>CM028377.1:32848528-32966519 GCA_013146195.2 Codonopsis lanceolata | reverse complement strand
GTTTAGGTCCAGGCAACGATGACGTGCCATGAGCGCAAGCGGAAGTGTAGGTATCCTTAAGGTTGACATTCAAACTTGGTGGAATGTCTTTCTGGTCTAACTTCTTCCTCGCTCGCCACGCTTTGATTTCAAGTTTAAAGAAATGCAATCAAAAATTGTTTTCACTAAGGGTTAAACAAGCGCTGATTTCAAGTTTTTCTAAGATTAATGAAAATTTTTAGAAAACAACTTGAAACCCTAGAATGTTTAGAGTAATCAATCCATAGAAATGTATAACGTAAGTTTTTCAAGAGAGTAAACATTGAAAGCATTATAAACGATCGTTAGTTTCTGAGTTTTTAAGAACAACAATGGCGACATCGAAGAAACCTCGAAAGTGACCGCTTGTATTCCAAAATAATTTAGTTTATAAAATGAAATGCGAAACAAAACATAAATTTCAAGAAGTAGAGTAAGAACGCATCTTCGATGTTGATGAGAAGAAGAAACAAGAAGATTTTGGGAATGAAGAAAGTTAAAATGATAGAGAGAGTTTGAATAGAGAGAGAAATATTTTAGACAAAGGGGTTTCAGAAAGTTTTGGAAAAGGTGTTCAAGGTCTATTTAAAGAAAAAAATTCGCAAGAAGGAACTTAAGATATTTTCTAAGTACCAAATTTATCCTTGACCCCTTTATTGCTTTAGAAACCTCTTTAATAAAAATAGACTAAGTAAAGATACTAACCTTTAAGTCTTCCGCTCAAGGGAACTTACGCCTTCCCCGCCTAAAACTAAGTCTACCTAAGATGAAAGAAAAGTAATAAACTTTGAAATTAAGCAAGAGGATCAATCATACCAAGATTTCTCCTTAAATAAGAAACCCGGTGGCATCCAGTGGTTTTGTGAGAATGTCCCAATTGATGCTCGCTTGGAACATATTCCGCATCGATGTTACCTTTCTCCACATGATCTTTGAGGAAGTGATAACGATATCAATGTGCTTTGTCTTCGAAAGTGCATCATCGATTTTGAGATCGAATTGCCGATGTGTTGTCACACATAATGGACAATTTGCGCCTTGATGTTGTAGTCCACTAGTTGTTGCTTCATCCATAGGAGTTGAGAGCAACAAATGCTGGCAAGAATGTATTTCGCCTCTGGTGGGAGTTTGCAACCAACCTTGTTTCTTGAAGACCACGAGACAAGTCTATTTCAAGGAATTGACAAGTCCCACTGGTGCTTCTTCTCGCTACTTTGTCAGTCGCATAATCTCATCCGAGTATCCAACTAGATCGAAATTGTTGTGTTTGGAATACCGTGATGCCTAGATTTGTTGTTGTTGAAACATATCGATGATACGCTTGGCGCAAGCAAATGTGATTCCTTCTGATCCGCCTGAAATCTTGCACAAACACAAACAACAAACATAATGTCGTCTATCAGCAAGAAGGTAAAGAAGTGAACCTATGATTCCTCTGCATTTGGTCATGTTCTCTTGCTTTTCCTTTTCATCTTTGTCAAGATGGCAACGGTAGACATTGAGTCTCAAATCCTTTAGCCGAATCAAGACCAAATTTCTTGATTAGTTCCTTTCATATTTGGTTTGGTCGATGAAGATTCCGCTCTAAGTCCGTTGAATCGGCTAGAAGCCCTAGAAAGTAGGTAAGTTCACCCATCATGCTCATCTCGAACTTGCTTTGCATCGCCTTCTCGAATCTTTTTACACAAGCTTTGGTTAGTTGATCCAAAGATGATGTCGCCCACATAGATTTGTACGTAAGAGAATGACCTTTGTGCTTGAGGATGAATAAGGTAGTGTCTATCCTTCCTCTCACGAATCCTTGTTCTATTAAGAACTTGATAGAGTTTCATACCAAGCTCTGGGAGCTTGCTTTAGGCCATAGAGAGCTTTCTTGAGTCGGTAGACATGATCCAGCTTTGTCTTGAATAACAAATCCTCGAGTGCTCCACGTATACCGCTTTCTTGAAGATCACCATTCGAAAGGCACTCTTTACATCCATCCGATACACTTTGAAGTCCATGAACGAGGCATAGGCTAGAAAGAGTCTCGATTGCCTCTAATCTAGCAACAGAGCAAATGTTTCATCGAAGTCAATTCCTTCTTCCCGTCTGTAGCCTTGAGCAACCGCCTAGCTTTGTTTCGGTGACATTTCCATCTTCATCTCTTTTGTTTTCGAATACCCATTTGGTGCCGATAACTGGATGATCACGGCCTTTGAACTAAGCTCCACACCTTGCATCTTTCAAACCGTTCACTTCTTCGCATAGCTTCAATCCAGCTTATGATCTTCGATAGCTTCATCAATCTTCTTTGGCTCGAGTTCGATACGAATGCATATGCAAACATAGTCTCTTCTCGAACTTTATTTCTCGATGAACTCCTCGTGTTGAGATCACCAATGATTTGAGAAATAGGATGATCTCTTGTTTCAATAATGGTTGGAGGAAGATCACTTCGTGGGTTCTTCCCTTAAGAATTCTGAGTAGGTTGAGAGGGAGATTCACCAAAATCGGTTCAAGAGATAGGATCTTCAAAACCTTCATTTTCTCGTGAACAAGAAGGATGAGTGATCTGCAAAGGTGTTTGGGGTAAAACAAGAGATGGGTTTGGGTCAACGTAAGAGTTGAAGCCCAGATCGGCAGAGTTCAAGTCCGCCGTGAAGGGTTAGCTGCATCGAAGGGTCTCAGCTGCCGTTTTCTCGATGAGGGTAGAAGTAGATGTTGTATTTGTACTGCCTCATCATTATCGAATCATTAGCAACATTCGAGCCTTTCTAGGCTCTAACAAGTCATATTCATCAAAAGAAACATGCATGTATTCTAAAATTTTCAAATGAGTTTTACCTTGAAAATGCGAAATGCTTTGAATGTTTGGAATACCCTAAAAATTCCTTCGTCTCGATTTTTGCATCAAATTTTCCTCTATATTCTTTTCCATTATGAAGAATAAAACATTTACAACCGAAGATTTTAAGAAATCCTATATTGGGGTTCTTCCTCTCCATATTTCATATGGAGTTTTGTTATGAAACTTGTTTACTGTGGATCTGCTTTTGGGTAAAACATGCAGAGTTGACGGCCGCCTGTATACTTTGAAGTTTTGCTTCGCCAAAGATTGTTCTGCTTCAATCAATGTTCGTTCTTCCGCTCACCACACCATTTTGTCGAGGAGTACCAAGCAGAGAAGTTGTGGCCGATCCCATGGTCATCACAAGATCTTTCTACGCCATTGTTCTTGAATTCTGCCATTGTCCGATCTTATGTCACTAATGTCTTCAAGCTTTTGAGTTTGAAGTCTTCTAAAAAGAGCAGGTGACTAGATCATACGCCTCATCTTTTGATGTCATTGTTTCAATCCAGTGAACCTAGAGTAGTCGTCAACTACTACAAGTGTATACTTGTCTCCGTAAATACCGATCAGTAGTGATTGGTCCAAAGAGATCCATATGCGAAGTTGAAGAGGTCTGCTTTGTTGACAAGACGCAGACTTTCTTTTGAAGGAAGACTTGGAAAGTTTTCCTAGTTGGCAAGCTTTACAACTCGTCATGGTCGGCGCAGTAGGTAGACCTTCGACAAGCCCATCTTTGAGAGCTTGAGAGGTGCTTGAAGTTGAGGTGATCGAGACGCTTATGACATAGCCAACTGTTGTCACGAACGTTGTTAGCTACTAGGCAAAGGCTTAAGAATCTCCCTAGAAGATTTAAGTCCATGACATAGACGTTTCCTTGTCTATTGCCGGTCAAGATTGTAGAACAGATTCACCGCTTTGATGAGGCACCGTTGGAGTTGAATTGGCATAGTAATCCTTTGTCGCAGAATTGAGATATGCTCAACAGATTGTGCTGTAATCCACTCACTAGAGAGACTTTGTTGATGGAGAGACTTCCTCTAGTGATTGAGCCATATCCAATTGTCTTTCCTCTTGCATTGTCTCCGAAAATAACAGTGGGTCCTTTGGCTTCAGCTATATCTGTAAGTAGACTTCTGTTTCCTCTCATGTGTCTTGAGCAGCCACTGTCCAGGTACCAGATGTCTTTGTTCTCTGATTCTATAGCCATGAAGCATTCCTGAAAAAGATTTAAAGCAACAAGATCCCCTTTATTTTCTTTTGGGTCCTAAGGATTAGCAACCTTTTGGAACCCATACCTGCCTAACCTTGAGAGAACTAGGTCTCTCAGATCTTGGAGTGAACCTTAGCAGGCATTCTGGGGCCAGATGGTCTAGGCAATTGCAAGAATGACATAAGTGGAAATTCCATATAGAACTGTTAGTGGCCTTAACTGAGGAATGATTATGAATATCATTTTTCTTAACATTCATTCTTGGCTCAGCTTGCTTATTGACGGTAGACTTAATTGGTTTCTTTTGGATCTTCCTAGGTAGGTTATCACTAGACTTAGCTTTAGCTAGTCTGTTGATTACCTTTTTAGGAGGATTCGGTAGGATACCTTTAAGTTTACTTTCAACAGGTACAGGAGCCTTACCTGTTTCATAGACAAACTTGATAGTTACCGATATAGATTTAGTAGGTCTACCGCCAGCAGCTTTGCCTTAGCAGAGTTGTTGCCGGTAGACTTTATTTTCTCTACCGTTACCCTTTCAGGTTTCTCATTTGAATCAGTCATTTGGCTTTTCCCTTCTGAACTTTGGGGTAAACATAAGGAACACTTGAATAGCCAAGGCCTTGTTTCCCTTTATTTCCGAATGTCTGTTTAGAGAAAGACATATCATTAGCAGTCTCAGAGGATTCACCTTTCTCTGTGACTGAAGGGAATGTCATAAAGGGCTCATCAGAATATCCTATGCCAGATTTATCATTACTAGATTTTTGGCTTGAAAGGATTTATTCGAAGGCATCTTTGAAGCTGTTCCAGGAGTCAATTGTCTTTTGTAAGGCAATTTTCTCTAGGTCAAGTCCTTTGATGTGCTCAGTTAGACATTCAATTTTGTCACAAAGGAATTTGTTTTCTTCCTTCAGCTTGATACTTTCTTGTTGATAGCTATTGAGAGTTTGAATCTCAGCTGCCATCAGAGATTTCTCAGCAGTAAGTTTCTTACAGTTCTTGGCAAGTTTAACATAGACTACTCTAAAGGAATTAAATTCTTCAAGCATATCTTGATTATCCTTGAGAAGTTCTTCCTTACTGAAGTTCTCACTGTTGATCTCACTTTTATCTAAGGGACTGGGTGAGATTTCGACTTTATTTTCAGAGTCATAGGTAGGACCTGAATCATGAGCTATTAAGCATATGTTAGCTTGCTCACAATCATCCTCTTCCTCTTCTGAATCAGTCTCAAACCATGTAGCAACCTGATTGTCTTCTATGTCTTCAGCCAACATACCTTTTTGCTTTTGAAATTTTCTATAAGTAGGTTTTCGGTATGCTTCAAATTTTGGCTTTGGACATTTGGAGGCAACATGACCAGGTTTTCTACAATTGTAACACACAAGCTCTTCTTTAGATGAGCTTTCACCAGTTTTTCTAAAAGGTTGTTGGTGTGTGTTCTTCCTTCCATATTTTGCAAATTTTTGAAAACATTTTACAAACATAGCAAATTGTTCATCTGAGAGAAAATCATTTTCACATGAGGAAATGGAAGGTTTGTTTTCAACAGTGATTTCTTCTTGGACCATAGCTGGCAAGGACACAGTTCTGAACTGTTTGTCTTGCTCTAGAGCTTGATTTACTTTGAGCTCATAAACCTTTAACTTGCGTAGAGACTACGGAGAGTCATCTCGTTTAAGTTTTTGGATTCTTTCATAGTTGTGGTCTTAACATGCCATAAGCTACCTAGAGAGCCTAGAAACCTCATGTTCATTTCCTTTTTGTCATAAGTTTTACCAAGAGAAAAACAACTATTTATTACCTCACTGAAGCGATCGTATGCTTGTCTCAAGGTTTCCTTTGGATCCTTTTTGAAGGAATCAAACTGCTGGATGTATGTGTACTTTCTGTTATCTCTTGTGTCTTGGTCTCCTTCCAAGTATTCCACAAGAGCTTCCCACATCTCTTTTGCAGTTGTACATCGAATCACTTGCTGGTATGTGCTTGTGTCTAGAGAGCTAGTAATTATATTAATTTCCTTCGCCAAGCTCTACCGCCGTAGTCCTCTGTCCATCTCGATTCTTCTTTGGGAACTTCGCAGGATTCCCACGATGGAGGCTAGAAGGTTGGGCTTCATTGGTACATGTTGACCTGCAGTAACGCACTTCCATAATCTGTTGTCAATAGAGTTCATAAATCGCATTACCTTGTCCTTCCATACATCGAAATGGCTTTCGTCCAATATTGGGACGTGGTTTGCATTAGATGTAGGCAGCATGTAGTGTGTTTATGCCATTGGATCGAATCTCTCAAGAGTTTAATCTCGGAAAAACTTGTTTTCAAAGAGTAAAACTCTGATACCAATTGTGGGTCCCAACGGGCACAATAATAAGCTAGAAGGGGGGGTTGAATAGCTTATTATACACTTAAAAACTTTTGAGTAAGTTCTTTGAAAGGTACTTACAATCTATTGAAAAGATTGAAGTAGCGAAAGACTTTCAAAGTAGTTTCAAGTCTCCGCCGATAAGGACTACCTAGACCTTAAAGTTACTTAAGTTCTGCTGTTTAAAGGATAAAGATAACTAAAGTAATAAACAGTTCAAACAGTAGACAAACAGTAAAGGAATAACACAAGTATTTTGGGATGGTTCACACTATAAAAAGTGCTACGTCCACCACCAAGGCAGTCAACCTTGGATTTAAATAGTGCACTATGTTTTCCACTAGATCTATTACAAAGAATATTCCTAATGGATCGTGTACAAAATATTGACTTGTGTTTGGGGTCTAAGGAATTAAATATCTGTGAAAACAAGATATTTAAATTGTGCAGAAGTATAGCTTAAGAATGAAAACAACAAGAAGTAAAGTAATAAGTGTTGATGAACAGCTTCTTGTTGTTGACGAGGATTTCTAGATCTGTTTAGGATCTCTTGAATGCACTGAGTATTAAAACTGAGTCGTTGTGGATTTTCAGAGCAATTCTACAAGTGTTCGATCGATCTCTACTTGAATGTTTCTTCAGTCTTTAATGGCAGCATTTATAGCAGGTGCAATCTTGAGAGCCGTTGGAGAAGATGAAGACTTTTAACAGCTCTATTATGAATGCATTAAATGCATGGGGCTGTCAGTCAAGAAATTCGTCTTCATAGATATCTAGAGCGAGTGGAATGATTTCGAGATCTTCTAAAAGTGGGGCAATACTGGTGTCGATTCGAGAGTTGTTACGCAGTAGGTGATACCGCTTCCCTGCTTTCATCGCCTCCTGAAAAGTCTTCCTACTTTTCGGAAAGCAGCTTTCGGCGGGATTGAGGTGTCAGGAAATGTCTCAATTTAAATTCAAACTGATAAGGATAAATTTAAATTGATTCATAATGGAATGCTTGACTAGACACGTCATGATCTTGACCGAGTGTAGACAAGGTCCGCCGACAGGATCGGAGTCTTCGGTGAAGCTTTGAAGAGGTCTTCCGCTGAACCTGTGAAGTCCTATAAAAGCTATACTTGGCAAAGTTCTATACACAGTTGTCACGCTAATCGATACGCAGCCCGATTAGCCACTGAAGTATAAAACTAGGGTAATGTATGAACAGATATAAATCTAATACAAATAAGAATCAACAGGCGGCCTAGGCAAAAGTTAGAGCACGAACAAAAAAAAAAGAGAGGGGAAAAGAAAAGAAAAAAAAAAGGTTCCTCCGAGGCATTGATTAGTAGGGCTCACTAGTCCAGGTTGAATTCCTTTTTTTATTATTGATGCACTAGTCAAAAGACTGAAAACTGACCCAACACATCATCCACCTCCATTTCAAATATCAACTCCTATACACATAACCCTCCAAAGCCAACTAAAAGTCACATCTCAAGATCTTATATTGCATTTCCATCACCTTGCCTTATCCTGTCTTAACATGTTTAAGAAACAGATGGTACACATACATATTCAAAAGTTTTTTTAAAAGAAAAGGAAAATTTCATTCGCATGCTTGCATCCTTTTCTTGCATCTTTCTACTGCATCTTATCAGGTCTTCCACCGCGTCAGCCTATGAATGTCCTGCCAGCATCTCGCCAAGGATCACCTCCCAAAAATCCTCCACAGCATCATCAAAAGTTACAAAAAGTGAAGTCCATATCCCCAGACGTCAAGAATGGGGCATAAAAGAAAATCGGAGCAAAGAAGAAATTTCCAGCCAAGGCCGGAAATACCAGTAAAAGAGACTTTTTCAAATTTGAAGTCGGAAAATGCAAAGAAAAAAGAAGAAATACCAAGAAAGAGAATTTTCCAATTGGGGTTTAAAAATGTAATGTAGGAAAGAAATTTCCAGCTAAGGCCGGAAATTGCAGCAACAAAAGGAAAAAATTTCCAGCAAAAGCTGGAACTACGACAAAAGAAAAATCCCCAGCAGGTGCAACGTAAAGCAGCAAAAGCAGCCGCAGCGACAGATGGTCGCAAAGGCAAAGCAAATATAAGAAAAGGTAAGTATTTTACTCCTTTTCTGTGCATTTGTATGATGTTTGGAAGACTTTCCTAAAGGGGCATACAACCCCGGATCAGAGGGAAAGGTCTTGTCCTCCGACGAAGACAGCGTTCTTGAGGAGACATATCATGCATCACAACACTGGATAATTACCTTTGCAGCACTTGTCTATTTAGCATCACATCACGTGCATCGCAGCGTCCGTTCTTTTAGTAATGCGATGGATATCGCATTTATCGTTATGGTGCAATGGATATTGCATCCGTCTTTTTAGTAATGCGATGGATATCGCATCTAGCGTTTTGATGCAATGGATATTGCATCCGTCTTTCTGTGTTGATGCGATGGATATCACATCTAGCGTTGCGATGCAATGGATATTACATCCGTCTTTCCGTGTTGATGCGATGGATATCGCATCTAGCGTTGCAATGCAATGGATATTACATCTGTCTTTCCGTGTTGATGCGATGGATATCGCATCTAGCGTTGCGATGCAATGGATATTGCATCCGTATTTCCGTGTTGATGCGATGGATATCGCATCTAGCGTTGCGATGCAATGGATATTGCATCCGTATTTCCGTGTTGATGCGATGGATATCGCATCTAGTGTTGCGATGCAATGGATATTGCATCCGTCTTTCCGTGTTGATGCGATGGATATCGCATCCAGCATTGCGATGCAATGGATATTGCATCCATCTTTGCGTGTTGATGCGATGGATATCGCATCTAGCGTTGCGATGCAATGAATATTGCATCCGTCTTTTAGTAATGTGATGGATATCGCGTCTAGTGTTGCGATGCAATGGATATTGCATCTGCTTTCCGTGTTAATGCAATGGATATTGCATTTTGTTTCGTGGCGACGTAATGGACATTGTGTTTTGTGTTGCGATGCAATGGATATTGCATCTGCTTCCCGTGTTAATGCAATGGATATTGCATTAAGTTTTGTGTCGACATAATGGATATTGCGTTTTGTGTCGACACAATGGATATTGCGTTTTGTATTGCGATGCAATGGATATTGCATCCGTTTTCCGTGTTAATGCAATGGATATTGCATTAAGTTTTGTGTCGACGCAATGGATATTGCGTTTTGTGTTGCGATGCAATGGATATTGCATCTGCTTTCCGTGTTAATGCAATGGATATTGTATTTTGTTTCGTGGCGACGCAATGGATATCGCGTCTAGTGTTGCGATGCAATGGATATTTCAGCTGCTTCCCGTGTTAATGCAATGGATATTGCATTAAGTTTTGTGTCGACGCAATGGATATTGCGTTTTGTGTTGCGATGCAATGGATATTGCATCCATTTTCCGTGTTAATGCAATGGATATTGCATTAAGTTTTGTGTCGACACAATGGATATTGTGCTTTGTGTTGCGATGCAATGAATATTGCATCTGCTTTCCGTGTTAATGCAATGGATATTGCATTTTGTCTCGTGGCGACGCAATAGATATTGCGTTTTGTGTTGCGATGCAATGGATATTGCATCTGCTTCCCGTGTTAATGCAATGGATATTGCATTAAGTTTTGTGTCGACGCAATGGATATTGCGTTTTGTGTTGCGATGCAATGGATATTGCATCCGTTTTCCGTGTTAATGCAATGGATATTGCATTAAGTTTTGTGTCGACGCAATGGATATTGCGTTTTGTGTTGCGATGCAATGGATATTGCATCCGTTTTTCGTGTTAATGCAATGGATATTGCATTTTGTTTCGTGGCGACGCAATGGATATTGCGTTTTGTGTTGTGATGCAATGGGTATTGCATTTTGATATGCGTTATTTTCACTAGGTTGTAATGGATATTACAGCTATATTTCTGCATAACACTTGTCTGCATTGTAGCACTTGATCCCCAGTAAAGATGAACTACGTTTGGTCTGATTCCTTGGATAAGGATACGTAGGCAGCCTACTTCGGTAGGTACGACCATCACAACACTTGTTTGTTACCATTGCAGCATGCTTGTTTTTGGCCGAATTACGTTTGGTCTGATTTCCTTTATTAAGGAATACGTAGGCAGCCTACATTAGTAGGTCCGACCATCAGAGCATTTAATTTGAATATCTGCTTAAAAACTACGATAACCTGCTATAACTGACTAAAAAAGTCTAGGATATGGAGGTTTGGTTTGCATTGTAAACTGTTGCATTATAACTGCTACCTGTTGTATCTCTCCCATCGTATTGATTGAACGAAATTGGAGAGTCTATTTCTTATCAACGATGTTCGTCTACTCAGTAAGCTGTGGGTTACCCGTAGACTCCATCGTTGAGGGGCTCTGTAGACACTCCAATTTCATACCCCTGGTATGTAACATGACATAAAATATCAAGACCTGTTGAAACATTAACAAATGTCAAGTTACAGGGTTGAAAATGCAAAAAGACAAAGCAGGATGCGCAAAACAGTAAAATGCAGGGGTCAAAGTATGAAATTTGAAACTACAAAGCTTGGAGTGGTGCCACCCACATGATTGTAGGAGTGGCGCCAGGATGGTGCTACAATGTACTACAGTTTGCCGTAATGTATCTGTTAAAATAAAGAAGAAAAACTGATTCAATGTATCTTCAGGGGCCTCAGTGTCTCTATTCAGAAGTTATACAACTACAGGGGTGTCAAGTGTATATCTTGTTTCTTTGGTAGTTTAGTTAGTTATTCATTAAGGATAATCTTGTAATTTCCATCTTCTTTTCTTGGCTGAAGCCTGTTGTCGATGTATCTGTAAAGGATATATATATATATATATATATATATATATATATATATATATATATATATATATCCTCTAATCATATTTTGATCATTCCTTTAAGAAAAATCAATAATATTCCAATATATTTTCTCTCTTAAGAAAAATCAATAATATTCCAATATATTTTCTCTCTTCTCTTGTTCCAATTGTTAACATGGTGTCAGAGCCATTAAAGGGCACATCGATTCTGGTTGTTTGTTCTTCATGCCTTTCTTCTTTTATCATTGCTGCAGAAGAAAGTTCATAACTCTTCTTCTTCAAATCAAGTTTATGTTCTTCACTGTTATTCTTTCCCTTCTCTTCCTTGGTTGATCTTCTGTCTTTCTTCCATGACTAATCGAGATAATTAGTCTCCCACCAAAGAGAGCAACAAAGATAAAGTTCAAGATTCTACCAGCCATTCCAATGAGTTTTATGATTTTTCAGATTCCACTTTTCAATTGCCTGCTGGACATCCACTTTTTCTCCACCCTCATGATCATCCAGGTATGACACTTGTGTCTGATCTTCTAACTGACTCAAATTTCACTCAATGGAAATTAGCCATGACTATTGCCTTATCTGCCAAGAATAAACTTGGCATGATTAATGGCACCTTCAAGAAACCTCAACAAGATTCAAAATATTCTAATGCTTGGGATAGATGTAACTCTATGACTATATCTTGGATTTTAAATTCTGTCACCTTTGAAATTCGACAAAGCATAGTTTATTTTCCTACTTCTTGTGAAATGTGGGAAGATTTAGTCACTAGATATTCTCAAAATGATACTACAAAGCTCTATCAAATCAGAAAAACCATTGCTCTCTGTACACAAGGAACTATGTCTATCAATTCTTATTTCACAAAATTTAGAGGCCTATGGGATGAACTCCAAGATCTTCTTCCTCTTCCTAATTGTATCTGTGATTGCACTTGTGGAGCATCAAAACTTCGTGTGGATTATGATCATGCATATAAAATAACTCAATTACTAATGGGCCTATCAGACTCTTACACTGATGTAAGAGGACAGATTCTTAGAATGTTTCCCTTGCCAAGTTTATCCAAGACTATTTCGATCCTTATACAAGAAGAAGCTCAAAGACAGTGTGGCATATCTAGTGGGCAACCTGAATTCCCAACAGCTTTTCTTGGAAAATCTGGAAACCAGAACAATGTAAATCCTTCTGTCACTGGAAAAACAGGCAGTAGCAATAATGAAAGTGGCACATCTCTTCTTGGAAAAATTGTCAATAGTAACAATGGAGGAAACAGCTTCAATAAATCTGGACAGAATTCCTTCAAGAACAATCAATTCAATGGAAATTCAACTTCAAAAGGGAAATTTTTCTGTGAGTTTTGTCATGGAGATTCCCATCCAAAAGAGAAATGCTTCTTTCTCAATGGATTTCCAGATTGGCACCCTCTATTTGGCACCAAACCAGATCTCTCAAGAATGCCAAATAATAAAGCCAAAGGAAAAGTCACCAATTCTGCCACTTTGAAAGACAATTCAAGTAGTCATTTTACAGAAGAATAAGTTGTTGAACTCCTTGCTATGATCAAGCCAAAAGTCAACAATGTTGAGGTTCATTCCCCTCTTGACTTCAGTACTGATCATATGGCAGGTAAATCTACTTATACACATAAGTATGCAAATCCTTTCTGTTTATCCAACTATAATTGCAAGTCCTATGATTGGATAATTGATACAGGTGCATCACCCCATATAACAAACTGTTTTTCAAACCTAATTAACCCTATTCCTACTCAATCTGTTATACACTTACCAAATGGTAAAAGCTCAATCATTACTCATAAAGGATCTGTTAGACTAACCAATGAAATTTGCCTCCTTGATGTTTTCTTTGTTCCTGAATTCAAATTCAATTTATTATCAGGAAGCAAATTTACTCAAGATGTTGGATGTCTTCTTACTTTTTCTAAAAACCTTTGTTATATCCAGGACCTTGCCAGGAAAACTTTGAAGGTGATTGGTAAACTTGATGAAGGCTTGTATAAATTTGATCCTCAACAGTATTGTATGGATAATAAGAAGAATCATATCAAAACTGATTATCCTACATACAATGCTTTCAATAATATTTCTTCTCAAGTTGTAAATGATGAATTTCATTCAATTTTTAGCACTATTGATCCTATACATCTCTGGCACAAAAGACTTGGACATCTTCCATTACAAGCTATGAAGTATATTGACTCTTTATGTTTCTTGCACCTGAATAGACTAAAAAATTTATGTTGTGACATCTGCCATATGGCCAGACAAACTAGAAAACCTTTTAATGTTAGTAACTCTCTCAAACCTTCTGCATTTGATCTGCTTCACTGTGATGTTTGGGGACCATATAAACACCTTACTTATGAAGGTCACAACTCCTTTCTTACCATAGTTGATGACAACACTAGAACCACATGGACCATTCTTCTTAAAACTAAAGCCAATGTCTGCAATATTATGCAATCTTTCCTTACCATGATAAGTACACAATTCAATAAATTTGTTAAAGAAATCAGATCTGATAATGGAACTGAATTCTTTAACAACTGCATGAATTCTTTACTTGACTCATTAGGTATTATTCATCAAAGCTCATGCATAGACACTCCTCAGCAAAATGACAGAGCTGAAAGGAAACATAGGCACCTTTTAGAACTTGCTAGAGCCTTAAAATTCCAAGCTAATCTTCCCATACATTTTTGGGGAGATTGTATCCTAACTACAACTTACTTGATTAACAGATTACCTAATTCTGTTCGGAAGTTCAAAACACCCTTTGAATCTCTTTATGGAACACCTCCCACTTACAATCACCTTAAAACTATGGGATGTTTATGATATGCTTCTACCTTTGCACAAAATAGAGATAAATTTATGCCAAGATCTCAAAAATGTGTTTTTCTTGGTTATGCTTCTTCTAAAAAGGCTTATAAATGCTATGATATTACAACTCACAAAGTCTTCTTTAGTAGAGATGTTGAATTTTGTGAAGAGGTCTTCCCTTTTCAAGCAAATAATCAACCTGAGTCTTCCAACAATAGACTATTTCCTGATGATGATATTTTTACAACCCTGGATGATGATGGTAATCAACATCATGATAATGACAATCAAATACATACTGATACTCAAAATGACACCCCCAATGATATCCCTTCTACTAGTAATGATCAACCCATAGACACTCCTCAAACCAGCTTTGAACACCCCCCTAATAACAGACCTGTTAGAAATAGAACTATCCCTATTAAATTTAAGGATTACACTGGTCTGCCTGCTCAACTTCATGATCATACTGCTGCAAGTGTAAAAGGTACTTCACCTTATCCTTTTAAAAACTATTGTAATTTCAGTCAGGTTTCAGATTCTTATAGAATCTATTCTACTAAAATTGCTGAAAAGAGTGAACCACAAACCTATGAACAGGCTATCAAAGATCCTTTGTGGTGTCAAGCTATGGAAGAGGAGTTAAGAGCATTGGAAATGAACAAAACATGGACTGTTCAACACTTACCAGAAAAGAGTCACAAGGTAGGCTCAAAATGGATATTCAAAATTAAGTACAATCCTGATGGAAGCATAGACAAATACAAAGCAAGATTAGTTGCAAATGGCTTTACTCAAGTAGAAGGAAATGACTATTTTGAAACTTTTGCTCCAGTAGCAAAAATGACAACCATCAGGATCCTTCTGTGCATTGCTGCTTCTAAGAATTGGGAAATAGAACATTTAGATGTTTCAAATGCTTTTCTGCATGGAGAGTTAAAAGAGGAAGTCTTTATGGATCTTCCTCCTGGTTACTATCATAGTTTATATGCAGATAAAGCTCATGTGGTATGCAAGTTGCACAAATCAATATATGGTCTAAAACAGGCACCTAGACAGTGGTATGAAAAGCTCTCAACTACTCTAGTTCAATATGGCTTCACATCATCTCAGAATGATCATACTTTATTTACCTTCAAATCTGAAAACAATTTGGTCATTCTTCTGGTTTATGTGGATGATCTTCTTATTACTGGAACAAGTAAAGACTTAATTGACAATGTCAAGGAGTACTTAAAGGCCAAATTTCCTGTCAAAGATCTAGGAGAGCTCAAGTATTTTCTTGGAATTGAAGTTGCAAGAAATTCTTCAGGTGTATGTATTCATCAAAGGAAATACACAGTTGATATACTTACTGACTGTGGCCTTCTAGATGCCAAACCAAAGGCAACTCCTATTAAACTAAATCACAAGCTTGCATCCTCTACTCAACCTCTTCTCTCTGATCCAGCCCCTTACAGAAGACTTATTGGTAGATTGATCTATTTAACAATCACCAGACTTGATATATGCTATGGAGTTCATATTCTGAGTCAGTTCATGTCTAAACCTACAGTTGAGCATTGGAAAGCTGGATTAAGGCTTGTCAGATACCTCAAAGGAAGTTCAGGCCAAGACATTTTCTATCCATCTAATAATCCCCTTGATCTCACTGCCTTCTGTGATTCAGATTGGGCAACCTGGCTATCACCAGAAGATCTTTATCTGGTTATTGTGTCTTTCTTGGGAATGCACTTATTTCATGGAAAAGTAAAAAGCAAAGCACAGTTAGTAGGTCTTCATCAGAAGCTGAATACAGAAGCATGGCTAACACTTGCTGTGAGTTAACATGGCTTATGGCAGTGCTTAAAGATTTTCAGATTGAAATAGATAAGCCAATTCCTCTTCATTGTGACAACAAATCGGCCTTATACATTGCAGCTAATCCTGTATTCCATGAAAGAACTAAACACATTGACATAGATTGTCATATTGTGAGAAATATGCTCATAAACAATCTAATCTCAACCAAATATATTGCTACTCAACTCCAACTGACAGATCTGTTCACTAAAGCTCTCCATAGCAATCAGTTTTCTGAACTTCTTAGCAAGTTGCATGTCAAGAATCTCTTCTTACCTTCCAACTTGAGAGGGGATGTTAAAATAAAGAAGAAAAACTGATTCAATGTATCTTCAGGGGCCTCAGTGTCTCTATTAAGAAGTTATACAACTACAGGGGTGTCGAGTGTATATCTTGTTTCTTTGGTAGTTTAGTTAGTTATTCATTAAGGATAATCTTGTAATTTCCATCTCCTTTTCTTGGCTGAAGCCTGTTGTCGATGTATCTGTAAAGGATATATATATATATATATATATATATATATATATATATATATATATATATATATATATATATATATCCTCCTAATCTGTATTTTGATCACTGAATTCCTTTAAGAAAAATCAATAATATTCCAATATATTTTCTCTCTTCTTCTTGTTCCAATTGTTAACAGTATCATTTCTTCCGCGAATTGTACATGACACTGATGCACGAAGGGAGAAAATTTATTCCCCGATGAGTCCTCATCCCCAGCTATAAATAGAGGCTTCGGGGTCGACCTTCAGAGCAACAATTTTTCTCCTCAAGCTTTCTGCGTTCTCGTTACGCTGAAAGAACGAAGACAGTGAGTGATCCACCCAAGGCCTCAAAACCCTGCCAAAACTCTTCCAAACTTAAAACCCACCGATATAAGTGAGCCTTAGCCTCCCAGCTAGGTTTCCACCCTACTTCCTCGGTTCAAAAATCGTGGAAAGAGCAGTTGCTCTGCCTGATTTAAAAGGCCAAAACCAATCCATATAAGTTGTCATTCTGCCCGAGTAAGTGAGCCAAAACCACCATAAATAAGCCGTCATTCTGCCCGAGTGAGCGAGCCAAAGTCATCCAGAAATAAGCAGTCATTCTACCCAAATCACAACAACAACAACAACAACAAAAGACTCCCTCTTTCTGAAGGACAAAGCGAGCACACTCCGCTCTAAAAGGTAATAGCCTTTAAGGGCGTTTTTCTTTTTATTATTTATAAAGTTATTATTTAAAATCCGGCCCAATGTAGCTAATATAAGCTGTTATGCTGTCCGGATTAGATTATAAAATATTATGTAAAAGAGCCGTTATGATGACCAAATATTTTTAAATATATTTGTAATTATTGTAAGGAAATGACTGCAAGTCCGTAAAAAATGTAGCCACAGATGTATTTGTTTTTATTTCCCTGTCTTTTAATGCTTTGTTTATTTGCTAAATAAATATAACAATAAGCATACTTTAGCCAAAAACCATTTTTGAGATCGAAAGGACGAGTTGGGTGCTTAGCACCTTCCCAACTCGTAACTTAGCCTCCGAACCCGTTTTCATAATCTCTGGTTTTTCTTTTTTCTGGCTTTGCTTTATTTTTGCCTTAAAATAAAGATGACGACTCTAAAACTTTTTGGATCCAGTGGGGCCTCGCAGCACTCCTTTCTTACACTTTTCCGTTTTCCCCTAAAAAAGGGAAAATGAGAACGAAAGAGTGGTGTATTCCCATATCCTGATATCCCCTAAACAAGGGATAACTTGATGCGGGAAACCCAAAGCTCCCATAGTGACCCAAAATTGGTCATAAGGCTATTTTTAATAAAATCCATAGTGGGGGCGTCGCAACATCCTTTTTTGCACTTTTTCGTTTTTCCCTAAAAAAGGGAAAATGAGAATGAAAGGGTGATGCATTCTCATATCCTGGTATCTCCTAAAAAAAGGGATAACTTGATGCGGGAAACCAAAAGTTCCCATATTGGATAAAAAAATCAACTTAAGTCAACCGAGACGTATTCCAACGCGCTATCTTAGACAGCACTCCTCTCGCACTTTTGATTTCGTCTTCCCCTAGAAAATGGAGGGTGGAACGAGAGCACTGGTGTCCCGCATCTGCACGTACGCGCACTCCTATCCAAGGGCGCGCAGGGCACGGGCGCACGCCAGGCGACCCACAGCTATACTCTGTCAAATTGCTTACTCAACTGAGTGTTTGCTAATTCACACGCTGGAGAGTATTTGCAGGGAAAGCCCTTGCCTAGTTCACAGTTGGTGTTTGCATTACAGGTTTGGGCCTTGAAAGTTTTGGATAGATTGAAAGCTAGATATCCATATTGCTAAGCCCAGTGTGTCCGAGGAATATTTTTGGACGCATCAAGGGGGATTATTTATCAATCTATATATATATATATATATATATATATATATATATATATATATGTGTGTGTGTGTGTGTGTGTGTGTGTGTGTGTGTGTGAAGTAGGGTAGTCTATATAAGGAAAATCTCGCAAAAACTTGTTTCCTAAAATAGAAAGCCCTATTAACAAGAAACAATTAATGAATTCTTTAATTAAATAATTCAAAAACTCTTTAGAACTTCCACCATGAATTATCCTTATTTGCACAGTTTTCCAATTCTTGGTTATGCCAAAAGGAAATTAATTAACTCATTGTAAATGATGATTAATGAAAATGGATTAGTTCACAATCATTGTCTCCTTCTTTGTATATGATCAGCTACCTACAAGAAAAAGAAAGATGAACTCATCAAATATTGTTCAATATTTATTTCACATTCTCCTTCCTCAACTAAACAGTGATTCTTCACAACATGAACCCATCAAATATTGAAATATTATACTAAAAAAATCAAGTAAATCAAGAAATACCTAAAATTTGAGATATAAAAAAACATTAACAAATTCGAAGTAGTATGGAATAAAAATCATCAGAAAAAATTATATTTCGAGAATTCTAAATGATTAAACAAGTTCAAAGATTTATCTAAAAGTAAATAACAAAAATCGATGTATAAAAAAAATATTAACAAATTCACAGCAGATTTGAATGTCAAAATGTTTTTTTTATATGAAAAAATTAATGTGATTTGATTAGATCCGAAAAATCACCGAAAAAATATAATCAATATTTTTCCCTCAGAATAAAGTTAGATATTAGAGAAAGATGAATCGAACGAGATATTGAACGAGAGGACGAGAGCTTATTATGGTGTGGACGGTGAGTGTATGAGAGATCACCGGTAAGACTAAGAGAGATTTCCAGTGAGAGGGATGGAGAATAAGAGAGATTACTAGTGGGGTTTCCTATTTTCCTCTCCTTTCTTCCTTTTTTTGTGTGCTTAACAAAGGATTATTGAGATACCATGATAACGTTTCGATTTTTTCATAATGTTATTATTTTTGACGTAATTCTTTATAATTAGCTTCTCTTATTTTGTAGTATATTATTTTAATTGTTTATTTACTTTTCATATAATGCAATTACTATATGACCATATATTTATCATATTTTAATTTATAACAATGCTATATTTATAACTATTTCTAAAATTATTACTACAATTAAGATTAAGTGAATGACAAAGTTGTCTTTTACGAAAAGACATTTGACCATCATCAAAGTTTAGTTATAACAATAGTTGTAGGAGTAAACATAACATTTTTGTTTAATTTATACGCTACATATTTATTACTTCCCCATTCCAAAATTATTGTCATGTTTTCCTATTTTTTATGTTTAAAAATAATTGTATTGTTTGAATTATTTTTTTTAGGAGAACACTTTTACCATTTATCCTTATTCTTTCATCATACTTTAATTGTGAGTCATATACACATGAGCTTTAAAAAAATTACACATAAAAAACCAATACTAATAATCAAGTCAATTATTTTTTCTTAATTCGTATACCGGGTCAAATAAAACAATAATTTTGAGATAGAGAGAGTATCAAATACTTAATATTCATAGAAACATTCATCATTTTTTTACATGCAAACTTTATAACTACTTCCTTTATAACATTAAATAGTCAAAATTCCTTGAAACACACGCTATACTATTAAACCTTTTTTTAAATTGATTTTATTTTCTCAGATATTAAATATAAAAGTTTCTAACTTTTAAAGCTTCAATTTTTTTTTAATAGAAAGTAGTTGTCTCTATCATTATTTTTTCTTTATTTTCGATTTTTTTTTTCTTTGTGTCGCTTTAGTATAACTGGTTGGGTAATTTTAACCGCACCCCAATATCCTCTCTTTACACCTTATGTACTGCATTGAAATATTATACTCTACATTATATAATATAATACATGGGATGTAAAAAGAGGATATTGGGGTGCGGTTAAAATCATCCAAACTGGTTATCCAATAGCAAAAACAGAGTTAGGAGTAGAAGCCCTGAACAGGAAACTAAACAACCCGCCTAAAATCAGAAGATCGATCCAACAAAATTAACACCTCATTCGAAGACCGCCTCATATTCAACGATCAAACAATGGTAAAATTTCTACCTTCTTCTCCCGAACAATCTACTTCAATGCAATATCACGAACAATTACTTAGTTCGAAATCATCAACAATGGTCTCGCTCTCACTCACTCTGTTAACTATGTGTGTTTGTGTGTTTTTTCTTTGGGTTTTAGTTCTCAATTGCGGCTATCAATGATACCGACTCCAAAGGCCAGTGGGAACCTCTTGCCCCCACCAAAGAAGCTCAGGCACTATCTCTTTCTCTCTATATTATCTATATATATACATATATACATACATGGTTATTTTTCTCTCTATATGTGTAGCCATGTATAATACCTTTGGGTGCAATTTTTGATTTGAGTTTTATGTCAACTTTTTAGTTGGTGTTTCTGTTGCTTAATCTTTGTAGAAATTAGGTTCTTCGTTGTTAATTTAAGATTCACATTTTGTTACTTGTCTGTTTGGTTTACTGAGAATATTATGGGACATAACGACTATAAGCAAATTTAGACATTTTGTGGGTACCCTAATTTCAGTATCAGCAATGTACTGGAGGTTGGAAGACACATAATGACATAACTAATATGAAATTCAATCGTTAAATTGATATGGGCGAGTGTTGCTTGACAGATGATCTTTCGTTGGACCCAAAATGAATGGGGAAAAATGATTCATGTACACGACCCCTAGTAATTGTGACAAAGGATGAGTTGGGTTGAGTTGAGTAGTGAACGACTCCCTCCATCCCAAAAAAGAAAAATAGTCCAATGTGACAAGTCAATTTTTTTAAGATTGTAGGTTTACTTGCTTGTACCTTCTTTATTGCACTAAAGTTATTACAATTTTAAGAAATATAACTAATTTTTTTTGGATGAACCAAAGAGGAAAAAGGGACTATGTCTACGGGATAGAGGGAGTAATACAGTTGTTGATGTACTCATGTACCCCTATATGGATTCAAGGGAATATGAATTAATCTGCAGATGTTGAATATAAGCTAATTTGAAACAAGGTGTTTTGCTTTAATTTAGCTATTTCTATAATCTATAGACGGAAGTAATGGTAAGGGGCCGAAGTTATGGCCCAAGGCCTAATTTAAACTTGACTCTCAGTCAAGATCGGAAAACCCAATAGTACATCATAACTTTCGTCTGATTGTACTTGTGTTTTGTTTGATAGGAGGAATCTTATATAGATAGAAAAAGAATGTACAAGCAGAGCGAATAAGCAGTCCAACTAAAAAAAGGATAAATTAAAACAAAATTGCCAGTGGCTTTGTTTTCCTTTGGAACCACTCCTTCAGGCAGATGGTCATCGGGAGCAAGTTTTGTATTTTAGACTAATGGTTAAGATGCTGCATAAGTTCTTTCATGACCCACACCAGTCCTTGGAAATTGATTCACTCATTTCTTCATTTTTTTGACCCCATATTCGCTTGCTTGTTGGCAATTGGGTTTGGATTTGTTTATGGGAAGGAATACCATGGGGTTGGGAGAGGTTTCTGTCAAGGATTTGTCCTCGTTTGTTCAGAATTTCTTTCTGAATCTCCTTTCAGCCCTTGAGTTCTCAACAGTCATGATAAGCGAACTTGGGTTATAGTTCCAAAAATGGTAGATTTCATCTCGGTCTCTTTTGAAGAGTCTTACTCTGTCTCACAATCCTTTTATTTTTTTTCCTTTGGCTTCTTCTATTTGAAAAGGCCAAATTTCTGTCTAAAATCTAAATTTAATCTCAATATCAATGATCTTCCGCAAAAGACCTTGAGGTCCTTGGTTCCAATCCCTATTCGAACAAGGGGCCACACTTACCTATCAAAAAATAAATAAATAAAAACAATCTATCTATATTTAAGGCTTTCACATGGTCTCTAGTGCTTAATCGGTCAAATACTAATGACCTTCGACAGCGGCGTAGACCTTACAAAGCTTTGTCTCTGGAATGTATGTTATGCGCTGCAGCCAAAGTGAATCTCATGAGCATCTTTTCCTTTATTGTCATGTGGCTTGGTGATTGTTGTGTGAGCTGTTCAGAAAATTGGATGATAGTTGGTGTGTCCATCTTCAATTTAACTTCTCTTAGTACGATGTGGATTTCGGCAGAGACAAGGACGCGGTTTGCTTGTTGCGGTGTGGGATATTTGGGACATTGTGGTGTATTTGGATGGTGGGAAAGGCAATAATTTTTTGAGATCAGGCTGTCTTTCCATCTTCTTAAGGAAAGGATCCAATTTCTCGCTTCCCCATGTGCTTCTGCTTTGTGGTGAATTCTTCATTTATCAAAAAAAGAAAAAAAGAAAACGAGCCTGACAATCCCTTTGAATATAGTGAGTACGACAGTGTGAACGGCCCCATAGCTTAAGTGAACAATGAAGCAAGGAGGGTCACCATATTCTGGCAAAAGATAAACAAACAAAGATACTAAACAATCTATAGATCCTCTCTTCCTGGCCACTGCCAAAACTACTGAACTAAGTAAACAGACGAAAAGCAACTGATGCAGGGTTAATCCAGGCCTCATTATGAACCCTAACAAATTATTCCAAAAAATCAAGTGTGAAAACAATGAAGAAAGGGATTGTCACGTGACTCATACTGCTGTCCATGTAGCGTACCAATCTGGAGACAATTTAACAAGAAACACAGAAACACGCTGATCTTGTACGTCACCCTGGTTTTTAAGTAAGAGGAGTAAGTGGGAAAGAGAAGGGCAAAGAGGAACAAACTAAATGATCCATAAATGCCTTGCAAGAAAACCAATCAGAAGCCTCCAAGCTTGTTGAAAATCTTATTTCCTTTTCTTTTTGCTTGTTTGGAAATCAGTACATTTTACTGGATCAACAACCTTAACACAAAAATACAAGGGCTTAAAATCCTCAACTAAAACTTCTTCGGGACAGTCTTTTAGGACTCCTCTTCAAGTGTCATCTTTCAACTTTAATCTTCTGTACACTCTTTCCTTTTGTTTAAATTTCATGCTGGAAATCACGAGGGTTTCAAATTGAATTCACGGCAGAAGCGAAGATAAATTCTTAAAAATAGTTATTGCTTAGAATAGCAAACCAACCGATATTCTCCCAACCAGTATAAGTTGAACTCACTTGATTTCTATGCTTCGAATGGTACCAAAGGCAGGGGAAGAAAAGAATAAATCATTTATAATCTTTCTTTCTCTGTTTCGCTGAAAACATTTATCTCAAGAATCATACCCCATTCCTTCATCTTATCTTGTACTCAACTTTTTCTTACAACAAAGCCAGAAAATTAAAGAACATCTGGGGATATGCATGGCAAACAAAACTGGCCTCTCCTATGGACCAGAAGGATTCAGGGTAGAGCTAGGAGTCCTAGTTAACTCCTCATCTTAACTCTAGGTTTTTGTTAGAAAAAAATTACACTCTGCCTCCTTTAGTTATTCATATAGTTATTATTGTGCTTCCTAATACAATCTTTGGCTCCCCAAGTTAACACAATTTCCCTCAATATTTTAGTATTTTAGTGAAAAGCACTCTTTCACTCGTCACAATTTTGAATGTTTCCGACTAAGGCCACCATTCAATGTAAATAACAACCCCCCACCGCACCGCTGAAACCTAGTTCCCATGGTTATTGGTGGAGATGACGGTAAAGGTAACTAGGTAAGTGCTGAACTTATGGCAAAATAATAATTTAAACTTGACTTGTAAAATCTGTTATTTTTCTTCTTCTTTTTTCCAATTGATGTTTTTATTAGTTGTCTTTCTGCTCCTTATCTGTAATTATATTTTTTATGATTTTTATATTCCTCTTGTGCCTTTCATGATGTTATTTTCTTTTCATACAATCAGGAATTTCATCTTTCACAAACATATCATGAAGGGCTTCTGAAGTTACAAGCTAAAGAGTATGAAAAAGCCCGTGAGCTGTTAGAAGCTGTTTTAAAAGATCCTCTGCTACCAAGTGGCCAGGTGCTAGTTTCTCCCAAAGATCTCTTAGGCTCGAGGGGATATTAAGCAATTGACATTTCTCTGTCATCTTTTTCCCATTTTCAGGTGGATAATTGCTCTAGTGATGTCCACCTTTTGCAACTCAGGTTTGGACTATGCTATCTGTTCTTTATATGCATCATGTTTATTGTCTTCCAGTTGGCAGTGCTTCATTGCATCTTCAAAGAACCTTGTGCCTTAATTTGCAATAAAGGATTGTATTTGGTGTATAAAGGACTTTATATCTTTCAAAAACTAATCCTCTCACGAGTTTTAACTATACTTTTTTGCTTTTAATTTTTTGCATTAGTATTATGGTCAATGATACTTGGAAATGATTACAGTCGTGGATCTCTTGAATAGTTTCCATGTCTAGGATCACAATCAAAATATGGAAAACTTTGAGTACAATGAGACTGGTCTGGAAAACTTTGAGTACAATGAAACTGGTCGAATGCTGATTAGACAGCTACTAATATGATCAATCACCTAGTTCTGACAAAACATTATGATTAGGGTGGGGTACTTGCTGACAACTCACCTTTGAAAAGGTTTTGCATCCGGGGCATCCACCAATGCATCAAGTTTTCACTTTTCATCAGCAGAAACCTCCCTATTATGAGAGAAAGAAAGTGAATTTGACAGAAGAATGAATTTTATGATCAAGAGAGAAAAAAGACTATGAGAGTGAACCAGAAGTCCACTAAGGAAGAAAACTGGGAAAAACCGAAAACCAAAGAGAAATAACATTAGAGAAGGGCAAACCTCCATTCTCTGCCAATATCTGAAACTGTCCACCCTAAAACCTCCCAACACTGAAGCTGGTGCAGATGCCAATTAAACTGCACTATATCTCAACAGATGCAAAGATATACACCAGTCTCTGAAAAGTCTTAAGTCCCACCTTGCAGAGGATAACATAAAAAAGTAAACATATTCAAGATTTTTATTGAAGTCATCGAGAAATATGAGCTGTGCAAGTGTTTCTCATGAACCTGCATATGTAGGCCCCATAATCGGTTTTTGTGGTTCTAAGGCACCGTCGCTGACCATAACAACAAATGTCCTTGCCATTCGCAACCTTGTTGACTACTTGGCCTCTGTGTAAACAGGCCACTGATACCACATTACCACTAGGTATAAACATCATAAACTTAACACAAGTAAAGTTCACATTCCATCTAACGTTAACTTATACTCCTTCTGTTTCTAAATAATTGTCTTCCTTTCCATAGTTACGAAAGGCGAGCGCCTCTTCGCCTGAGGCGAGAGGCGAGGGGGTTATGCTCCTTGCATGTAAAGGCGAGGCGAGGCTGGGCGATCGCCTTTCTCGCCTTTTGACGAGGCGAGAGGCGAGAAAAGGCGAGCAAAGGCGTACATTCTAGAAAAACCCTTAAAATATGACATACTTTTTTACCTTTTTATGGTTTTAATTTTTAACATGAGCCTATTAACCCCGGCCGTGATGTAGTGGATGATGATGGGTTTGATTCGGGTCTTGAGTGAGGATGTTTGATGTGTTGCTAGTTGCTACTTGTTTCGTGACTTTCTTAGAAGTTTTACTTAATATGTAATTTCATCTTTTGCTATTAAATTGTAGGTTCGGATGTTGAGCAAGTTTTTTTGAATGTTGCCTTGTTGTTATTATATGTGAATTTTAACTTAATTTCATATATTATTTTCATTTATAAATGCTTTGGATTATGTTACAATAAATTTAATCTATATATATATATATATACACACACACACACACACACACACACTATTTTTTCTTAATTTCTCGCCTTGTTCGCCTTTCGGTCGCCCGCCCCTCGCCTTCCGCCTTTAATAACTATGTTCCTTTCCTTTTTGTCTGATCCAAAATAATTGTCCTCTTTCAAAACTTTCCTTTTTAGGAAAATCCACTTTACACATTTTTACCACTTTACCGTTACTTTTTCTACCTACTTTAATTATGGCCACATGCGCAAGAGCATTCAAGGAAACCACACATTACACCAATATTTATAATATAGTCAATTGCTTTTTCTTAAACTGTGTGCTAGGTCAAAGAGGACGACAATTATTTGAAAACGGAGGGAGTATATGTAAGCATGAAAAAATATTCCGTTTACAAAGTGCAAAAGTCAACCCGAGCTTTGATTTCTAGCTTGCGAAAATGTTCAAGCCAAGCCTTAGGGTACTCGACTCGTTAGCCTCGAGTTTGACACGTCATGAGTTGACTTGAGTTTGACTCGCTAATATGTCTCCCTCATCCATTGCAACTCACTCGTCTCTCCACCTCTCATGTTTGTCACCACTCACCACTCGTTAGTTTCAAGTGTCAACCCAATAAATCCCATCTATTTGGGCCCCAAGGTGAGCCAAGTCAACCCAAAACTTGACTCAGCTCGGCCAGTTAGAGCAGGCTGGTGAGCTACTCGCGAGCAGCTCAAGAGATCTAGTGAGCTGAGCTTTTAGGTCTTGTTGGAAACCCAGATCATGCTCGTGAAGACTCGATTCGACTCATATTTTGGCGAACCCAGCTTGAGCTTGAGGAACACTCGACTCGGCTCACCTACACCCCTAGTGGCGGTGTTTTACGTTTTTTGCTAATTGTTATCTCGATGGTACTAAGAATATTGCTTAGAGATTTTAAAGATTAGGAATCAGAGAATATTGTCTGAATAAAGAGTGGATAAGACATTCTAACATCTCGTTTTCCCTTTTTACGCATTTAGCTGTAGTTTGAACTTAGAATCTCTAACAGCTGGAGTATTTCTTGGCTAATCATCTTTCTTCAAGTATTGTATTCTTCTTGCTAAAATTCCTAGTTCTTGAACTGGAATGTTGGCCATATGGGTACTGCTCCAGATCATACCTTCAACATCTACATTGAAGGTTTGCAGAAGTAATCTAACCATTACTCCCTACGTTCCACGCAAAGAGTCCACTATTCCATTTTGGGATGTTTCACTTAAAGTGTCCACTAAAGTCATATAATTTTTTGAATTTTCGAATATACCCTTCTTGTCAATTTCATTCATATACAATTAAAAAGTTATAATGACAAAAAAAAGTTAGTAATGACAAAATATTCACCATCAAAAAATTTAGTAACTTTATAAAAATAAACATTGATTTTGGAACAGTTTATTTTTAAAAAGTAACGGTCTACTCTACTTATCAAAAAAGAAAAAAAGAAACGGTCTACTCTGTCCCTTCTCTATTTTAGTATGAAGGGAGACTGGGTGTAGTATTTTAATTGAAGTGGAGAAAGATGGAGTATGAACGAGATCTTTCCGGAGACCCCTCCTGTGTCTCCCTTCCCCCCTCCCTGATTCTCCCTCGTCCGTCCTCCTCTCTCAGCATACTCAATCGCTAAATCGAAGCATTAAACAGATCGTCCCGGCCCTTTGTCAATGCCCAGCAATGAAGAATATCGCTTCGAATGGATTGATGAGTTCGTCCAACAAAGCAATTTGATTTCAGAATTTTACATGTGGGCATTGATGAATTCAATCAAAGGGGTGAATTTCAGGCAAATAATAAAAAACATTGGGGGAGCAACTTGCAGGGCATTTTTAGGATATCAAATTTTTCTTAAAGTTGACATTCAAACATGAACTTTTTACCTGGAACGAAGGGAGTAGATCCAAAATGTAATGCTCATTCTACTTGCTAGTACTTGTAGAAATCAGCTTACTGCAAACCATGGTAAGCCTTAAGTTCAGTGAATAGAATGTTTAATGAGGTTTTCTAAGAATGGCATAATTGCATGCAAAGTTGACTTTTTCTGAAGTTATGTACAAATATTAAAGTAATTGGAATAAATTAGCCACTGCGCGCATATCTTTTGCATTTTCGCAACATCCCTTTACTTTGAAATGAACTTTTTTTAATTATTGTCTGTAATGTCAATTCACTGCTAATTATCTTGTCTTCTCAGATTCTTGGCTTTGAAAAATCTTGCCACTGTTTTCCTTCAACAAGGTTCTGCTCATTATGAGAAAGCTCTACACTGCTATCTTCAAGCTGTAGAAATTGATTCCAAAGATTCTGTTGTCTGGAACCAGCTGGGAACATTATCATGCTCAATGGGATTATTGAGCATCTCTCGTTGGGCATTTGAACAAGGGCTTGTTTGCAGCCCCAACAACTGTAAGCATTTGTAGTATTCTTTTAGTGCTTTGCTGGTATTTTTCGTGTCCAAACTACTTTTGCCTTCCCATCTTTTAGTTTCATTGAGCATCTGTGTGTATTGTTTTTCACATTGATCTCTCTTATGGGCAATGCATTTAGGGAATTGCATGGAGAAATTATTGGAAGTTCTTATTGCTATTGGCGACGAGGTTGCTTGTCTTTCCGTCACGGAGTTAATTTTGAGGCATTGGCCGTCACATTGCCGGGCTTTGCATGTCAAAAGTACCATTGAAGAGTCAGAACCAACTCCTTTCACTCCAAGAGGTATAGACAAATTGGAACCAAAACACGTCCGACTGAAATTCCTAGACAAGAGAAAAGCAACAAATGATGACCTGGATGATAGCATTGCATCTAAAAAGCTGAACCAAAATATTGAGTTGCTACTTCCAGAAGCTTCTTGGATAGCACTTACTTGCTCACTCCTAGAGATTTTGGTTCCATTGGATGGATTTGATTCTAAACAAGGGGTTAAGGAACCTTACCAAGCGGCAGACATTAGATTAATCATACATCTACCAGATAATTCAGAAAGTGTAGTCGGGTTTATGGGAAGGAAAGGTGCTTCTGCCACCCCAGCTGGTGAAAATGTGTCTTGTGGGGATAGTGATGCAGAGAAATGTAGTGTTTCTAGGGAAAGAGAAGCTAGTTTGTACGAAGAACAACATCAAGAGAGACGAAGTAGTCGTCTCGAAAGGCTTAGGAGTCGCAAGCCAAGTAAGGAAGAGCTAGATTATGCCTCTAGTAAGGATCTGGCCAAAGTTGTAATTCAATCCTTAGGGCCGTTTGTCATAGGTGGATCAGAAACAAGAACTTGTAATGGTGATACTAGCTCTTCTCACTCTGCTGAGGTTGTAACTGATCAAATGAATAGTGAGTCAGTTGAAGTTGCCAGATTTGTGAGGGAAGCCTCAAAAAACTATGGTGCATATCACATGGGTTACTTGCTCTTAGAAGCGGTTGCTTGTAGAAGCATTTTATATCAGGATTCATTTGTGAAATTTTTAGAGTTAGAAAAAGTAACGAGGCACTGGGGGCAGAATAGGAGCCCTGAATGCAATATTTTTCTTGCTGAGCTGTACTATGACTTTGCGTCACGATCATCTGACTCATCTATGCTATCTACATTCATGTCAGAGGCATCTTATCATCTGTGTAAAATCATTGAATTTGTAGCTTTGGATTATCCTTTCCCAGAATGTGTCATGTCTGAGAAGGAAAATTCCACTTTAAGAGATGGCTCTCAAAGCTTTGGTTCCCTGATGAGCAATAAACGTTCTTTCTGGGTCCGCTTTTTCTGGCTAAGTGGACAATTATCAGTTTTGGATGGTGACAAGGCAAAATCCCAAAAAGAATTTGGTATCTCCTTGTCACTTCTAACAGCTAAGGAAAGTGGGGAAGAGTCTCCTGATTCCATTTGCCTGCCACACTGTAAAGTTCTAAAAGAATTGACTGCTGATAGGGTTCTTCACGAAATTAATCTACTAGAGATTGATTTTTTGCTGAAGACAACTGTAGGTAATTTAATCGAGAAAGATTTGTATGCTGAGTGTGTCAGCTTGCTTGCTCCACTTCTATTCGGTACAAAAGATGCCAATCTTGGCAAGTCGTGCGCTGTTGATAAAGAAAGTGAAGGGATTGCCAAGGTTGAACTATCGGCATTGGATGTTCTAATCAAAGCTTGTGAAAAGACAGAAGCAATAGGCACTGAGGTTTTTTTGAAATGCCATAGGCGAAAGCTGCAAATTCTCATGGCTGCAGCCGGTATGGAAGAATGTCTTGCTTCTCAAAAATCATTTAATATTTCCAGGTCAAAGGCACTGGCTGCTTCTGAAACAGAAATAACAGAAGGGTCAAGCAACCACTGGCACCATTTGGTTTCTGAAGAAGTGAAAGCAATCTCACGATATGCCTCACAGATGAAGACCTTAAAGAGTCCTTGTGGAAATTCTGTAAGTCTCATCTTAATCTCAGAAGTTAGTCTTCCTATTTCCATGGTTTTTCTTAGAAATGCCGTTAAGTATCTCAGTGCACCAAGGATCTGAGAAAGTACCTTTACTCAATTAGTGCGAGTAATTTTACCTAAGCTATTTTACTTGACCAAAGAAGCATTAGTTATTTTGAAACCTGTGCATAATATCCAGTTATAAAAAACAAAATTATTTCCATTCAAGGAAAAAAGAATTCGCAGTGAAATATTTGTTATTGCTCTCTTAAATTTTGCATCTCAAGTTCCCATGAGCTGGAAAATTTTCTCGCATTTTAATTATAGCAATTACAGAGAACTATGTAGTGTGTCTGAGATATCTAAGAGCATTTTTGTTGAAGTTTTGCTTCTGTTTTTCTTATTTTGTTATTATTTGTCCTTTCTTCCTTCATTTTGACCCAATATGCAAATGGATAATCTGGATTTTATATTCCATTGACCTGGACAATATACTATTGTTTTTTGACTTATTATGTGTGCCTGAGGGTGCAAATTATTATGTAGTGAATTCCCATTCTACATGCATGTCATTTATCCCCAGCTCATCGTATCTAGTGATGTACTCCCTCCATTCCGGGCAAAGAGTCCACCATTCCATTTTGGTATGTTTCACTTAAAGAGTCTACTTTCAAAAATTAAGATATAAAAGCATCATTTTATTACTAATGACTAATGAGCTACTAAAAGTGTCATTTTCTTAAAAAGTTTGACTTTCAAACGGGGACTCTTTGCCCGAAACGGAGGGACTATTACCTAAGATAACAACCAGAGGCCTTATTTCTGTAGCTGCCATACTTACCAAAAAAAAATTCTGTAGCTGCCATTTTTTTTCCAGCTTATTTTTGGCTATATGGTATGCCCTTGTCTCGTAAACAAGTGCCCACTATTCCCTTATAGATGTCCCAATACTTGTCCGCCTTCCGTTGGTTCATAATAGGTATTACTTTAAAGCTACCTTTATTATAATAAATAGCATCCACATATTAGGTCGGTAGAAATGGAAGTTTGATCAGGGCATCCAGAAAACTCCTATTCCCTCCATCCCAAATCGGGTCCATTTTTAGTTTTTCACCAAAATAAAGGAAGTTAACTTTTAGGCCATTTTAGTAGCACGTATCCATTAATGCGCTTAGGATCCATGCTATAGCATTGCAAGACACTAGGACATGATAGTTACCAAAGGTGAATTTAGTAAATTTATATAAAAATAAACACTTATTTTGGGACAAGTAAACATTAAAATGGACACTCATTTGGGGAGCGAGGGAGAAATATTTTTGTTCAAGGAGGACACTTGGGGATGGTGTGAGCGTAACATCATTGTAATTCAGTTAATTTCACTCAAAGGTGCTCTCTGAAGGATCAAAATTATTTGTTTGCATGCAACTATTTTATGCTTCCAGAAATACTCTGCTGCTCGGATGGGGATCATTGGTGACATTCAGTCTCTGCTGCTAGCACTAGTGTGCAATATCGCATGCATTTATTTCTCCAAGAAAGCTTCAGTACCAGAGGATCCAGATCATAATGAACAAGAGCAAAAGTGCTGCTTTATTGACGCAGCTATCGCATTCTTCAAACTCCAACACTTGAACCCCAATGTTCCTGTCAAAACTCAAGTACGCGTGCTTCTTACTCCTGAGGAAATGGGAAACCTCTAATCTCAGTCCACCTATGCTCTGTTTTTATTTCTCTTTTATCTTTTAGTGCTTCATTGCTTTCATTTGTTTTTATAGATCGAACTGATAGTAGCAATCCATGATATGCTTGCGGAGTATGGGATCTGTTGTGCGGGTGGAGATGGTGAAGAGGAGGGAGCATTTCTTAAACTTGCAATAAAGCACCTATTGGCTTTGGACATGAAGCTTAAATCAAATTCATTAAGCAGTGGTCTAGAAATTACGCAAACTGACGAGCAGTCTCCTCAAAAAGTTCATGCTGAACCACGTGGGTGTGATTTAGAATTGGATTCTGTGAATGTGGAAGTGGATTCGACTGATCTGTGTGAGACCAGAGCTGTGAAGAAGGATGCCACCAAAGGCACGACTATCAATGGAATTTTTTCTCAAAATCTAGAGAAAGAAAAAAATGGTGTAGAATCTGCCCCGTGTGCTGGTCATAAGCCTGATCCCATGTTCTGTGAAGCCGAAGAAACAGAAGAAGCAAGCAATGAAATAGTTGAATGTGTCAAAGAACTAACTGAAGATGAAAGGGAAGAACTTGAGATGGGAATAGACAGTGGTTTGGATCAGTGTTTTTTTTGTTTGTATGGTTTGCATCTTAGATCAGACTCATCCTATGAAGATGATTTAGCCATGCACAAGAACACAAGCCGCGGAGATTATCAGACGAAGGAACAGTGCGCGGATGTTTTCCAGTATATACTACCTTATGCAAAGGCGTCATCTGTGAGTAGATCTCTGCACCCTCTCGCTTCCATTTTTTCGTCTGTTTCCTGCTTCCCTCATGCAAATGCATTGGTAAACGGTTCTTGAACTTTGTTCCATGTCTAGTAACATATCTACTCTAGAGGGGATATCTTAGCCGATTCAAGTTTAGCATCCTTAATTATACATCTTGATATAATCTCTTGTGACGATCAAGAAGGGCTAGGGGCCCCAAGGAAGAGGATTGCGATGTATGACAAGCATAGGTGCAAACCTGGGCCCTCAGTTGGGTTTATTAGTATAATCATTATAACTGTTTTGTTATTACATACTCCATCTGTTTTAATCATGGCCTCCTGGGGTCCTAGTTTCTTTATCCGGGTGTCCAGTGTCCACTCAAAGAGTTTTGTCCGAGTAACTAAGCTAATATGCTCTATATGAGATTTGAAATTGATGCCCGCATCCTGCAAGAATGGCCACACCGACCCGAGTATTGACACAACAAGACCACCTCTGAACTGTGTCAAGATTTGGATAATTGATGAACCTAAGAAACCCCAGTTTCTTGGAAGAAAATTATTATTATTTTTTAATAGGTAAGTGTGACCCCTTGTTGAATGTTGGTATGGGGATTGAAACCAAGGAAAATTATTCTTGTTTCACTTAATCATAAGCTGACTAGTATCAAGTGCCTTTATATAAGCGAATAAGTACTTGGTGCCAAGCATCCTATACTACCAAAATGCCCTAGATATTAAACCAGTAATAGATGGAAACATTCAAAAATTATCATCTGAGTAACTAATACCTAATTAAATTCCTAATGTTTAACCAAATATAAAAAAAACTGGATCAAAATGCCAAAATAACTTCCTGGGGCTTCTAACTAAAATCCTCGGTGATTTCTGATTTGGGCTTGGCTTGCTCCTGCTTTAGAAATTTTTACTTATTACATTTAACAGAAAATTAGGAAAAACTCATTTACTCCTGAAGATTAAGGTTATACAGAAAACTATTATAATTCTTAAAATTCTGACTTCTCATGTGGACTCTTTGGGCATTGGCGAGAGGCATCCTTTGTGGGTTCTCCTATCTGTTATTCAGAGAGAATGGAAGCTTTGCTTTTATAAGCCTATGTATAAAGGATCTTAGCTTTTTTCTGTTTGCTTCTCTTGATGGATTTCTCATGCGTCTTCTTGTAATCTTGTTCTATTTTAATACATATTTTTTCTTTTCTAAAAACAGAAATAAGAAAATTTCACCTCTTTTATTCTGTCCTGGGTTACGTTTGTCGTCTTTAATTAAATTTCCTTTGCCTTTAATTTCATTTATAATTTTTCATTACTTGGTCCCTACCAAAAGTCCCCATCATTTTATCAGAGTTTATTAGTTCAAGAAATTCTGCCTTTGCGGTATTGTACCTTTTGGGCATCACCGCTCCCCTGTGAGGAGGAAGTGTTCTTAGCATGCGTGCTAGTGGATTCCTTAAAATGGTGACACAAATCGTTTCTTTGTCTTTCGGCCTTACTTCTCTGTTGCACAATTGTAGAAAAGAGATTTTTTTTTTAGTTCCACAACAGCATCATTGTTAGAAATAAAAAGGCAACATTGTGTTTGGAACCTATATCAGTGCCCTAACATTGATATATTTCAGAGGACTGGATTGGTAAAACTTCGGAGAGTACTAAGAGCAATCCGCAAGCATTTTCCACAACCCCCTGACAATGTGTTGGCTGGAAATGCAATAGATAAGTTCTTAGATGATCCTGATTTATGTGAAGATAAGTTGTCAGAGGCAGCTGGATCTGATGGATTTCTTGATGCCATCATGAAGATAATATTTCCAGATGCGGCTAGCCTCAAGCCACAGACAACATCAGTAGACAGGTATGGATTTCAACATCTTTGTTCAATATGAATTCTTCACTTATTATGTTATTCACTGTTGCAGCTCAGAGCCATTTTTGGAGGTTTATGGCAACTTGTATTATCTCCTATCCCAATCCGAGGAAATTAGCGCAACTGATAAATGGCCTGGTTTTGTACTCACCAAGGAAGGCGAAGAATTTGTACAGCATAATTCAAATCTCTTTAAATACGATTTACTGTACAACCCACATCGCTTTGAGAGCTGGCAAAGGCTTGCAAATATTTATGACGAGGTAAATTCATCTTTGGACATTTTGTTGTGCAAGAAAAATCTTGGAAGGAACAGACAAACACAAAAAAAGTGAACTACTAATCATTAAACCCTTTTGTTAGGTGGCTAGACAATTCAATAGGTGTTGATCACGTGGAAGTTTTTTTTGGGTTTATATGTACAGGAGGTGGACTTGTTACTAAATGATGGCAGTAAACAAATAAATGTTCAAGGGTGGAGGAAAAATCCTACTTTACCCCAGAGAGTTGATACAAGTCGAAGGAGGAGTAGGCGCTGTTTATTGATGACTTTGGCTTTAGCAAAAACAGCTGTCCAGCAGGTTTCATTTATTAAAGATGCCATTTTAAAGTTCTTGGGTTTCTCTACTTTCATATGAAGAATACCCCCACCATATGCGTGTGTTGCAAAACTATGACATATGTGAATTTCTCATTTTGGATCACCAGATCTTACTAGGCTCTCTAGTTTGCTCAAGAAGATGATGTTTTAGATGGGTCAGCTAAGTGTGGGAGGTTGTCACCTATTTGTTAATTGTTAGCAATAAGATTCGCCCTGTCACCTGCCCTACTAATGCCATACATATAATTTATTCTTACACTACAAGGCTTTGTTGGTAGTTATTTTAATAGATATGGCATGTGCGCTATGAAACTCTTTGTTCACAGAATATGGTTCTCTGTTGGGTAAGACCAAATTGTGATGATCTTTTTGCGCTTTCTGAGATTCGTAGGTAGGTTTTCTTTTATAGCTTCTGGATGCATGCAATTGTAGGAAATATTTTTGTGGTACAGTTTCTACAGAAAAGTCTTTACTGTTCTGTAGATGTGCAGGAGGCTTGTGTATGATATTCCTATAGGATACAAAAATGCTATAAAATGTGAGTGCATACTTGATAAGGATTCATCTCTTAGATAGAAAAAAACTGGATTGGTCACTTTAGAGAGCTTGTTTAAAGGTCCAGTGCATCAGTGAGAATTTCCTATGCAAAACCGTGCCTAAATTGGATTCTTAAAGAGCAAACAGTGTTTGCAATATCCTTCTTTAACATGGCCTTCAAATCAAATTTTTGATATGACCTACGGTTTTTAGATTTGAAAATTGAGTATTTTCTTTGCTATGAATGTGTGGTGGAATCTACACCTGAAAATGAGTAAACATTGGTGATGTTGTTTGAGAAATTATAAGTTGATCTTGGGTTTATAGATGTTCATGGTTCTCATGCGGATTGTTAAACAATTTATCAATTATCTTGCGGTGCTTTGTGAAAAAAACCAACAAATTCATGTGATTTCAGGGTGAGATACATGAGCTGTTGGCGTTAGTGTACTATGATGGCCTTCAGAATGTGGTACCAATTTATGATCAGAGATTGACCGTACCCTCAAAGGATGCTGCATGGATGATGTTTTGTCAGAACTCAATGAGACATTTTGAGAAGGCTTTTTCTCATAAGTGCTGTTCTTATTCCCTCTTAACATTTTTGGTTCTCTTTATATAAATAGAATACTTTAAATTGTTAGCATAGACCAACAAACAGAAATTATCATGCCACAGGGAGGATTGGTCTCATGCATATTATCTGGGGAAACTATCTGAAAAGCTTGGATACTCACACGTGACATCGTTTGCATATTACGAGAAGGCTATTGCATTGAATCCGTCAGCAGTAGATCCTTTCTATAGGATGCATGCCTCACGCTTGAAGTTACTCTATACATGTGGAAAAAAGAATAATGAAGCTTTGAAGGTCTTTTCCTGTTTGAAACGTATCTCTGTATTCACTAGTTTCCCCTGTTCTAGGGTTCCTCCCTTGTCTGATTTTCTTCTTCCAATGTCTACTTGGTCCTTTCTTTCCCCCAGTTAAGTTTCTTTTTCATTTTGTAGAGAAAATACATCTAATTTCCAGTTTATTTGCATAGTTTCATAACCCTATATGTGTTGTATGGTGAATAAATATTGGAGGCAGAGAGTGGTTCCTGTTCGGCACTCAATCATTTGTATATATATAGTGCGAGTGTCCCCACATGTGATCAAAGCCCTTCTGCTGGTTCATGCTTAACACACACACACACACATATATATATATGTTGACTTCTGCTTTACTATTTGTTATTCTCCCATTTTTAGTACCCATCTTGCTTCATGTCTCAGCTTGCACTTTTGAAATAGACAGACTGACTAGCTGATGTCAGCCTCAGTCCGGAAAAATGGCATACTCCTGATGCAGCTTATAAACTTAGTAGTGCTCTGATGTGAAGTGGGAATGATGAAATTTCCTAAGCTTAATAGGATTAAGAAGAGTGGACAAGAGCTCTGATTTTGTCTTTTGAAGTAGAACTGTAGTATGATTACTGGATAACTCCCTATTTATTCTCGATTTGCTTGCTGGATCTTTCTCAGGTTGTTGCAGCTTATTCGTTTAGCCAATCAGTAAAGGAGAGTGCACTGAGTATCATTGGTGAGACCAAGCCTGAAAGTTCTCTGTTGGCTGTGGGCATTGAGGAGAGTAACACCAAGTTTAATTTTGAAAATGTAAAGCAAGTTGAGCCCCATCAAATGGAAGAGTTGTGGCACATTCTATACAGTGATTGCCTTTCTGCGCTACAAATATGTGTAGAAGGAGACCTTAAACATTTTCATAAGGCCAGATTTATGCTTGCTCAAGGGCTGTACAAGAGAGATGAGAGTGGGGATCAAGAGAAAGCAAAGGATGAACTTTCTTTTTGCTTCAAGTCGTCTCGTTCTTGTTTTACAATCAATATGTGGGAGATTGACGGTATGGTCAAAAAAGGAAGGTATGAATAAGAAATTCCAATTGAAGTTCATACAAATTATTCATGTTCAAGGTTAGGATATTAAGGTTGAGAATGTTTGAACATGCCATCCATTTTTATATTCTCCTTTTCTAGTAAGTATGAAGTTCACTAGAGATATTCTTGCTAACCCAACACAATTGCATAACATACGAGGGACTCTTGTCTCTATAATTCCAAACTTATCCCAGCTAATGGCCTTATTTTCTATGCTATTATTCATTTCAAATGCTTTTCTAAGCATGTTCTTTCCTTCCACCTGCCATATAAAGCCAAGAGAGCATATATCTTGTGTGGTCACCAAAAATTCATTATACTGTTTTTCTCTATGCAGTTAGTAATACTGTTTGCAGCCAACTTATTACTTGCATTGTACTTCAGGCGCAAAACTCCAGGCCTTTCTGGGAACAGGAAAGCCCTTGAAGTTAACTTGCCAGAAAGCTCTCGTAAATTTATCACTTGCATTCGGAAGTATATTTTGCTCTACATGAGGCTGTTGGACGAGACAAGAGACATCTCTACCCTTGATCGAGCTTATATTTCTCTCCGGGCAGATAAGAGGGTATTGATCATATGTCATTTCTTTCAGAATCTGATTTTTCCCTGAATGCTTGCAGTTGCTAATTTTTTCTCTCCCTCAAACTTAGTGTACCTAATTTTGAACATTAATGCAGTTCTCATTGTGCCTTGAGGATCTTGTTCCTGTAGCTCTTGGGAGGTACATCAAGGCACTAATTTCATCCATACATCAAATTGAGATCCGCAATAGCTCTGACGGGAATTCTCTTGACAATCTTCTAGAGAAAATGTTCTCTTTGTTCATGGAACAGATGAATTTGTGGTCAGATGTATGCAATTTACACGAGATAAAGAGCCCAGAGTTATCAGAAAGCAGCTTGTATGGGTAAGTCATGCTGAGAATAGTTCCTAGGCAAGTTGAATCACTCCCAAACCTCTGCCCACAGCTTTGACTATTGTTTATTTTTCTGGACTGAATTGGGGCATTCAGACTATTGTTGGGCTCGCAGAGTGCCTGTAGTTTCCCGGCATTCGTGAGCCATCATGGCAACTCAGTTGGCTTCTCCCATTCTGTCTAGCAAAAAGAAAAAAAGGAAACAAATAAAATCTCCGTGCTTATTTATATGATAGGGGCAGTCTTAATGTTGTCAATTCACATGCAATTTTTTTATTGTTTGCTCACAGTTATTCACATGTTAGTGTTACCCACTTGTTGCAGATATCTCTACCATTATATCCAGATACTAGAGAAAAATGCCAAGGTAGAATCACTTGAAGGAATAAATGAAAAGATGCGAAAACGTTTAAAGAACCCAAAGTTGTCAAATAGTAACTGTGCTAAAGTTTATAAGCACGTTTCTGTGGCTTGGTGTCGGTCTCTTGTTTTTAGCATGGCTTTGATCTCGCCATTAAATTCCAGACTTTCGAGTGATATGCAACCCCCTCACCTGTCTGATAGTGGTTCTGGAAACACCCAACTGCTTTGTGTTGATATCCAAACGGATGAATTTTGGAAGTCATCCTTTGAGGACCCGCACCATCTAAAAAGCCTTGAAATACAATGGAGCACTTTATTGTCCAAGTTTAAGAATGTTGTAATCAAGAAAGCCTCAGAAGAAGATTTGGAGACTGCCACCGTGTTGCTCAGATCTTCTTACAACTTCTATAGAGATGCCTCTTGTGCGTTGCTCCCATCAGGTGTAAACCTCTATGGAGTGTCATCTCAGTTGCCAATGGAAACATATACGCAGCCACTCGTAAATACAACTGACATTCTTGAGATGAGTACTCCAAAAAAGATCCTCATGTGGGCTTACACACTGTTGCATGGGTGTTGCAGCACAAATTTCTCAGTCATTACGAAGTATTGTGAAGAAACTGCAAAGGTATGAATCTAGCTTTGGCTTTCCCATGTCAAAAATTTGTTCTATGAGTAAATGTGAAAGGAGCTCCATTATGAGGATACTAATACTTCCCATAATCATAGTTATTCATTTTTCGATTTTGTTAATAACTGTTCTATAGATTAGTCCTTTTGTGTATACTTCTAGTGTACAAGAACGTGTCACTTGGTTTGACGCTTTGGTATATAATATTTTACTTATCAAAAAAATAAAGAGTTAAGGACAGCAACTCCCCTGCGGTTTCTGAGAAACTAATCTTGAAGTTACACAAAAGGGTGAGGTTAACCACACATCAAATTATACTCTCTACACCCCAATTTTATTAACACCTCACTCATTTATCTAATTTTCCAACCTTACTCTCTACACCCCACCCTAACTTCCTATTGTACCCTTTAAAATTTCTCACCTTACTCATCCTATTCTACACGCCAATTCTATCTACACCCCACCCATTTAATTCACCAACCAACCTCCATCCACCCAATTAACACCCAATCACCCTCACCAACCCAGCAAACACGAACACGTACTGAAGAAAGAAAAAATCGCACAAAGAGGAAGAATAGCCAACACACAGAAGGAGGAAGATGGCCAACGCATGGGAGGAAAAAGAGAAGGAATTACACAACTAAGCTTACACACATTTCTCATCGAACACTCACCCCCAAACCCATAACAAATACTAAAGAGAATTTGGTTTCTAAAGAGAAATGGGTTGAAAAATTTGGATATGCGTTAGGATACTGTTTAGGATGGAGTTAGTCAAAATTTGGTTTCTAAAGAGAATTTGGTTGAAAAATGTTGAGAATTTGAAAATGGGTTGTGCGGCCCTGGTTTGGTGCACAACAGGTGGGTGCGGCCATGACTTGGTGCACAGAAGGAGGTGTGTGCCGCAGACATGTGGTGCACAACAGGAGGACTATGCGGCAACCATGTGGTGCACAGCAGGAGGAATGTGCAACACACTAGAGCCGCACAAAACGGACAAACAATAGTCCAAATATTTCGAAAAAATTGGTAAAAAATGAAATTTTAATTAAGGAAAGTGGAAGGAATACTTATATTATTTGTCTACATAACTTCTTTAGGTTCCATGTATGATATTTTTCAACAATGTGATGTTTAGGGTTTGAGAGAAATTTTTTGTAGGAAATTTGGTAGAGGAGAGGAAGTAAAGAAAAGTGAAAATGGAGAGAAGAGATTCAACATGTATAAAATTTAGTAGGGGTATAATTAGAGTATTTGAGGTGTAAGTAGAATATATTCATATTTTATATAATGGCATTATTGTAATTAGGTAGTGGGGTGTAGAAAGAAATTATTGAGGTGCATTTAGTAGAAGGGTATCTTTTGTCATTTTACACAATGACATTTTCGCAATTTTTTAACTTGGGGTGTAGAGAGCACATCTTGGTGTGTGGTTAGCCTGGCCTACACAAAATGTTTTTAGAAAAATAGGGTTGGTATGCAGTAGTATCAGACTATGTTCTACTAGTTTGGAACAACTTTCTGCCATGGATACACACGCACAAACATTCAAACTTAAAAAACTGTGAGTTCCTCACCATTGGTAAAAAGGATAGTGATTGATGCCGCCATGTGCTTTTTGTGTTCTCTTAGTTGGCAACCCATTGTTCAAGGTTGATATTTTGGGAACAAGTTGAATATTATTTCCAGATGATCATGGTACTTTTTTGGCTAGCATCTATGGCCAATCAAACATTATGTGCTTGTTGTTGGAGCGTTTTGACCAAAACGCTAGTAAAAAACGCAGCGTTTTCTTTTTTAAAAGTGTTTCAATGCAGTGTTTTAAAACTCAACGTTTTAAAAATGTGCAGCGTTTTAAAACGCTCCGATTTGGAGCGTTTTAAAAATATGTTGCATTTACAACTACTCTGTTTATGAAAATAGCGTTTTGAAATAGTTTTCTAAACATATTTACAAGAAAAAAGCTGCGTTTTCAAAATGCTGCACCAAACGAGGCCATATACTCACTCAAGCATTGCCCAAAGGAGCCTGACTTTTATGTGATGCTTTGCTAAATGGGAACATAATATCAATGCATCAACTGTTGTCATTGTGTATTGCAGTCGAAGATGAAAAAAGGGAGTGGAAGTTCATCCGTACCTTCAAGTATAAGCATGCCCTCTGGTATGGCTTCTCATACAGGTTATTTGTTGTTTTTATCTATTTTTTATCAGCAGAGAAACTGTGGGAAAAAATGGAAATTGTGTGTGATTGCAATTTTTATATTTTTGCTTTCATTTCATGACTTATCTTGTCTCGCCTGATATTGGCTCTAATATCTGAGTTGTAGGCGGTGGGAAAGATGGAGCTGGTAAATGCAATGAACAGGAAACAACCATGATAAGCACTGCAGGAGATTCTATACCAGAGAGAGTGACTGACAGTGCACATAGAACAGGATCTACTTCTGTGTCTGAAACTAAAACTCAAGAAAATGTGGATTCTTCGAAGCCTGAAACAGGGAGTGTGTGCAATGTGGTTTCTGCTTCACTACATGAAGCTGAGGGCGCATGCAATGAAACAGGGAGTAAGTGCAATGTGGTAGCTGCTTCATTACATGAAGCTGAGAGTGCATGCAATGTTGCATTCACTAATTTGCCGGAAGACGAAAATGATTGTGGGCCCAATGGGAACCCTTCAGGCAATAGCCAATAGATTTATCAGCAACTTCGCTTCTGATTCACTGCAGCAGTATTAACTCAGGAAGGAGCAAAGTGGATGAATTGGATGGGCATGATCATGCCGAAGGTTGACATTGGAAATACTATTGGTCACTTTGTGCAATGAATTTCAACCGGTTAAGAGGTTATATTTGAGACCTATATGCAGCCAAGTAGGTAATCTCTCTACCTATAAAAGTCAAATTTGTTTCTTACAATTTAATAGATAGACAAAAATAGCCTCATACCTAATAAATCACCCACAATAAATTAAGGTTAACACATCTCTCTTCTCTACCTATAAAAGTCAAGCTTGTTTCTTATAATTTAATTGATAGACAAAAATAGCCTCATACCTAATAAATCACCCACAAAAGTCAAGCTTGTTTCTTATAATTTAATTGATAGACAAAAATAGCCTCATACCTAATAAATCACCCACAAATAAATTAAGGTTAACACATTGCATTTAGGTCAAACAAGTAATTTTTACATCATAATAAATTAATAATAATGTATAGACAAAAATAACCCCTAATATTATAAATCACCAACCAATGAATTAAGATTAAATTGTAATTTACTGGCAAGTAAATTTGCCCTGTTTACATTACTAGCGTTCACTTATCTAATGCCCTTCCGCTCTTCGCTTTCCGTTCTTCATTTAGAACCTGTTTTGATGCTTTCATTTATATACCTTTTACTTATCAAAAAAGAGATTTCACTGATCAAATGCCCTGTTACAAACTCAAGTGCAAGAATCTGCATCCCTATTTCCATCATGCCCATGAAAACCTTTCGGTAATTAATAATCTACTTTGCCAAAATCAAAGAATCGTTATCCCTATTTCCATCTCCTGATTTTTGTCCATTCGTCAGTTCTACACGAAGAGAAAGTGAAATTGGACTTCCCTTTGGATCATAGACTATTGCGAAGAAGTTTTTGCCTACGCCTAAAGAGGGGACTATTTACCTAAGCCCTCTTATTGCTTCATTATACTGGTTAGTGTATATACATAGATTTATCTTTCTTTTCCTTTCAATCTGATTGTTCTTTATGCGAATATACATTCTTATTTTCTTAGGAATCATGTTATTATAGTGGTAATTCAGCATTACTCATTACTCTGTTCTGGAATCTCAAATTGTTTGACTTGAAACCTTATTGTTGTTAATGCATAATTGTCCATGTTCCATATTGCAAGATTGAGGAGGGTTTATGGGTATAATTGATTAATAATTTGTTTTGAGTTGGACTTGAGAATTTTACTCAAATCGAGATTGAAGCTGATTGTAAGGATTAAGGATTGACGTTAAGTCTTGGATTCTTCCATAGCCTGAATTTGGCCAAAACAATTTCGGTTTCACACAAATTCCACGTGTTATTGTTTTCTTCTTAACGGCCATCTCACCATTCCAGAGTATAAGTTCCGATATCTTGGGATTCACGAGCGATGAAGCTACAAGACGAAATCTAAAGTTGCTCATCAAGTCACTCAGCAGGCTATTGTGAGGAGTGAAGAGCCAAGAAAAGGGTGATTTGAAAATGAGTAATCACTTGATTGAAGAGTGTGTGGCTATCAAATAAAGGTCTTGACCATGTGGAATGTTACAGATGTAGAGATTCAAGTAGTCACACTCTGTCGAGTTGTTCCGATTTAGGCCATGATTAAATAGGTTTAAAATGAAGCCACTTCTGTTGTAGGGGGTGGGAAAGTCATGTGGAAGTTCATTGTAGTCCTACCTAAAACTAACTGGATCTGATAGGATTGAGCTTCTGAAGTATTATTATTATTATTATTTTTTTCTTTAGCTGATTTTGGGGCTTTAGAAATCACCATTGATGTATATAGATTTATGATTGTTTCTTCAGTAGATGTTTCACTGCAGAAAATTCTTTTAGTTACCTAATTCTATGTATTAAAAAAAGCTGTCATATCCTTTATCATAAGAATTGTTGTTGCTACCATCTGTATAGTCTTCGGTCTTTTTAACTTCAGCATACAAAATCAATTGCTGTGAAACACAAAATCTTGGCGGACATGGTATTTGGGCGATTGCCGAAACCCCAAGGGATAAAGAGATAACACTATATGATGAGCTAGACGTTGCGAAAAATCTTGAAATATGACTGCTATGCTTTCCATTCTCCCATAGTTAGCTTGCTGCCATATTTCGTCGAAAATGAAACCACACCACTGTTCAGATGCTTGCATTAGAGAAATGAGTCCTAACACTGCGGATATCTTTACGATGCACTGATGCACAAATTAAAATTTTAATACAGCGTCTAATTTAATTTTATTAAGGGTATATTAGTCATTTGGTCCTAAAAATGCCTTTCATCGGTTAAATACCAATATAAAAGACTTTTAGGGTTAAATATGGTGAAGGTGGATTGGCCGGTTGTGTCCTTTTTAAAAAATAATGGAAAAGACACTTTTAGAGACGAAAAGATTGTGATATCCTATATGAACCGAAGAAGCACTAAAGATGATTTACTTAGTGCATCGTGTTGCATTGAATTTTGTATTGTTATATATCAATTTAAATTACCTAATCCAATTTGTGTATTGCGTTACACCCAATTTGTGTATTGCGATGCATCATTTTAACTATCAAATCCAATTTTACATTGCGTTGTATCAAATTTTATACAGTAATGCATTAATTTAAATTACATAATCTAATTTATGCATCGCGTTACATCAATTCAAGCATCCAATTGATACATCACGTTGTCAAATTCTAATGAACCAGACTTTCATTTCTTTCTTATACATAATCAACAAATGATTTATATTAATCCATCTTTCTGCATCCAAAATTCAAATTGATGCATCCTAATCGATAGCAATTTCTCTTTAAATTTAGGAAAAATTGTGGGTCGATCCCTATTTTCAAATTTTCATTGAAGTCTATTTAGGTAAAAAATTTCTTAAGATACCCACAGAAAAAAAGATCATCACCAATTAGCAAGTAAAGAGGGTGGGGTCTGTGGAGAGGTAAGGTAGTGAAGAAGTCTTTCACCTTGAATTTGATTGCGGGCGGTCCCTTTTGAATAATTTGTTAATTGTGTATAGAAAATGGGGTTGAAAAAATTAATAAAAAGTCAAAAAAAAAAAAAAAACACACTAAAAATTAGCTCTCTCCATCTCTACCCTCTTGCTTTCCAGCACTCCTTTGATTGATCCATTTCTATGATGGATCTGCGATTTTGGATTTTCTCACTCCAAGATCTTTGTATTCAGTTCATCGATTGGAAGAATCTAGAGAGAGAAAGTTGAAGAAGATGAAGATACCGTGTTGTTCAGTGTGTCAGACACGATACAACAAAGAAAAGAGGTGTCAGTTACTGCTTCAATGCGGCTATGGATTCTACAAGGAGTGCCTCTCAGCTTCTTCCAATTGTTGGAAACTTGTTTCAACTAATTGAATAAGCAAAGTCATGTAAGGAAGGAAGTGGGAATCCCACATTGGGAATAAAATGAAAACAACTCTACTTTATAAAGTAGAGCTTTTAGGCTTTACATTCGGCCCTTGGGCCACTACACTTTTGTGTAGGAGGGAAGACCTAGCTAAGTGCAGGTCCAAACACATGCCCGCCCAACCTGACTCGGCTTGGCTGGTCGGTCGGTCGGCAGGCTTGCCTGACTGAACCTTATCTTATCTTTTTGCTACTAGTTCAGTTCAAGTGGAGTACAATGGCAGTTACAGACGGTGTGTTCGTTTCTGCCCTAACAGAGATACATCAGCCGTGAGGATTGGCCTCTTCAATCACGTAAGATTCCAAAACCCTGGGAGGCTCACTGCCAGCACCCGTCCATTCCATACACGATGGCAGTTTTTGTCTTAAGGACACAGATAATCATCTCGTGGATCTTCATCTACTCTGAAAACTATAATCTGCAGGAACTGGATCAGGCCCTCCACTAACAATCTTAAGACAAAAATATTTTTGGCTTGATCGTCTCTGCAGACAGTAGCTGGATTTCTTCTTCTATTATCTATCTCTGTCTTTTGTTATAATATATTTGTGTTACAAATTCTGCAACTCAGTCTATCTGTCTGTGTTTTAGGAATTAATCTGTTTAACAGACCATTTTCATTTAATCAAAACACTGATAAGTCTGTTTTAACACACTGACCAATTTGGTTTTATAAAACTGATCATTTTGGTCAGTCAGATTTCATAAAATCTGTGCAGGCCTGTTTTCTGAATTTAAGTCAATCTGTTCTGGAAAACTAATAAGCCTATTTGCATGCTTATTGTTTAAATAAACCAGTAGTAAGCCTGCTTACATCTTATTACTTAGTGTACTCACTAATAATCTGTAATCAGCATATTAAGTTTAGCCTGCTTACACTTTATACTTAATTGTATTAATTGTTATAGTGTTTTAAATCTGCTTGACAGAAATAAAACAGTATAGACTGCACATAAAAGTCTATTAATTTTGGTTGTGATTATATAGAAACAAAAGTGTTTCATATAACTTAGCAAAATACTAATCACTGTATTGTGTGCAGTATGGCTTCCAACACTGGAAAGGAATCTGCTGTTGTAGAATAGCCCGTGGTAGGAACTCAAATGATGCACGCCACCGTCCACACCCATGGTGAATGCCCGAAAAAGTTTGTTTGTTCAGAATTCAAACGCTGGCAGCAAAAGATGCTCTTCTACCTAACGACACTGAACCTGTCAAAGTTCCTGAAGGAAACATCCCTTATCTTGAAAGAAGGGGAATCAGACCGAACCACCGTGGCTGCTGTCGAGTCATGAAAACACTCCGACTTCCTTTGCAGGAACTACATCTTAAATGGACTGGATAACTCGTTATACGATGTATACAACCCATTTAAGACAGCAAAAGAACTTTGGGAATCATTGGAAAAGAAATACAAAACTGAAGATGCCGGCTCGAAGAAATTCGTAGTTGCTAGGTTTTTAGAATTTTGTATGAATGATTCTAAAAGTGTAATGACATAGGTTCAGCAACTCCAATTAATTTTGCATGAGATAGCGACCGAAGGAATGATTATTTCTGAAGCAGAATCGAAGTCGATTTGCTTTATAAAAAGAAGATTGCAACGAACTTCTATGAAATGGTTTCACGGGATTCAGTCAACTGTATTGATCAATCATCCACTTTGGTATCTTATTGAACAAAAATGGTGATATTGTTCCTTCCAAGAATTTCGGTTTTTGGGAAGTCTCATGATCATCCAATAAGACGGGTTTCAATTTTTTCAAAGAAAGGATTTAAAGATCTATTGATTCTAACAACTGATTGCAGATTGATCCTTCGGACCTTTCAATTCATAGATGTAGATCGCGGACCTAAGAATGGGAGTATTCCCGAAACTCACAAAGAAAAAAGCATTCCAGGTTGCGGCAATGATCGAGAAGCTACCTCCCGCATAGAAGGACTTCAAGAACTACCTCAAGCATAAGCGTAAAGACATGTCGTTGGAGGATCTGATTCTCAGGCTAAGGATCGAGCAAAATAACCGGGTCGCCGACAAGAAGCAGCTTCGCCCCATTGAAGGGGCACATGTGGTAGAACAAGACTCCAAGAACGGGAAGCGTAAAAGCTCCGGTGAATGGACCTCTAAACAACATAAGCAGTATAAGTTCAAAGGGAAATGTCTCAACTGCGACAAGAAGGGCCACAAAGCTGCCGAGTGCCGAGGGAAGAAGCGAGTCCGCCGAGAAGCCAACGTAGATGATGAAGACATCAACATGATATGTGTGGTTTCCGAGACAAACATGGTTGGCATGGGTCGTGAATGGTATGTGGACACCGGGGCCACACGTCACATATGCGGTGATGTGAAGATGTTCTCTTCCTATTCAAAAGTGACGTCCGGCGAAAAGCTATTCATGGGCAACTCCTCCACCTCTGGCGTGGAAGGAAAAGGACAAGTGATATTGAAGATGACCAGCGGACGGGAATTGGTGCTTACCAATGTCCTGGATATTAGGAAAAACCTAATCTCCGGCTCCCTTCTAATAAAGCATGGGTTTAAGTTGATCTTTGAGTCCAAAAAATTTGTACTAACTAAGAGTGGAGTTTTTATGGGCAAGGGTTACCTCAATGAGGGCTTGTTCAAATGTAATGTAATGGTGATAACTCCACCCAACAGTAGTAGTATTAATAATACAGCGACTACATCTTCCTGTTACTTGCTTGAGCACTCTAATATTTGACATCTTAGATTATGTCATGTTAACCATGAATCTATACGAAGATTAATGCAAATGGAATTAATTCCAAAAGCACGAATCAACACTAAGGAAAAATGTCAAATATGCGTTGAGGCTAAACAAACAAGAACCTCCTTTCAAACAATACAACGTGACACTCGACCACTAGAGCTAGTTCATAGCGACCTATGTGACTTTAAATCCATAGAATCATGTGGCGGGAAAAATTATTTCATCACCTTTATTGATGATAGTACACGTTATTGTCATCTTTACTTGCTAAAGCGTTCGAGGCGTTTAAAATGTATAAGAATGAAGTCGAAAATCAACTTGAGAAAAATATAAAAATTCTCAAATTTGATCGAGGAGGTGAATACGTACATCTTTTTAAAGACTTTTGTGCAGCACATGAAATAATTCATCAAGTTACTCCTCCTTATACTCCACAATCCAATGGGATTATGGAAAGGAAAAATCATACACTTAAAGAAATGATAAATTCATTACTCATTCAACCAGGCCTACCCGACGAAATGTAGGGGGAGGCGGTGCTCACAGTAAATTACTTGCTCAATAAGTTACCACACAAAAAATTGGAGCAAACTCCTTATGAATTATGGAACGGTCGAAAACCTTCCTACAAATTCATCAAAGTGTGGGGGTGTCTGGCCAAAGTAGCAACACCATTACCTAAAAAGGTAAAAATCAGTCCAAAAACCGTGGATTGTATCTTCATAGGATATGCAGCTCAGAGCAATGCCTATAGGTTTTTAGTGCACAAGTCTGAAAATCCAAATATTGAAGTAAATACAATATTAGAATCAAGAAATGTCACATTTTTTTTAAACATATTTCCATTAAAAAATAACCCATAACACTAATGGAAAACACTCATTTCCTTGGAATACAGGCGAAAATGAGAACGAGGCTCCCACGGACATTGGTCTCATGGACATCATCCAAGACGACCATCTAGCTGCACTGGATGATGAACCTAGAAGGAGCAAACGAGCAAAAATAACTAAAACCTTCGGACCTGACTTTGTGACCACATTTTTAGTGGACAATGAACCTCGCACGTTCAAAGAAACAATGTCTACTCCAGAAGCTCCTCAATGGAAAGAATCCATTAATGGCGAAATATCTTCCATTATGCAAAACCACACTTGAGAATTAGTTGATCTTCCCATGGGGTGTAAACAATTGGGCTGTAAATGGATTTTCAAACGAAAATTAAAACCCGACGGTTTTATTGATAAGTATAAAGCACGATTGGTCGCAAAAGGGTTTCTTCAAAAAGAAGGTGTTGATTATTTTGACACTTATGCCCCTGTAACTCGAATTATGTCGATTCGACTACTTATTGCATTTGCAGCTCTGCACGGTCTTGAAATACATCAAATGGATGTTAAGACTGCTTTCCTAAATGGGGAACTCGAAGAAGAAATCTATATGAATCAACCAGAAGGATTCATAGCTCCGGGCAACGAAAAGAAAGTATGTCGATTGGTCAAATCGTTGTACAGATTAAAGCAAGCACCAAAACAATGGCATAAACGTTTTGATGACGTAGTACTTGCAAATAGGTTCAAGATCAACGAATGTGACAAATGTGTGTACGCCAAAAATACACAACATGATTACGTCATTATCTGCCTCTACGTGGATGATATGCTCATCATAGGCAGTAACGACAACATGATTAAGGACACCAAGAAAATGTTGGCCAATAAGTTCGACATGAAAGATCTTGGGATAGCTGATGTCATCTTAGGTATTAAAATATCTAGAACATCCGAGGAAATCATATTATCACAATCTCATTACATCGAGAAATTACTGGAGAAATTCAGCAATGGTGATAATAGTATTGCAAAAACTCCAATTGACCCAAACTTTCATCTAAAAAAGAACCTACACGAAAGTGTATCTCAAAATGAATACTCTCGTGTCATTGGAAGTCTTATGTATCTCATGAATTGTACGCGACCAGAAATTGCTCAAACAGTTAATCGATTGAGCAGATTTAATAGCAATCCTGGACATGATCACTGGAAGGCTATTATAAGAGTCCTTAGGTATCTTCGATATACTAAAGACTATGGGTTGCACCGTTGCACTATTCTAGGTATCCAGCAGTAATAGAAGGTTACAGTGACGCCAACTGGATATCAAATACTAACGACTCAAAATCCACAAGTGGATTTATATTTACACTTGGTGGTGGTGCTATCGCATGGAAATCTTCCAAACAGACTTGCATCACAAGATCTACAATGGAATCAGAATTTATCACTTTAGATAAAACAATGGAAGAAGCCGAATAGCTACGCAACTTCCTAGAAAATATTCCAGCTTGGCCACAACCAGTACTAGCTATATGCATCCATTGCGACAGCCAAACCGCAATAGGAAGGGCACAAAACAATATGTATAACGGTAAATCACGACACATACGAAGGCGTCACAATACCATTAGGCAACTTCTCTCAAATGTAGTGATCACCATCGATTATATTTGATCAAAAGACAACCTAGCGGATCCACTAACTAAAGGTCTGTCTAGAGAGCAAGTATGCAGCTCATCGAATGGAATGGGCCTCAAGCCTACGAAATAAAGAATAATTTAGCGGAAAACCCAACCTAGCTGATTGGAGATCCCATGGTCTAGGTTCAAAGGGACAACCCAACTAAATTAATCTCAAAGACAACACTACAGGATTTAACTCCTACCCATTCCTATGGTGAAACACACTAGTGTTATCTGTCATGGTGAAGGATAAGATTTGTTTTAATGATTCCTATGACTTGACTCGTCAAGCGGAGTTCTGACAGAACAACTCCTTATAGGCAATCACCTATGTGAATGTAAGATTGGCCGATCTTATGAGAATTAAGAGGCTGAAATTCTCAAACAAATATTCACAGAACCAAGTATCGTTCAGGGCCAAAATGAACACAAACGAAGAATCACACCCTGTTTGAGGGTAGCTGTGTGATTGCTATTGTCTTGGTTGACATCAAACACTAATCAGTTCAAGACACTCAAGTCACTAATTAGTAAGTCATCCCGATAGTATATCAAAAGGAAATGTTCAAAGCTAAAAGCCACTTATTCCAGTACAGTTACCTTCAGTTGTATCTCTGTAAAACATCAATATGTCATCAAACTTACATGATATCTCATTCAATGTGGGGGATTGTTGGAAACTTGTTTTAACTAATTGAATAAGCAAAGTCATATAAGGAAGGAAGTGGGAATCCCACATTGGGAATAAAATGAAAACAACTCTACTTTATAAAGTAGAGCTTTTAGGCTTTATATTCGGCCCTTGGGCCATTACACTTTTGTGTAGGAGGGAAGACCTAGCTAAGTGCAGGTCCAAACACACGCGCGCGCGCGCTGCTGTCGCCCGCCCGTCCCGACTCGGCTGGGCTGGGCTGGCGGGCTTGCTTGCCTGACTAAACCTTATCTTTTTGCTACCAGTTCAGTTCAAGTGGAGTGTGACCCTTATGAACCTTTTCCTTTTCTGCACCTTAGACGGAACAGTTACAGCAGCCTTAGACAATGGCAGTTACAGACGGTCATGTTTGAAATGGTGTGTCTGTTTCAGACACACGTAACTGCTACGGTTGTGTCCGTTTCGGACACACGCCAACTGCTCCCAACTTCCATCTCCCAACTGCCACATATATACTGCATGAAACTCTGATTTTCAACCACTGAAAACTCTCTCTTTCTGCACACCACTTTCTCCCCTAACAAAGATACAACAGCCGTGTTCTGATTCGCCGGTGATTGAAGATTGGAAGGATTGGCCTTTTCAATCACGTAAGATTCCAAAACCTTGGGAGACTCAGTGGAAGCACCTATCCATTCCATATATGGTGCCAGTTTTTGTCTTAAGGACAGAGATAATCATCTCGTGGATCTTCATCTACTCTGGAAACTATAATCTGCAGGAACTGGATCAGGCCCTCCACTAACACCGATACCTCTCTCCATGCCCTCGCTGCCGTCACGTCTCAATCCCAAACAAATTTGAATCTTCGTCGGATCTAAATCTTCAATCCCAAACAAATTTGAATCTTCGCCAGATCTGAAATGGAGGGATGCAATGAGTTGGTTGAAGATTCAACAGATGCGAGGCTGAAGAGGTCCTTTGCTCAACTGTCGAACAATGTGACGGGGAATAAAGAAGAGGAAATTGACTTATCTTTCGAAGGTCAGGAAGGGGAGGTCAGAGTAAATGTTTGTAGAGGGTTTTGAAGAAGGCTGTGAAGAAGCTTTCAGTTCGCGTTAGAAGTAGGGGCGTCAACAAGCTTGAAGCAGAATGAGAGTGTTGACTTTTGATGGGGGTGGCATTCCAGTAGGTTCGAAGGTGGAAGGGGTATTGCCAAAGGATTTGTGGTAATAATTATTTATTTAAGGGGTAAAAAGAGGTAAGTATTTACCATAAGTTAAAGTCTGAACCTAACTTTCATTTAAAAAAATTGGGTTAAATTATAAAATAACTCTGGTATAGTGGCAATAGTGAAAATTTTAAAGTTCAAGTGGTTTAATTGTAACTTTTTATAAAGTACAGTGGTCAAAATATGTGTTTTGCCTAGTTTAAATTGATGCATCGGGGATGTACTGAGTAAGTGATCTGTAACACGCCTTGAGTTTATTAAGGGTATTAGTTTTTTCGCCACCAAAAGTACCTTTTTCCGGTTAAAAAAATTATGGATGAGAGTAGTTGAAAACTTTAGAAAGTGGACCGATCAAATTTCACCCTTAAATTTATACTTCAAGCCCCCTAAGTTCTCTAAGCCTAGACTAAATAATTACATTTACATCAACCCCAAGCCTCTCCATCTTAACCCATGAAAGTTTAGAAAAATGAGCTCGAAAAACCTCAACATGATCCATGATGTTAAAAGTTTTTTTAGAGATCAAAGACACCAGCTAGATTTTCCCTTTTGAATAGTAGTGGACTATGCAAAAGAAGTTTTTTCCAACGACAAAAGAAGGACTATTTACGTTTAAGGCCATCTAATTTGTTGACTTTGGTCAAGTTCTTTAAGGAAAGTCTCAGCCTAGAACTTGAAGGAGATAAAGAATTAGCCGCTCTTGCTAAATTGAATGCCCTGTTAGAAAGTGAAGTGGAAGAATCTGCTACGCATGAGCTCGTTGGATAGCTAGGTTGGTTGATGTCTTTCTTATTGGAAAAATTGTGTTTAAATAATGAAATCGTACAATCTTGAGGAACATATTTCTTCATGTGTCATTTATGTAATGACAAGGGTAATTGTGGAAACGTGTTCTACTATGTGAGAACATCGAAATTATATATTCATTTGTCTAATTTGGTGTTTGGAGGAATAAGTTATGATTGGTTAAAATGTGGTGTTGGAAATGAGTTTATCCCACATTGAGAAATTAATAAAAGCTTGAGTGGTGTTGGAAATAGGTTTATCCCACTTTGAGAGAAATCCTTCGTCTTCCTGATTCATATTGATGTTAGAGTCAGATACAATATTAGTTCGCCGGAAACCTTAGTGCTAAAGGTCTCACCGGTGTCTCCGTTGTATCCTGGGAGACAGACGCCCAGTAAAGCTTCCAAGCACTTAAGGGAAGGGAAAAATCTGTTTTAAAGAAACTGTGTTCGATACAAGCCTCGGACCAGAAGCAGACTTTTCTTCCACATGTTCACCAGCAAAATTTATAGGAAGCAACTTCAGACTTGAAGGCTCTCCAGCAGACTACATTTTGTGTCATCAGCCCTTCGCACCAGCAGTCTTCCTAAGGTTTACGCTACCAACAGACTTGGCCTCAATCAGCAAACTTTCCTAAGGCTAAGTCTACCAACAGACTTTCACAAGTAGACTTCCTAAGGCTAAGTCTACCAGCAGACTATCACAAGCAGACTTCTAGTCCAGTACTCCTCATAGCAGTAACACTTCAATTGTTTATAAATTATGTAATCTGATTTATATATTTTCCCTTGTTTATTTCTAACAATCTTAAAATAGAGTTGTACTGCTATCGTGGATAACAGTAGACCCTTCTAAGGGAAAATCTTACATTTTACAAATTATAGAATTGTGTATTCTGATTGTGTTCATAATTCAGATATGACAACTGAACCAAATACCCAAACTATTTGAATGGAGAACAATGTGACCTTGAATCCCTCGACTTCGAATCTAACAGTCACCAATGCTAATGTGAATCAGATTATGACCAATCCTACTGTCCCGGTACATCATAGCGAGAAATCGAGAAGTTCAACGGCCTGAGTTTCAAGCATTGGCAGCAGAAGATGTTGTTCTACTTGACCACCTTGAACTTAGCGAGGTTTCTGAAAGAAGATTCTCCAACAGTGGGTGAGAATTATAATGATGTCCAAGCTGCAACTGTTGTGGACGCATGGAATCATTCTGATTTCCTTTGTAGAAACTATGTACTGAATTGGTTGATAGACTCATTGTACAATGTTTACTGTTATAAGAAAACGGTAAAGGAGTTGTGGACATCGTTGGACCACAAGTATACATCCGAGGATGCTGGAGGCAATAAGTTTATTGTTGGCCGCTTCCTGGATTATAAAATGGTGGACTCCAAGACTATCTACATTCAAATGCAAGAATTGCAAGTAATTTTTCACAAGATTCAAGCTGAAGGGATAGTTGTGAGTGAAACCTTCCAAGTGGCTGCAATTATTGAGAAACTGCCTCCAGCTTGGATAGATTTCAAGAACTATCTGAAACATAAGCGAAATGAGATAAATGTTGAACAACCTGTTGTCAGGCTTCGTATTGAAGAAGACAACCGTGGTTCTGAAAAGAAAACATTCATTCCTGTGGCTGCTAAAACCAATATGGTTGAGCATGGCCAAATCCCAAAAGGCAAAGGCAAGGCTGCTGCTGGAAAGGGTTTAGTTTGGGACCCAAGGGAGGAATCTCTAAGAAGAGATTTTCTGGAAAGTGCTACAATTACGGTGGCATGGGTCACAAGGCCACGACTTGCAAGAAGCCAAGTAGAGATCGTGAAGCAAACATGGTGGATGACATCTCTCAAGATGTATCAAACCCGAACCTTGCTGCAGTTGTCACTGAAGTGAACTTGTTGGGTTCAAACCCCAATCAATGGTGGATCGACATTGGTGTCAGCATGCATGTGTGCTCCAACAGGGAGCTGTTCAGTACCTTTGAAGCTGCTGAGAATGGCGGGAATATTTTCATGGGAAACTCTGCCACTTCTGAAGTCAAAGGTCAAGGTAAAGTGGTGTTGAAGATGACGTCTAGGAAGAAATTGACTCTTAACAATGTACTCTATATGTACTAGATATCCAGAAGAACTTAGTGTCCAGAACTCTGCTAGTGAAGCATGGCTTCCGTATTGTTTTTGAGTCTGATGTTGTAACTCTATCTAAGAGTGGAATGCTTGTAGGAAAAAAGGTATGTAACTGATGGGCTGTTTAAGTTCAGTATAATGATTGTGAAACCAAAAAGCAATAATAAGAATAAGTCTTCTATTTACTTGCTTGAGTCTTCCTATGTGTGACATGGTAGACTAGAACATGTTAATTATGGAACCCTGCGCAGGTTAGTTAACATGAATTGCATACATAAATTCCAAATCGATTCCAAACACAAGTGTAAAACTTATGTAGAGGCAAAGTTAACAAGGACATCATTTTATACTATTGAAAGAAATAGCGAACCACTTGGATTAATTTATACTGATGTGTGTGATTTTAAATCAACACAGTCACGTGGTAGAAGTAAGTACTTCATTACCTTTGTTGATGATAGCACTAAGTATTGCTATGTGATCTTCTCAAAAGTAAAAATGAAGCCATAGAGAAATTTATTTTCTATAAAATTGAGGTTGAGAAGCAACTCAACAGAAAGATTAAGATGCTAAGAAATGATCGTGGAGGTGAATATGAGTCACCATTTGCTGCATACTATGCTGAACATGGTATTATCCACGAAACAACTACACCTTATGCACCTCAACAGAATGGCATTGTAGAAAGCAAAAATCGAACTCTTAAAGAGATGATAAATGTCATGTTGTTAAGTTCTGGATTACCACAGAACATGTGGGGAGAAGCTGTGTTGTTAGCTAATTACCTTTTAAATGAGATACCCTGCAAGAAGCTTGACAAAAGCCCTTATGAGATGTGGCATGGAAGAGTTCAATCCTACAAATACTTGTGAGTGTTGGGGTGTCTTGCTAAGGTTGCTATTCCTTTACCTAAAAAAGGTGGAAGTAGGACAAAAAATGTTGATTGCATATTCATTGGTTATGCATATAACAACAGTGCTTATTGGTTTCTTGTGTAGGATTCTAAAATTGTAGACATACACAAAAACACGATAATGGAATCAAGAAATGTCTCGTTCTTTGAAAATGTATTTCCATACAAGTTGAGTAGTGTGTCTACCTCATTTGAACAAATACATGATTCAATTGAAGAATAGCATGATGAGAATGAGATAGAAAAGGTAGAACTTAGACGTAACAAAAGAGCTATGGTAGAAAAATCCTTTGGTCCGGATTTTCTAACCTACATGCTGGAAAGTGAACCTCATAACTATAAAGAAGTTGTGAACTCTTTTCTGAATGACCTCTTTAGAAAGAGGCTATCAAAAGTGAAATTGATTCCATCCTTCAAAATCACACTTAGGAATTAATGGATCTTCTTCCGGGAAGCAAACCACTAGGTTATAAGTGGATTTTCAAAAGGAAGATGAAAGCATATGGAACAATTGATAAGTATAAGGCCAGACTTGTAATTAAGGGTTAAAGGCAACGTGAAGGTCTTGACTACTTTGATACGTATTCTCTAGTTACGAGAATAACATCAATAAGGATAGTATTTGCAATTGTCGTGTTGCGAAATCTTGAAATACATCAAATGGATGTAAAGACTGTCTTTCTAAATGGTGATTTATAAGATGAGATTTACATAGAACAACCAGAAGGGTTTTCTCAAGAAAACAAAGTGTGCAAGTTGATTAAGTCTTTGTATGGCTTAAAACAAGCACCAAAACAATGACATGAGAAATTTGATAATGTCATGTTGGGTTGTGGATTTAAGATCAATGAATGTGACAAATGTGTATACGTAAATGACACTGAAAATGGCTATGTCATTTTATGTCTTTACGTAGACGACATGCTTATCATTGGAAGCAATGATAATATGATTAAACCCACAAAAACTTAAACTTTAAATTTGACATGAAAGATATGGGTTTAGCTGATGCCTTGGTGTTAAAATCTCTAGAACTTCAAGTGGACTAACTTTAAGTCAGTCACACTACGTGGATAAAATTCTAGAGAAGTTTAGCAAGGATGACATTGCAATAGCTAGAACTCTTATTGACACTAATCTACATCTATCAAAGAACAAGATGAGACTGTCTCTCAGGTAGAATACTCAAGAATCATAGGAAGTCTGATGTACTTAATGGGTTGTACAAGGCCAGACATTGCCTATGTTGTAAGTAAACTGAGTAGATACACGAGTAATCCTAGGACAGATCACTAGAAAGCGATAGGCAGAGTACTAAGGTACTTAAGATATACTCGTGATTATGGACTGCACTATACAAGAGATCCAGCAGTGATCGAAGGATATTGTAATGCTAATTGGATCTCATATATTAAAGACTCAAGGTCTACTAGTGGATTTGAATTCACTTTGGCAGGTGTAACCATATCACGGAAATCTTCTAAGCCATCTATCATAGCTAGATCCACGAAGGAGTCTGAGTTTATAGCTCTAGACAAAAGTGGTGAAGAGGCTGAATGACTACATCAATTCTTAGAACATGTTCCCAGATGGACAAAACTTGTGCCTGCAATCTACATACATTGCGATAGTCAATCGACAATTGGCAGGACACAGAGTAATATGTACAATGGTTAGTCTAGACATATACGTCGTAGACATAATGTCATTAGACAACTACTCTCAACTGGAACTATCTCTATTGACTATGTAAAGTCGAGGGATAATTTAGCGGATCTATTAACCAAAGGGTTAAATAGAAAGTTAGTTGATAAGTCTTTCAAAGGAATGAGACTTAAGCCTCTAGATATGAGTTGATATAATGGAAACCCAACCTTGTTGACTGGAGATCCTAAGATCTTGATTCAAAGGAACAACCTAATTGTAAAAAGACTTTTAGTTTCACTGTGGGGGTTATCCCTTGTAACAGTGATGCTCGTGTGTAAGAGGATAATCATATGACTTTTAATGATTCATAAAGTAAGAATCACCTATGTGAGAGAGAAGTGAGGCTGTTTCGAGGAAAATTGTGTGAGGCTCAATTTTTATATCCTCTCACAGAATAATTCTTGATTGAATAATTCTTAATTGAGAATTGCCTACGAATTTTTTGGTAAGAATTTCTACTCCAATGATGTAGAATTCCTACCTTAATAAGAATTTGGGTAATGTTACTAATAAAATGATATTTTTATCACTTAAGTTTTGAAAGTAAACTTTATCGTATTCTTCAAGTCAGTCAGTTGGTCTAAGAATTGTTGTGATCATCCTATTCCTTGGGCCACACGGCATTATTGATTTTATTGGAATTAAGAAGCAAGTTTCTCATTGTGTTATGGCGATAACAGTTTGTTGGGAATGTTTTCCTGTATGTTGAAAATCTGACCAAAGTTGAGCTCCATGAAACTGAGTCGCGTCCAGATAAATTTAGGTTTACTATTTGAATTACCAACAAACGACAATTTGAAAAGTTTAAGTTAAATGGATGTCTTGTAAAGAGGGAGAAACCAGACGCAGATCTATGTCTGCCACCAAAGAATTCACCACAAACCACACATACAGAACACACTCCGACCAAATCAAAAACAGATCCAAGAATACGTACACGCTCTCAAAACTTGACAAGGGGAGAGAAGAGAAAAAACCATATGAAGCAACCATCCCAAGAAATGTACAAACAGCAAAATCATTTCCAGGGAAAGAATAGAAATGATGAACCTTTATAACTAACTCATGGGGGCATGTCTCCCATTTGATATTTACATTAAAACCTATAATGATTACATGTTTGGTCAAAAGGGGGTTACCGGTTACATGAAATTCCTCATCTTCCACTATAACAATTTTTCTTATACCAACTCTTCCCTTTGGCTTATACCTTTTCATATTTTCCTCTCTGTCAATCACTCTGTCGCCTACACTAAAACCTACTGCAAAATTAACAACTGCCGTCAAAATGAAACAAAACTAAGCGTTAATCTATAAGATGTTCATTTTGACAAAATATCATGACTGCCAAAACACCTCGAAGTCACTACTATACAACGAGCGATCTTGAATCTCCAAATTTGCAATGTGCCAATTTATAAGCCGGGACTGGATACATTTACACAAAACAAGTGCAACTGGGAAAATCCACCATTCACTTTCGTCCCTGAACCCACAACAAAGCCATCAATATCAATATAATAATAATAACATTTCAGTTATGTCAAATTTACAGAACTAGACAAAGTTCAAGTGACTTCTCACATGTTCCATGGCTGAAAGTTTGGTAGTTTTTTACTGGGTTGAGAACCATAGTGAACATAACCGCATATAAATACAACAACCTGGAATGAATAGAGATTATAAATCCATAGATAAAGTTATAAATTTAAATAAGGAAAAAAATTATATGACCAGATGCCAAACGTCCTCTGGAGAAGTAAAGCTGAAGAAGATAAGGCTTTCGCTTATTTCACGGAAAAAGAACTTGTTGAAAGTATTTTGAAGTCATTTTCATGTAAAAACACTTCATTTTTTAACTTTTGGTGAATTTACTAAAAATAGGCCCCAAAACACCTTACACATGTCATTTACACTGAAACAAATCCATAGTTAATGGAGTAAAGTTTTCAGAACAAGTAAATGGAGAAGTGGGAGAGAGGAGCTTCATTTTCTGGAAAGCGATTTGTATTCAAATCCATAATTCATTTTCTTTAGGAGAATAGGTGATTTTCTTTAAAATTGTAGAATATTCAACGGTTGAGAAAACTACCAAACACCAGAACATTTGGAGACGTTTCCATGCGATATATGGGGCCTAGATGGAAAAGAAAGATCACAAAAATCTATAGTTCTGTCATAATCCTGGGTATGACGTATCTATGCAAGTGACTTACTACGTTAATCAAAGATGTGACATTCCACAAAGCATATACACGAGCAAGTCCTGCAGAACGCCGGGGACCTTGACTGAAGAGAGCATTGATTCCAGCAGGGAATGGAAGTAAAATCCCAAGTGGTAAAATTGCCAGAACCAGAACGACATCGGCAAATGAAATCGAATACAGCTGGAGCAAAGTAAGCAACACTAAAGTAAAATCTCCTAGAAGCAGCATAGAGATGACCAAACCAACAAGATCCTGCAGCAATCATAAAGACAAGTAAGAAAATACTAAAGATTTGCACCCAAGAAAGCCTCTGAGCTTTTAATGAACTAACGAACTTAGAAGAAAGAAATGTGTATTGTGGATGGCGGGGAAGGGAAGGAGGAAAGCATGAGGTACCTGGTGGCCAACAGGTTTAGTATTATGTATTATAAAAGAGAGTGGGAAAAATATATCTCTCTTCTCCTCGAGCACTTTTAAACTGTTAATATCTAAAATTCCACCAAAAACCTTCTTTCGCGTCACACCATATTCAGTGTTTCTATAAACCTGGTTAAAAGGCATACTATCTCTTATGTTGCAAGCTGATGGATCTTCTCCAAAAATATAATCACTGCCAAAAAAGTAAAAGAAGGCAAAGTTAACGAGGTAGGTACCCAAATTAAAAAGCAGATTAATACAGAGAAGGGGTCAGCTTGCGTCACGTGTGAATTTAAGAATAGTCCCCACTTAGGCTTGAACTCAATCAATGCATATGATGTGCATAAGTTATTTATCATAAACAGCTTAAATATCTATAGGAATGAACCAAGTACAAACTATTACCGAGCTTGTTGTGCCCTTTGAGTTGCCCCATCAGTGCTCTCAATCGATATAAACTCGGGTTCATCAACACCATATACCATAAGTCCATATTGACAATAGCCGCTACTTGTTGCTTGAAACCAAGCAAGATCAACACGTACACCGTAATTCTTCAAAGAAGGATTGGCATAAGTTTCAAGCCATCTAAGAACAGGGCGAAACATTGATCTGAGGCAACCCCGACGGACCAAGCGCAATTGTGCATTCAAACCAGCCACAAAGCGATACCAAGTGGTAGGCGGGACAGACTGAAAAAAATAGTGTATCAGTCAAAACACGCACATGCACACACATACACACACAGAGAGACATATAAGACCACGTCAGAGAAAGATCTGTTATGATCCAGGAAGAAAGTTTGGGTGATCAAGAAATAACCTGACTCATGACACTAGTGATAACATTATCACTGTGAAGTGAGAATGGAGCCATGTAGTTTCCATCACCTCCAAACAGGAGAGACAACGGAAACCTTTTATGAAGATGAGGAGGAAGATCTGTTCTCTTTTCATCCCCACCAAGGAAGAAGTCCACATATGCTAGCATTAGGTCAGATGTAGCAGCTACCTACAAGATTGTGTACAATAATGATAAGCCAAAGAAGTTTCTAATTATAATGGTACAATAGATGTTCACCAGATTTTATAAATAGCGTCTTAACACATGAACATTCGAAAACATAAGTTTTATATATAATATAAGTTGTATACCATATCTGTTAGCACCAACATAGATGATAACTACTCCGTCAGAAAATAAGTGACTCCTATTGATTTTGCACTGGTTTTAAGAAGATATTTAACTTAATATATTTTTCCGTTAATACCCTCAACTCATCATTCTAGTGGTGTCAAAGTCAATGTGATCCATTTCTGTTTGTCTCAAACTAAGAAGGGTCAAATAGACAATTGGTTCAGAATATCTTTCTAAAAAAGGAAAGGGGACATTTATTTTGGGACGGAGGGAGTAATGATTTTGCAACTACAGAAAAATTAAGCCCACTTTCCATATTAGCAGAAGATTCAGTATGCTGAATTAACTGTGCATTTGATGGACTAAGGCGACAAAATCACAAGTTCTCCGACCATTTGTAGGGCTTTCAGTACACCCCTAAAAGGCCATAAAGGTTATAGTGCATACATTTTTTACTCGTAATAAAATCTTCTAATTCCTCATTGGAAAAATACACAGCATAAGATTGGTGACCACTAAAGTAGAATGTGGCTAATTGTTGGACAAAAGTATCAAATTAGGGCCTATACTTGACTTTCTTCAAATGAAAAACAAAAGAAGAAATATACAAGAAACAACTGAGTGACCTCGAATCTCGGATCACCAATCAATTATCTACACCTAAATAGATGAATGAGGCCCATGCGACTGAACTACTTAGGACTCAAATGTGGGGTAATAAGCTTTTGCGGCTTTCAACAACACATCCTAATGTACCACCTTCTGTAAAAACTAACACTAACCTTGAGGCCTTCATAGAGTGCGCGTGAGCGACAAGAACGTAGGCAAGCATGGTCATACTCGGATCTAACAAATTCACGCAGTTTTTGTAATTTCATTCTCCGTCTCCATTGTTGCCATGACCAAGCAAGAGGATAAGCAAGGACACAAAGAATGCTATACATTGATCCCTCCCACCACTGATAAGTGGCTATAGCATTGATCTCATCCACAAATCTATTGAATGCACCCTCATATCTGCAAGTTCAAGGAATATTGGGATCATCACCAATGCAATATATATCAAATGGTTGATAAGGAAACAAATTGGACAGCCACAGACCCAAAACAAGTTCATCACTTAACAAAACAATTTTTTTACTGAAAGATGAGCTCACTGTCAATGAAGCAATAAACGAAACAGAGAAAGAAGCATTACTTACACAATTTGTTTTACTTGTTCTGGAGGTGTGTGAGGAAGATGCCAAGGTTCGCTGAAAGTATTGGGACCCATGAAAAACATTCTATGTACGTGACCCTGTGACTCCTCAACTCTGTTAGTTTCCAACACCTGAAAGCCAAATATTACAGTTCCTCCAACATTAAGGGGATAGACAACATAACACTGCATGGATTTGTATAATTGCATTTTCTGTAACAAACAGAATGCTGACAATTTTATGATCAATTAAGGAAAAACCTCATTTAGGGATTCCAGAAAAGGGAACGAGTGATCTATTTGAGAGCCTTGTTGTGTTGGAGAGGGACCTGGCAACTCATCAACACCAACCAATTTCATCCGTGCAACACTGAGCACCAGCGCTAATAGTATAAGCAGACCCACAAGAATAAGAGCAAATAACCAAGGCCCCCCAAATGTGAATATCAGCTCTTCAAGGGCTGTGTAACAATGTGGCATATGATATCTGTCCGAAATGCATCTGTAAGGGCAAGGTGTTTCAGCTATGCCACCTGCAACAAGACAACAATTCGAAGATAGTATCTATCTGCTGAAACAAAACAGGGGCTACTGAAAAAGAAAAAGGAAAAAAAAAAGCTCCGTGAAGGGGGGGGGGGGGGGGGGGGGAGAAAGGAGAAGAAGAAGAATCATCGTCTTCAAACATGTATGAATCACCAGTATCTTAGTAGTACCTCGGACATAAATGTACTCGGCTCGATGCGGGAGCTCATAAATCGGGCAATGGAAGCAAAGGTTACTATCAGATCCAGTAACGTTCTTATAAGTGCCGGCAGGGCATTCCTGTATAAACAGAAGGGAAACTCAAAACATTAAAAACATTTAAAGAAGGCAAATAAAAAAATATTATGGGTGGAAGCACGTATTAATACGCATCCAGAACCGAAATATTTGTTGTTTCAAACAGAGACCTTAGAATGAACAAGCTAGGCAAAAAGGTCCTTCCAGCCACTTTATTTTTCACCAATATTCACATAGGCCACCCTACTCCCAAATTGATCAATTAGGCCACTTTACAAAATTGACACCTTCAAGTTGCCACATTATTGGACTTCCATTAAATTCTTACGTTGACTGTGAAGGAAATTACTACTTTAACCTTTCAGTAAATAAATAATTAAAAAATCCATTATTTCCCACTAACCCTTAACTATCTCTCCCACCCTTCCCCCAACACCCACCAACCAAAATGTAGATGTGTTTTTTACATAATCTCACAAGGGCGATACTGTATTTCACATGTACTTTAGAAAAAGAATCTCCAACTGGGACGATGGAAGTCTATGATTACCGTCAGCATAAATAGCATGAAACCAAAAATACTTCTCATTCAATTATTTCTTGATATCCAAATCATGCTAAAATTTTGACAAGATATGTAGATAGTGATCCAAAGACAATTTATAAAACATAGCAATGGGCACTAGCTTAAAACTTAAACTGAAGGAAAAAGAACACAATACAAGCAAAGGTGACTATACCTTACAGAATATTCCATAGAGCCCTTTCGGACAAGATTTTCCAGTAACTGTTCCATTTTCACCACCACTATGCTGGTTCCAACCCAGCCCACCCCTATAGGAATGGCAAACAGTTGTTAAAGAAGGCAGCATCACTAGCAAATACTAAACACGAACAATGAGCATACATGGCTAAGCGCTAATATTTTGTAAATGACAAGTATTGATTTGATATAGGTAAGTAATGAAGTGTGCCTCAGCCTCGAAAGAGTTGATGAGAAATAGTAAACAAGGGTGGGCTTTAGGTTGAAGTTTACAGTGAGAGATCTTATCTTCCCATAAACACAAACTTTTTCTTTTTTTGTGTGGCCCCTTGGTATGGGGATTGGAACCAAGGACCTCAAGGTCTTAGCCCGAGTGCCCTTTTCCATCTCTCCCACTTGGGGTTAAATAAACACAAACTTGTCACTTCAGAAAAGAATATATATGAATTTCATTGAGCCATAGAAAACAAACCATCCAGATTCTACTGTATTCTCATTAAAATAATTACATATAGGAATACAGCAATTGTGATTCTTTTCTATGCCTTCTGAACTATCATGCAATGAAAGATACTAAAATTCATGGAATGGAATGACAAATTGTGCATATCAAACGAGCACCAAAGATTAGTGAATAAAAATGAAAAGTGAATAACAGACCAAAACATGGCTTGTCCACTTGGACGATGTTAGTACAAGGGGCTTAGTTAGGTAATTGGAATTGAGTTTGTAACTAGGACCTAAGGGCTGTCAAAATAATGGAAGAACATTAGTTTCCCATATCCTTATCTTCTCTCTGTCTCTATTTTTCACTTATCAGTTCTCTCTTTCCCTTTACATATAATTGTGTTAATAACACGATGTCAGTGCCCAAGGTTACAACATCTCCGCCTATTACAGGAGATCGGGTTGCTGCTCCCCCCAATCCAAGGCCTGATGTGTGAGGGGAAGATTGTTGGGTTTCCCACGTCATTGTGGAAGGGCTGGGTATTTGGTCAATAAGTGTGAGCAAAAGCCTCACCCTTTGAGCTAGCTTTTGTGGACATGGTGTCCAACATCGATTGTTGAAGGATTCCCAACCTATTGCACATACAGTAACATTTGCAAAGTTCATGGAATTTACTTGGCCTTTGTCTTGATAAAAGGAAAGCGAAATTCCATGGTAATTACTGGTTGGCTGTTAAACCGATTACCACATTCATTTCTGCATTTTAAATCAGACTTTCTGCCTTCACAGGGACTGAGCTTTTCAAGTTTTTCTCTCTTTATTTACGAGTTCTCTTGTTCCTCTTTACAAATTTGTTTGCATGTGCCCCTCCCATCTAGTGATCTGGGCAGATCACTTAGAGAAGTCAGCAGAAAAAACTGCTTAAATAATACACCTACTAAACACTCCCCCCACCCCTAAAAAAGGGAGAGAGAGAGAGAGAGTAAGAAAGAAAGAAAGTAAGAAAGAAAGAGAGGAGATTCACACGAACCCAGTATGAATGCTTCCATTTACACTAGCTATTGGCTGGTACACATCCCCAGTGGGAATGTTTGCCCAATGAAAGTGAATCCTTCCACCACCGCCTCCACCACTCCCATTAGTTGAGCCATAGCCCCCAACACTTGAAAGCATGCCAGAACCACCAAGAGACAGAGAAAGCAAAAACAAGAGAATTGTTCCACCAGATCCACCCCCAGGACCACGGTCTACAAGATAATGCTTCTTGTCATTGTGTTTCCCAAAATTTTCTCCATCAGCTTTAACTGCACCATCGATAGATAAACTCGATAATGGATGCTCCAATGATCCCATTACTGCAAGGAGAAAGACACATGGACATTAAGGTACAAATGTACTTTACTACATATAACTGCATACAGGAAGTACCTGTGCAAGCAAACCCTATGTAGACACAGGGGAATCACCAAAAAGCATAAAACATGTGATTAAATAATCTCCATTTGAAAGGAGTAAAAATGAGAGGTTTTTTTTTATGCATCATTTTGTCATATAGATCAAGTTCACAAGACAATATCATCGCAGATCTGTACTATCCTATGCCATCACTTCATAACATGAATTCACAAGAGATAAAGTGTCATAACCAGGCATAAATCTTAAATGGCTTTAGATTTGAACAACACCACTCATTTAAAAAAAAAGTCGTTCCACTAAAAGGTTACTAATACATGAACACGTTAAAATTGTAAATCCAAGCATGTAAACTCATTACAATTGAGTTTCAAATATAAACACACAAACATATAAAATCCAAATTTAAGACAAATCATAGTTACGAAAGGCGAGCGCGCCTCTTCGCCTGAGGCGAGAGGAGAGGGGGTTACGCCCCTTGTAGGTCCAGGCGAGGCGATTACACAGAAGCGAGGCTTGGCGATCGCCTTTCTCGCCTTTTGAAGAGGCGAGAGGCGAGAAGAGGCAGACAAAGGCGAACATTCTAGAAAAAACTTAATATGACGAACTTTTTAATTTTTTAGGGTTTTAACTTAAAAGAAACGCACTTACCAACTTACCCCCACGTGCGACTTAGACTTTTAGACTTCCAATTGGACTCTAAAACTTTGAGGAGAGATACAAATACCTTCCAGTCGCTAAACAGAGACAGACGCACAGTTCGTTCGTGACTGTCGACCCTGTTTGGGATTCGCAGAACAGCCTTCGGTCTTCCACCCTCGAGTCCTCAACTCTGTCAGTCTGTCATCTTCAACAATCAGACAACCAGGTAACTTTCTCTTCTTTTTTGGTGGCTAAATTGCATGATAATTCGACTTCTTCCTGCTTCTTTTCTTCACTTTTTTAACTCTGTTTTTGACTCTCTTTACTGAGTCTTCAAGAAACATTTTACTTTCTCTTCTTTCTTTTTTTTGGTTAAATTGACTTCTACTCTGCTTCTTCTTTCATTTTTTAAACTATGTTTCTGTTTACTTTGTTGTTTTTGTGTGTATTTATGAAATGAAAAACTATTTCTATGCTTATTTCACTCTGTATTTCCTGCAATTTGATGCAATGCTACAGGCCTACAGGCTGTAATCAGTTTGTTTGTGTTTTTTATAAAAAAATGCAACAATTTGATACACTGCTACAGACCTACAGCTAATCAATTTTCGTTTTGTTACATTGTTGCTTCTGTCTGAAATGTCTTTTTACTGTTTTTATGAAATATAAAAACTATTTGCTTGTGTATTTATGAAAAATAAAATACAACAATACTTACTCTTTTATTTGAAATATAAAAACTATATGTTTTGGATTATGTTACAATAAAATTAATATATATGTATATATATATATACTATTTTTCTTAATTTATCGCCTTGTTCGCCTTTTGGTCGCCCACCTCTCACCTAGCCTTTCGCTCGCCTCGCCTTTTGCCTCAAAAATGGACCTCTCGCTCGCCTTCTGCCTTTAATAACTCTGAGACAAATGCATATGTTTATATCCTAACATAGAAACATGTTCAAGCATGTTCGGTTCTCAAAGAATAAGCTGTTAGAGAGGGGTCAACAACATATATAACTAGGGGGAGAATTCAAGAGGTAATGAGTTAAGCAATAACAGAAGAGATCCCACACAATTTGTAGTTCACATTGGATGGTCTAAAACCAAACATATCTAGAGTATTCATAAACAAGGTTAAAAAGCCTGAAAGTTGACTTAAAAATTAATGCGGGTCATCAAATACTTCCACCGTTTCTCCTGATATTTACTTAAATTGACAATTTTTTGAATTGATGTTCTGAAACAATTTCATTTAACTATACCCACAATAAACTCACGAAAAATACTAATATCAACAATAAATACCACATATTTGAAAGAGCAAAGAGATTCCTATCATTTGTTGCCAAGGCATCTGACTGAAATAGTCGAAGAGAGACCTGGACCAGAAGTGTACTAGAAATGTGTACAGGCAGGAATATGAAAGACAAAATCCCCAGATGAGAAATTTATGGATTCTAATCAAGAACAACTATGCCATCAGGAGGCTGAGATAGGTGAAAAACTGCTAAAATATTACTCCCTCCGTTCCGGGTAAAGAGTCTACTATTCCATTTTGGGATGTTTCACTTAAAGAGTCCACTTTCAAAAAATAAGGCATAAAAGTGTCATTTTATTACTAATAGATTACTAAAAGTATCATTTTCTTAAAAAGTTTTTCAAACACGAACTCTTTGCCTGGAACGGAGTGAGTATTTAGCAAGCAAATGAAATTATTTTCCCACCACAGAGGACAAGCGTCAGACAAAACTTATCAGAGGTCACACTAAGGTAAAAAATGAGATGTGCTTGACCAATTACATCATCTCATACTGCTGCCAATTTGCCTTACCACCTAACCTCAATGAAAACATGGTGATATTTGACAATCCAATCAAAGGGGTAGATGGCACAAGAGTTCTACATTCAATTGTTTCAATTGGTGCTACTGCTGAATAAAATTAAGCTTTTGATAGAAAATCCTGACAACATTAATTTACATAATAACAATCACAACCACACAGACCAGAATGAAGATTAACCCTCGACTACATTCACGGTTCACCTAATCACAAGAGGAACTTCTAGCAATACTTTTTAATCCTGAAGTACCTTTTCGTAGCACCAACAAGGCAATACAAAAAGTAACATGCCTCTACGTAAAACCTCCACGTATCACAGATGCAGATTAATACACAGTTTCCCTTTCAACATGATTTATGTGACAAATGATAATTTACTTTCACATGTAGCCTATTTCATATGATATCATCATGACCTAAACTTAATGTCTTCGTCATAGAATAAACATTACAACATTAATGTAGATCTCAAAGTTGGGAATAAATTTCATTATGACACTCAGCTTCCTCACATCTGCCACAATAACCATCTCCATCCTATTCTGCCTAGAAATAGGAAATAATAGACGGCTCCAACCAGATAAAATAAAGATCATTCCTAATTGGCATATTGAACACAAAAAAAAAAAAAAAAAATATCGTAACAACTAACATCACACCACATTTATGTTCACAAGCATTTTCTGAGAAAAAAATAAAAACATTCCAACTGTAGACTTAACCTCACCTAAAACACCACCACCAGCAGTTGAGCCAGCTAAGCTCTCATTTCCACTTCCACTACCTAGCTCACAGGGCAAATTGGCATCTCCATATGTAATGCCACCAGCAACACAGGTTTCATTATAACAACCAATTCCACCTTTACCTCCATGGCCCCCACCACTGCCAATGCCATTGCTTAGGACGTGTCCTCTGCCCACGCCACCAATGCAGCCTGTTGAGACAAAATTGTGAGTTTACAAAGTTGAGTATAGGATGCAACAACCATTCACGATCTACACTTGCAATTTGCTTATCTTTCTTTCGAGACGGATTCTCATTCAAAACAATGGATGCTTGAAGCATTTAGCTCATCTAAGAATTTGAGGAGATTTATTTTCCTTCTATATATTAAGTTGTTTGTTCAATTACACGTTTCACTAATAAATTGGCAGGTGTATACTCGTACCCATCTCGGAAGTGCTAATTGTCCCAGAAGACTGGACAGCAACAGTTCTTGCCCTATGAAAATGCACAACAGACCCTTCTATAAGGCCCTCAACAAGGATATCTTCAACTCGGCAAATCTGAAGAAGCAAATGAATGAAAAGCTAATTTAAACAAAATACCTAAATATGCATTTCAGTTAAAGTGCAATCTCTAATATCAATGACCTGGAGAGTGAAGGACAGCGAGGAGTTCACGTTGCAATCTTCAGGTGGATGAAGGAGTTCAACTGGACAATCTTGAAGTTCACAGTTTAGCTTGGGTGTCCTAAAATAGATCAGCAAAAGCAAGATCATGATAATAAATTGGGGCATGCTACAAGGAAAAACACAATGAATAAAGCATAGCTGGATATGCAACAAGGAAAAAAGTAAACAACATACACGGCATCAGTTGAGGCGCTCTCTAGGGGAGCACGAAGAACAGATTCCGGCCCGACCTTCAAACCGAAGAGGGCAAAAAAAAGAAGGAATAAATTAGACATAAAAATAAATAAGTGTATTAATATGGAGGGGATTTAACCTGCAGCAAAAATCAAACTATATAATGTTTTCTACCCACAACCATAAAAAAATACATTACCATATGATAGCAGAGCAAGATAAAAGTACAACTAGCTAAGAGGGAGAGACTGTTAAAATATTTTTAAGAATTTACGGAAGTTAAAGTTATCACAAATGTCAGTAATGAATGCCTGAGCAGACCGGTCCAATATGGTAACCTAAAACCAGGTTACCGGCCCGACATCATTAAGGTCCAAGGGAGAATAAAAATCCTAGGTACAGTTGCAGTGTCTCCATTATGTTTTAGTATGCTAACAAGATATTGGTCAGATTTATCCATTACTTTCGAGTTTAGATGTCAATTGTATTACATAAATTCTTTTTAGAAATAGAGTTATATTCTGATCTGCTATTCTGAGATTTTTAAGGGAACTGCTTCAATTTTCCGGGTAAATTAAAAATCAAGCAATGCTTTGGGGGGAAATCTATTTCTCAGGATGTAACTTGCTCTCACACTACTCGCTGGCCAGTTACCTTCCCCTTGAGTAAATGTCAATATCAAAAATAGGTTGTTTCCCAATGATGAAGGATATGAAAGCCTTGAAATAGAGATTAAACAAGCCTGGCACCAAAGTTATATTTCAGCACAAATTATTCATAGTTCATATAGTTATAGCAAAACCATATGTAATGAAATAGCAAGTAAAAAGACATTAGAAATATAAAACAGGCCTAGTCACAAGTCATTTCTATCCTAAAAGATCAATTGAAGGGCAATCCAAATAGATTCAGAAAAAGCTGAAGGTCAATCACAAGTTTCAAATACAAAGAAACATCTACTTACAAGGATACTATAAAACAATGACAGAACCAGACGCTGTGCTTCAATACGATCTCCTGGTCCTGTTAAGTTTAATAAACCTTGTCCATGCACTCCGAGATTTGCATTAGAACGAATGCTAGATGATTCCTGAGTAAGAAAACTAGTCACAGATGAATGTTGAAGGAGCAACACATCATAGAGAGGAAATGTAAAATGCATGGTCTGTGCAATACCCTGAGAACAAGAAGGTTACTAGCCTCTAGCACGGAGGTCTGGATATTCTCATCACCTCCACCATCTATAACCATTTCTGAGTTCCACATCAAGAACATTTTTACAGACATACGAAGAGCCCCATAAACCTGAAAGTGCCAATCTCAATGATCAGAAAGCAAGAATTCCAGTGATGCAAGATTCCAGCAATGCAAGATTCCCTATCAAATCACAAATCTCTATGATTTCTTAGTGTATAGGATCTGACTGAGCAACTTCCACTAACAGCCTACACTGACTTCAATGAATTCTAAAGATACATCTAGTGAATGCAAGATTCTATAATAAGAAGAAAGTGCTTTTTCTTTGGATTAGGCAGTCTACTTGGTTGCGTCTTTTGCACGGATTCTCTTCTCAGTTCTAAACATCAAACTTTCTTTTTTATACAAAGAAAGACTACAAAAACAAATTCAGCAACAACATAAATACATGAACAGCAAATTCAACCTTTCTATAAATGATATCATATTTACAGTAAAAGAATACACAAAACTCAACAGCATTGATTTATGCTCAAGCAACATGCCAGAGAGAAGGGAATGAACGTGTGACATAAAAGGGAGATGAGGGAGACAGAGAGAGAGAGGACATTATAGGGTGTTAGACAAATACATAGATTCCTTCAAACAAACCTAACTAGCCACTTTAATGAAAAGGACAGAAGTTGGAGAAAGGATACCGTAAAAAGAATCATTATTCAGGAAGCTGTAAGAAGTTGTAACTTACCTTGAGTACGGAATCACTCATCAGCAGCTCTTCTGCCAATAATTCAAATTCTGATAATGCATAATGTGCTAGCCCAAAGCTCAATACTCCACCACACAAAATACTAATTTGCCCTTGGACCTAAAGGAAGTATCATAGGCATAAGTGAACTAAAGTGAAACAAAATCTAGATCGATTCCATAATGACAAGATGTCAATTGCACAATTTGAAGGCCGCAAAGCCCAAAATAGTGTTCACAACGCCAAAGTTACATGTACAGGAAACAGACAGCAAACATGTGCTTTTGAGTTCAGTAACAAAGGTGGGAAAAAATACCATATTTCACTGACCTGGACACGACTCCAAAGCAAGGGAACAGAAGCCTTTGCACAGTTTTCAATATAAATACTCGTCATAAGAGGCTGATATGGAAACTCCATGAAGAGAGTTTCCGTGTCTGTTGTCCTGTTATAATTGTTAACAATAAGGCTTCGCGGAACAGCGTCATAAAAAGTTCCTGCAGCACCTGCATTCGATGGACAGCCAAGACTATTTCCACCTACAAAAGTGGCGAAAACAAAACTGAAACTTTCCATGGCTAAGAGCTTTTCAAGATAGCAGCTGCTTCTAAATTGCAACAAATTGTGAATACTCCAGTAAATTTGAGCATCAAGTATAACAAGCAACCAATTGAAACAAATAGATGAATGCTCAGTGTTTGAAGTTGGCAAAATGCCATCTCAAATTGAAACCAATAGATGAGTGCTATGAGCATGAATTGCCAAACAAAGCACAAGAAATATATGTTTACTGCTCATACGTTATAACACTACTAGTAATATATATGGATCTGGTTCTCCAACGAGCTGATACACAGATACAGTCATCCAAGCAGTAACAGCTACTTAAACTCAGTGTAAAACGGCACATGCATGCAGAATATTAACTCCTCGAATATCTGATATACGCAAAACCTCTATCAATGTTCCTGGAGTCAAACACAGATAGCAGTTTTCTGACTGAAAGTGAGATACAGATTTCAACTACCAGAAAATCCAGTTTCTAATCCCCAAATTGATCACAAAAGTGATTACCATTAAGAATATGATGCAGATTAAGGTTAGTTGATAATAGGTTAAGGGGCACAGAGCAGGACAGAGTCCACTGTTAGGGTACTTCAACTTCAGACATCTCGATGCATGCGTAACATCAGTTGAATAGATCCTGAACTTGCTCATTGTTGATCGTTACCGTATACGGCTTGTCGAAGGGTAATATTTTAGAATTTTCCAATTGAAATCAGCTAGAGATTATATAATTAGGTTTAGTCTGGTCAAAAATGGGTTCAGTCAGACTATAAGCTTTATGCCTTACCCTCAATTACCCTTTACTTGAGTTTAATATTGAAGAGAACATTTACATACTCTTTTTGGCCATTGAGTTTCATTTTGATTCCCCAATGCCACCAGCAGTGATCCACTGGGCACTTGACGATTTTAAAGATGTATTGTGCAGGACATATAACTCCGCTCGTATTGAGCCTAGAGCCATAAATTCCTACACAACCGGTCCCAAGCCCGGGTAAAGGAGGAGGGTTGCGGTAGGTAGCCTCACAATCCGCATAACACTTTGTCAAACTTTGTTACATCATTATGAACAATAATCCAGATCATTTTCACGTAAATGCTGGAACGCCACCTGTATGTGACCCGTTGCACCTGCCTCGGGGTGTCACAGATGTGCAATGGGCGTCACATCTACACCTGGGTGATATTCAGCAAGGGTGTTCATTGCACTTGCCTCGAGGTGCAGCAAATAGGCTAGAAGTGCTACACCGTCATCCGGCGGCGAAGATTAGGAGTGTAGTGTGTGCGAAGACCTTGCTTTGGACTGAAACGAATGGCGGAAAAAGATTGATATAGCCAACCCCAACTGATTGGGAAAAAGGCTGAGTTGAGTTGTGTTGTACCAGGACATATAGTTATTCCTATTAATTATCTATTAGTAGAAATAAAATGAGTAAAGAGATAGTTAGACACAAACGTAGACCAATAAATGTACCAATTATGAAGAGCGATAATATCAATATCAACATTAATGCAAACGCTAAAGGTACAGGGAGACCAAAACTCATATAGACGGCATTACTCAAAAAAATACAAGTGAGTGTATCTCAACCCAAAAAAAAATTCCTGGACAGAATGAAGCAGGGAAGAACAATTCATTAAGCCAACCTAAGTCAAGGGGGACAACGGCTAAATCAAGTCAATTTGACGCTTTTTTATACATAAATAATCCAATTCCAACAGGTCGCATGATCATGCTCCAAGATGGCATGTCTCCCAAGTCCAGGACCCATAATATGCAAGTCAATAGACGACTTGAAAGTATCAGCAAGAACTGTTTGAAGAACTTCACCCGTTCACCGGCCCAAACGTAGAGCATCTTTAGTGGCTGCTGGCAATTAATCAGTAACATGGACCTGGTGGTGCGGGTAAATGTGTGTTCACATCGGTAAGGAGATTTTTTTTTCTTTTTTCTTTTTGGACACAGGTAAGGAGAACATGTTTCAGATACCCCCCCACCCTTCCCCCTTCCCAGAGAGAAACATATGTAACGGTACAAATCCAGGTGCCTCTGGACTTTCTTTTTTATTCTGCATGTTGTTACTGATTGTACTAATACTTTTACCTGCCACTTTAGTAGAAAATATATCTTAGCAAAGCAAGTAGTGGTGTTCCAAGTGGATATCTGAATCTAAGTAATTCTAAATAAAGCTACTATGTCAATTAGTAATGAAACTTTAAGAGCCCATTTAGGTATAATACTGCCACCTGACTAATAACAAATAACAACCTATTCTCAATCTACTTACTTTCCAATTACCAACCTCCGGCCCACTGGAATGTTTCGATATTTGAGCTTCTCAGAAATCAAGGAAACGTGGAGGTTTAGTTCTGCTTAAGTCTTTGTTCAACTGTACAAATTCTTTTTTCAATAAGCAGATGAAGGGATAGTCAGGGACTCCATTTCTAAACATGAACTTGTTTCTTCTTGGGTGATGCATTCTCCTACAACAAGGCACTATGACCTGGCTGACCTATAATTTCCTCATTTAGAAGCTTTGACTAGTTCTACCTCCCAGAATCAGGGTATTCTAGGGTTTCTCTTTCACCCGACTGTAAAAATTTGCTACCCTATCTATTTTTCACAAAAGATCCAGCAACCTTTAATTATATTCGGTAAACTTGTTTTTGGCCACCCAAAGAGCTTCACTATCATTGGACATACAACTTCAATTAATTGATAAAAATATGTAAAAGGAATCGAATCGCATTGCTTCTGGTTCACATGACTGCTATACAAATTGACTTCACTATAATTGCAGAAGTGCACGCGCAGAGTGAAGAACCACTTCTTAGTCCTATTTATATCATCATTACCCATGTTCCCACATTATCTACAAGGGACTTTACAATTACACATAATTAATATTATACTCCCTCTGTTCCGGGCAAAGAGTCCACTATTCCATTTGGAGATGTTTCGCTTAAAGAGTCCACTTTCAAAAATTATGGCATAAAAATGTTATTTTATTACTAATGGACTACTAAAAGTGTCATTTTCTTAAAAAAATTTAAACTTTCAAACGGGAATTCTTTGCCCGGAACAGAGGGAGTATTTGATTAAAGGGAAACACAAGGAAATTCAAAAGAAATATATTGGGTAGAAATCGAGGTCTTGAAACTCATTAGGGTCCAGATCGAGGACAATGGAGAAGAGGATTGCAAAAGTAGTTATTTTCCTAATGTCTCAGGAATGAGGGGAAGGAGGTCATAATTTTCTCAAAACAAAATGAAGATAGTAAAAGAAGAACATAATGGGTCCTACCATGAACAAATATTTTAGGGTCATCATGCCTGCTAAAAACATCAGCAGAAACTCTTCCACCACCACCACCACCAAAACCATTGCCACCACAAGCACTAATTCTACCACATCCGGTCCTGCCAAATTCAAAAGCAAAACCTCAGGCAACTGAAATCTTATCATTATGGAGAGTTTCAATGGCTTAAAGATCAGAATTATTATCAAAGTAACAATACTAAAAGTAAATTAAAGCCAATGACCATATCTATCAACAAAACAGACTAAAAAATTAGAATATTGTAGATTACCAACAAACTATATAAAACACTAACTGTTCAAAAATGGAAATGGTAGGCAACTGGAATAGAAATAAATGGATACATACAAGCAATCTACAAATAATCTACACTTTCTAAATTCAATCTATTGCCATAATAAGGGTCGCTGCAAATATTACGAAGTGTCCATTCACGATTTTGAGAAAAATCAGTTGACATGTCTCACTCTCATAGGAAACTCAAAGCTTAACCTAAGATAATATATTTTATGAGAAATAATTTAACTATTAATTTAATTAAAAACTGACTTGATCTAAAGAATATAATGAGAGGAATCGTAGGATTTTTTATAGTGAGGAGAACGACGTTGATCGGCTTAAAAAGGAAGTAGAGCAGACTATTCGTTTTTGGGGTTTGGAACGGAGTCGGATATTGGAAATTTTTATGTTAATATTATGGATAGTGTTTAGGCTTTATGCTTTTGATATGAATACTCCATGTGTACAAGGACGCATCGCTTGATTTTGCGCTTTGTTAATATAATATCTTTACTTATCAAAAAAATATAACTGGAAATTCTGAGGGAAAAAGAAAAAAGACCTTTCATGACGTACTACTTATTGGAACAAAAAAAATGAATAGGAATACGAACATGCATGAAACAATGATCACCTAGAAGCATGTACACCTCAGTTAGGGTACTATATCATATCAAATACCTGATTTTTTGGACACTTTAGTATACTCATCCCATATACATAGTATGTTTCCTACAATATAAACTAAATCTCTGATTTTCGAATACTTCCTCAATAGCAAGGATGCACACCTACCACACTTCTTATTTCTAGGATGCAGTTAGGTTACGATAAGCTTAAACTTCTAAAAGAGGGTCACATAAAGTAACCCATTATGACAATGTCGGGTATGATGTGCCAAGACTATTTTCAAGAAACAAGACTAGTAAAAGGAAGCATTTTTTTTTAATTTAGGTAAAATTTATAAAAAAAGATGTCAAAACAGGTAACGCATCCTTTGTATGCTGGAAGTATACATCAGTAAGATTACTAGCTATAGTTACTAGTAAATGGAAGCATTACCAATCACGAAGCTATCTCACACCATAGAGGTGAGGTGATACATATCTTTCATGAGAGAAACTTCATTACACTTGCAAGTATGCTACACGGACCTACTATTCTGATAGTTACATTTACTCCCTCGTTCCCAAATAAGTGTCAACATTCTTTTGGTAAATGTGGCACAATTTTTAAGATGCATGAGTAACATATCTAGATAATATATTATTCAAATATGTATATTAGAATCATCATTTGTCCTCCAAAGGTTAATTAACCATTAGTATGCTTTAGTAATATGGTGCCTAGATGCATAGTTGTCAAAGTCGAGAGACACCGAAAAGGCGATAGGTCCAAACTTGAGGCGAGAGGCGAGGCGCTAAAAAAGCGCTCACGAAAAAAATACTAAGGAAAAATACATATAAGTTCATAACTTAACAAATATCAACAAAACATGTTATAAGTAAGCATAATACATGAAACTAAGTGTTGGAAAACTAGTGTTTTTAAGTAAAGTAAATTAGAACTTTGAGGCACTAATTTATTTTAGTCATTTATGTAATCACTAGGGTAATTATGGAATTATATTCTTCTCCATGAATACATAAGAATACCATATTTATTTGTCCAATTCGGATTTCGGATGAATAAGTTATAGAGGTTTAAAGTATGACATTGGAAGTGTTGGAAGTAGGTTATCCCACATTGGAAAAATATGAAAGGTCTGAATGGTTTATATACAAAGACTCCCTTGTGTTGGGTAAGCTTGTATAGAAAGAACTATCCCTCCCGCACGCGCAGGGAGGTGCAAATCAAGATCCAATTTCCTTGGGCCGGCTTATTCGTGTGCCCGCACATGCGGACGCGAATGTCGGACCAAATTGTGCTATCTTGACAAGTCCACCTTTTGTTTATTTTTCGAATTCTAAAAATACAAAAAAAGGCCAAAGATAGTTTCAAATTTTGAGCGCCTTTCTCGCCTTTCAAAAAGGCGCCGCCTTTTCATCGCTTCATGCACATTGCCTCGCCTCGAACACATGAGGCGCTACAGCCTCGCCTCAGTCGCTCGCCTTTGACAACTATGCCTAGATGCTTCACATCGTGTCTTAAAATTTGTGCCACATTTAATATATAAATGTGAACCCATATTTGGGAACACACGGGGTGCATTTTATCGCCTACCCACATGTTATATTGCTTAAAGAAAATCACACAGAAAAGACCTAAAGAATGTTGAGGGGAAGGAACAGAAGAGCTTTTGAGAGTGTTGAGGTGTCTATTCCCAAGTTAAAGGAGTCCCAGCTCTGCAGTCTACACGATATTTTTTTGGTGCAAAGATTATGTCTCAACAGATTATTCTTTTGTAGAGCTTGTGAATAGTTTTGCATTAGCATAACTCGTTTGTATGGTATACGGTATACCCCTAGTGTACTTATGACGAGTCACCTGTTTTGACGCCTTTGTTAATAAGACTCTTATTTATCAAAAAATAATTAATTAAATTAACATGGGCATCCGTAATAAAGAAAGATATGAATGAGTGTGGTGCGTGTGATGACCTTGCTTTGGATTGAATCGAATGGCGAAAAAGAATTCATGTAGAGGACCCCAAGTGATAAGGAAAAAGGCTAAGTTGAGTTGAGTAATTAGGAACAACCATATAATACGTCAATATAAGAATTAAAGGAGATAAATTATACTTCCCATAATAATAGATATAGAACCTTTCCAATTTACACTTCAGCAATAGAATCACCGATCTCCATTCCTCGCAAACAATCACCAAGTAGTTGAGCCTTTTCGGTAGTAATATGGTGAAATCTGGAGAAGCTAACGACAACTTCTACTTATCAAAAAAAAAAAGAAACGACAACTTCTTTTTTTATAACCCAAAGTTGAAGCCATCACGGTACTTCACCAAGTCAACTTGTAGCCTCAAAAAATTATCTATGATGTTATTACTTATTATACTCGGACCAAGGCTAGAAATCCCCTAACAATTCATTAAATTAACTCTCAGGCGATGTGGCATTGTTGGATACAAGTAGAAAGGAATTAACCAATCACATAGCTGCCACATCATTCACTTGTTCCCCGTCAGATATACTGGATCAGCTGATTAACAATACCTAGTAGATTTGGGACACTTAGGTTCCTCCCCTCTTACAGGATCGTCATGATGGCATACAACCCCACCTCACAGTCATATGCCTTCCAACAATCCACTTTAATATGGCACCAGTTTGCCAACGAAACGAAGACCTTCGTCAAAGGGTACCAGAATCCACGGACTCACAAAAGAATCAACTTGCAGTTAGAAGAAATTTTTGGATCTTCCACATTGCCTTAAATTTATCTATTAATAGCTCATCATTGCCATGCTCTATTACTTTAACAAATCATAAGATGGACAAATGCAAATATCATTGGACATGCATCTTGATTTCTTACTTCAGACACAAGTTTGATTTTACTAACCAATGGAGGATTAGCCTGTCTGCAAGTATTAAGTAAGTTCATAAAGATTAATTATTAATAGCGAAAAAGTTAAGAACAAGAACTTTCAGAGGCTTTTTGAAGCATTAGCAGAAAGTGAGCCGTACTTTATATGGAAAGGCCAACCTGCTTCCTCTTCTTCCTTTTCTTTAATTCCAGCTCATTTATTTTCCATTGAATTACCATACAGAGCTGACTTGTTAACTTCTACAATCTTAAGAAAGCTACTAGCCAGTTCATTCCCTCCGCTGAGCATTTGATTGTAAGCACACAAAAACAATAAATCGGACAACTTCATTGTTTCTGGATACTCCCAAAATATTCCGTCAAATCCTCATCCTTTACTAATTAACAACGGAAGATTTACTTTAGTAGAACTATCCCCAGCCACTCCAGCTATGTTGTGTACCTCAAGCTATAGAGGATTTTCAAGGTCATTCCTCTGTTCGAGTGATGGTTTAAGCAGTGTATTGATGGTTATGCCCCTCAGTCAAAATTTAATGTCCCATTGAAGGCAGCCAAATAGGCTTCCTTCGACACTGTGCAGCCTTGAATGGTATCATGAGCAATGATAATTCTAAAGCAGAGTAAGTGAATGTATTTGACAGCGTGTTACTATTACTGATTCTTGGCGTATCACGCTATATTTGCAATGCTCCTTTTCTTTCACAAGTCACGTTAAAAATAATTAACAGTGTCACTTGGATGATAGGAAATGTTTAGTGAGGATTCTTTATTCTTGGGTCTAGATCAGGCATATAAAAATATATATGATTCAAATCTGGTTAAGGCTTACATATCCTCCATTTCACACACTTAAGCAGAAGCTGCAAAAGCATCGGAAGCCTTGTATCTGATACATGTCTTCTTAGTTCTTTGTCTATGAAGTTCACACATGGGTTGAACCCCTAGATCACTTCTCTAAAAACTTTATTAGCCAATAAGAAAAAGGTATGGTGAAGAAGATACGCTATTGTTGCAAGTCGGTTGAATTCAGGAAGGACTTTGTCTATTATCATGGATTCATCATCAAAACACCATGTTGGAACTAAAGCACTAGCACATAGGTACATCTGACAAGGTCCTCTGCCGAATGAGCCCCTTGCCCATTCAAGTTTCCTAGCTTCCAAAGAACATCAGCAAAGTGCCACAATTCGACCACCCATGCAACTTTATCTTGTCCTGAGCCTGAAGCCACACCTTACAGAGAAAAGGAAGTAGGCAACTCAAATAAAGGTAGCTGTCCAGGATTATCCAACATACTAATACAATTATTCATCCACCCTCACTTCCAAGATTTAGAGTAATCTGGAACACTCCTTTTTCCTTTAGTTTAACTTCTCCAACTAAATGTAACCTCAAGATCAGTCTGAAGACAATAGTCTCCAAGTCAAAATTTAACATACGCCACAGTACCGAAGATCTTAATCTCACTGAGAATATTAATTTAATACCAGAAATCACCCTGCACTTGGATCACTACTTTAAAGTTCATAACCATCCACCTAACTTTTTGAACTTTTGTCAAATCTCAAGGCTGGCTAAAAATAAAGGAGCCTCAACCACATGCTCTTGAGAGCCCACTAAAAGCAACGGTTCCTTCGTTCAAATTATTCCCAAGACTGCACGGGTGAAGATAAGCCTAAGCAAGAGTGTCCTTGAATGATACCACATGAAGCTTTTTTATATCACAACCAAAATTTCAAGAGTAAAGGAGGCAGCTACATACGTAATGGTAAAAATATCTTCAATTAGAGACTTAGGAGGAAGATGTTATCCCCCCCCCCCCGGTCTTACATGTTGATGCCACAAATCACATCACCCACCCACCACGTTGAGATCAATATGAAACAGCGGAACCTCTAGTATTACTCAAAAAGTAAATAAGGAATCTAGAAAACTGGGTAAACAAATAAACCTGGAACTACAATCAACAGAGACCGACAGAAAATAACTCGTATATCCTGATTTCTAATATATTCTTTAACCAATTTTCAGGTTTTAGGTTCAAGGAATATCCAATCAAAACAGGGGTGTTATCTGGATAAACCCAAACAAGAAAACCAATGCCAAATGAGGATAACTAGATACCGACGGTTGAAAAAAAATTACATACATAAGATAAAATAATTTCAGTAACTCGATAACTAGATTAATTGCTTCAATCAGTTTGCTTAACTGATATTCTTTCACTTAAGATTATACGAATTATCTAACATAAAATAAAAGATATATTCCATAAAAAGAGAAATACACATATTAAAATCACAAAGGATCCAATCACTTGTCCACAGATAGATATTGAGGGGGAAATCAATAGCTTGTACATAAACCCATAAATCACTGCATTTCAGAAAGATAAACCAAATGTAAAAAAGTGACAAGGCAAAGAGATTACATCTTATAAGCCTTGATGAAGATGCTGCCACCGGACCCTCCTCCACCCAAGGCACCCACATCGGCCCCATCAGCCAATAAGCTCCCATTCACCTCGAGTGAACCCAAAACCACCACCATTATCCTCCCACCGCCTCCTCCACCGTAATCCACCTCCTTGCTGGTTGTCCCACCTTTACTGCCATAACTCCACGGCTTCTCCAGCGTCGACCAAGAATAAGCATCCCCACCCCAGACGTCTGCCGGAAGCTTCTTGTCATCAATCAAACAAGCCGCCCCTCTTCCACCATGTCCCCCGCCCGCCCCTTCAATCCCTTGAGGTGTCCCACTAGTTTGCTCAGGGGGGTCGCCGGCTAACCCGGTAGTATTCACCAAAGACCCATTACAAAAGGTAGCATTATCAGCCACTAGCTCAAATGTACCAACCAAAATCGCGGCATTTTCACCCAAACTAAAATTACCACTAACATTTATAGCAATTCCACAACCAGGTATCAAACAATGCACACTAACATTAGGAAGGATAATAAAACTTCCCTTCCCTCCTATATACACATTCCCGGTGAGATTCAAATTAGATACTACCTCACAAGTGGTGTCAAGAGACCCAACACCACCAAGATCATCCTTACACGATACGGACGGCGGGTGCGGCGGCGGAGGAGGCGGCGCCGGCGGGGAGTAGTCTTGATGAAAAAGATTGATATCGTACTCAATTACATCGTCAATTGAAGCTAATACGGGAGTTAGGAAATTAAGGTTTGTGATTAGGGCTACAAAGATGGCGAATTGAACGTTTGTAAAAAGATGTACCGCCATTTTTACTAATTAGGAGAGTCATTTCATTGAAAGATAGAATTTTTTCTGAGTTGATTGCATCGGAAAGTGCTAGTGCAAAAACCCCTCAAAATCTCAGTATGAAATAAGGTAGTGTGTGCGTGCGCTTGTAGAGATATGGTGTTTGTTTATGTATAGGTGGTGTCTGAGGTTTAGAGAAGAAAAGGGGAGGGAGGAAACCCTAGAAAATGGTTGTGGAGAAGCATGTGGGTGGTGGTTGGTCGATGAGAGAGAGAGAGAGAGAGAGATGTGTGTGAGAAAAAGGTAGTGAGGAAGGAAGGGAGAGATGGCAGGAGGCAGGCAGGGTGGGCGGGGTGGGGATGGTGGGTGGTTTGTTTAATGAGGATGTAATGCAATAAAGGTAGTGTGATAATTTCATCAACATAAAAAGGTAATGTGATTAGATGAGATGACAAATTTGAAGAGTGGAAATAATATATAATTCTATGCTCTAAAATAATAACATTTTTTATTGGGAAATTTGATAATTATAATTTATATAAAGGTGAGCTTGTGGCATGCATGTTAAAGTATTTTTAAATATTAAATATTAAATATTAAGGAAAAGTATAAGTTGGAAATTTTTTGGCACATATGATTTGACCGGTCGTATTTGTTTCGTTTGATGTATTTTATGTTTGGATGGTAAAATAGGTATTATGAATAAGTATGTGTTAGGCTATTATTCATAGTTCATGAATAATAGTCTAATATATGCTTATTCATAACACCCATTTTATCACCCTATTTCATAAAAAGTAATGAATTTGAGTGAGGTGAAATTTCCAGAATGATAGAAAGAAAGTGAATAAAAAAGTTAAGAATAAAGTGAATGGAGATAAAGAAAGGGAGATTAATACGTATGTGCTTGTTTATGGACCACAAAGATTGAGAGAATCCTCGTAGATTATGATATGTTGATACAAGTATGCAAACATTTTCATTAATGCAGTGACGGCTCTAATTATTAATACAATCTCAACTACTAGCTTTACATTAAGATCGATTAACCTTAGGTAATTTATCAAATTTAATTATTAAACCGATTAAATATCATTGTTGTACGTCTTTAAAACTATATCCACAACTACTCTTTACAACTTATTATCTATTGTCGTATCCATAATCTAAAGTTTATCAGTTTATTGATTTACTTTAATTAAAATTAGATTTTTGTGTTTGTGCCTATGACACGATGTCAATATTTATGATTCCGTTAATTGAAACGATAATGTTTAAATAGAAAATGTGATTTTAAACTCGACTCACAATTGATGGGGATTATTTGTAAATAGTTATATGTAATTGACCCACTGTCAGATAGTCTCAGTCAATCAACTAAGCTTTATTGTGAAATTATATATTAATGTAAAAGTGATATTTTATAAGGGGTAATTGTTTAGGAGAAAAATGAGTGACTGCTCATAATATTAATTGTAGGGGATAACTTTGTAATATGAAATTAAAAGTGGACAACTACTCTCACACATATAAATGTGAGGGTGAATCACAACCATTAAATTTTTGAAAATAATTTAATCTCAATCTCTAAATAGCTTTAGTTAATTACACATATTTGAGTATAAGCTCTATTGTATATTAGATAACTACAACATCCGTCCCGCGCAAAAAGTCCTTGTTTGAAAGTTAATTTTTTTAAAAAAAGTGGACTCCTTAAGTAAAATATCTCAAAATATAATAGTATATTCTTTACCAAGAACGAAAGGAATATAATATTTTGTGTTTCAACATGAACAAAGATGGATAATAATCTATATATATATATATATATATATATATATATATATATATATAATAACAACCGTGATTTTCCCTCCTAAAGCTCTAGCCATGCATTGGAAGCTGAAACACTTTTGTTTTTGTTATTTTTTCTTTAGTTTTTATGCTAACATTTAATATTTTTGGATAAGTTGACATGAATATATTTATATATTTCTATGAACTTTAAACACATCCAAACTACTAGTATTCTCAGCACAATTCACAATATCATGTTGGACCTTTTGTTTTCCATCACTTATTTATAAAGTATGTGGATGTTCTTTACGGATGTTTAATCAATCTTCTACAAAGTTCAAAAAACAAAAGTTTGTCACAAAATTAACTTTAGACATTTTGAACTCAAATTTTTTACTATAACTATTATGGCTTTCATACCAGTCGTTATAAGAGATATCCACAAACAAAGATTTGATTGGATTCTCAAAGTTAGAGTTGTAAGGAAATGATTAGTCCCAAATGAAATAAATAACGAAATTGTTGACATAGTTGAATTGTAAAGTTAAATATTTTTGATAAGCATGAAGAATGATGTTAAATTTAAAAAAAAGAAAGAAATGTAACAGATAAATTTATCAGTTCAGATAAATTTAAATCTAAAAATTTTAGCTCTGTATTCTTTTCAAAATAACCTTAAAAATATATTTAAAATTTTAGAATATAATAGATCTCAAATAATAAAATACAATATTTATCTTTAAACGATGATTTTACTAAAAATACTTGAATTTATTTTATCAGATTTGATAAATTAAATTCTCAAATTATTAGATTTGTATTTTTTTTAAGCAAACTTTTAAAAGTTGTACAACAAAATAGAAAGTAAAACAAAATGATAGAAGCTCAATTATCAACTCAATGAAAAATTAAAAGGATTTGAATAATCTGAGGAGAGAAATCATTAGGATTTCTTACCGAATGTTAGATAGATGAAATTTTGAAGTGTAGGAATAGACATCAAATGAAGGATTCTAGATGAAGGGTTGTATTTGTTAGACGGTAGATGTTGAATTTGGTTAGTGTTGAGGTGGTGTATTACTTATATTAATAGTTTGAAAATGACAACTTACATGACATGTGGCTTAAGGGCAGAGGTGAGATTTTAATGAGCTGAGTTTTATATAGTAGGCTTTTCATTGGTTTTCAATGGGTTGATTTTTTTTTATTTCTCATTTTGGAAATAGTCATAAGAAAATAATATGAGAAATTGCTGGTCGATATCTTTTCTCAAACATTTTTTCTCTCCAGTCCAACGTTATTTTTTCAATCGCTAAACTCCATTTTCAAAATATAGTTCCTAAAATGCACAGATCGTCTCATTTAATAGATTCGCTCAACATTTTGAATTCAAAAATCACCATTGTTGCGCAATGAAATGCGGATCGACCTAGAGGAAGAGGAAGAAGAAGGTTTACTGTAACGCCCCGAGCCCGAGAGCCCGGTCCGCTACGCGTAGTCCACACACTGGCCCACTGAGCACGCAGCACCTTGGGTCATCAGGCCCACCACAAGCCGACCCAAAAGTTCATGGATGATGTTGGTGCTCAGTAGTAGCGCATGACTACCTTATAAATCAAACACAAGTCCCACATCTATCCGATGTGGGATTGGGTATTACATTTACGACGTAAGAGAAGTAAGAAGAAGGCGTAGGACATTTAAACTGCTTCATTATGATTTTGCATCATGGTGCATCAATTTTGCAACACGATACAAATTGGATTATGTAATCCCTCCATCCCGGATAAATGTTCATATTTCTATTTTGAGATATCCCAACTAATGTTCCTAAAGACTCTTGGTGTACAAATTTTCTATCATTTTTCATAATATATCTCTTCATTAATACTATCATTATTGCAAAACGTAGAGAGAGAGAGTGTAATTGATACATAATTAAAGAGAAAAATAGTGTGCAATGAGTATTATGTCACAACATATTTTACAACTAATCATTAATTACATTTCTTAGGCTCCGTTTGTTTCACGGAAAATGACTTACGGAAAACGTTTTCCTCATTTTCCGGTGTTTGGTAACCTTAGGAAAATGTAGTCAACGTAAAAGCTTTTTCGAGTCAACGGAAAATGAAGCCTTCTTTTCCGAAAAATGACTTACGGATTTATTTTCCGTAAGTCATTTTCCAAAAGTTTGAGCACCTCTCCGCCCCCTTCCACAAGTACACATATTTACATACATGCACAATATTTAACTCAACAAATAAATTATTTAGAAATATAAATGGAGTTTGTGCACACTTTATAAATTATCATTTTAATAAATACTCAGTATATCCTAAAATTAGTGTCAGCTATATTTTTTAGGGACGTCCCAAATATTGTTCATTTTCTTTTTTAAAACGTTTTTTTCATATCAATTATTAATTTTTTTATTTGTATTTTTGAGATTGAAAAAAGATGAACCTTATTGATTTGACACGACTAATGATAAATTGAGGTTACTAATGGAAAATTACTTAAATCTCAACACTATCTTATATTTAATATGAGCATTAATATTATAATATATTTTTTGTATTTATTCATATATTGTTTTCCGTAGCATTTTCCGTACGTTTGCCAAACACCCGAAAATGTTTTCCGGCATATTTTCAAAAGATTTACCAAACACCTGAAAACGAAATCTTTTCATTTTCCAGAAATCATTTTCCGGCAATCATTTTCTGGAAATCATTTTCCGTGAAACAAACGGAGCCTAAATCCTTGTATTTTGTCCATTAGAAACATTTATCTGGGAAGGAATTAGTAATTAAAATTGGTGTGTCGCGGTGCATAAATTTGGTACAACGCAATGCAAAATTGGATTTGGTGATTTAAATTGATGTATCGCTGTGTACAAATTGATAAAGAGCGGTGCAAAATATGATTAAGTAATTAAATTGATGCATCACGGTGCAAAAATTGTTGTAATTCAAATTGATGCGTTGTGGTGCAAAAATTGATACAAGTGTGTAATTCGTAGCACACTTCAAGTTCATTAAGGGTATCGTTGTCTTTTCGCCCTCAAAAGTGACTTTTTTCGTTTTTTTTAAAGATAATGAACTGTAGCAATTGAAAACTTTGAGAAAGGGACCAACCCGAATTTACCCGAAAATAATATCATGACTTAATAATTTTGTTGAAGTCTTTTGAATGAGATGTGTTAAAGTCTTTTAATTTATTTAGTCCATATGAATATAGTAGTATGTCCGGATATTTTTTGGTGTTTATTTCTTTAATTTAATAATCTTATATAAATTATATTGGTGATTCTAATCAATCATATGTATCGGCGACGGTACATATGGTGGTGAAAATGATGGTGTTGCAGCAATAAAAATTGTAAATGATCTTTTGGTTAATATATCAGATAATTTAATCCAGTCAATGGTTGAAAGTATAAATCCGTCATTTTTGGAATTTTTTTTATGACGTGACATATTTTGCAAGGAAGATTTATACATGCCCCGAAGCATGATGTTGTTGACATTAGAAATGAGTACATGGTTTCTAATAATCAATGAGAAGGAAGAACTTATTTGTGTACAAATTGTACGTGCATGACATAGAAAAACACAAGTTTGTTTGAAAATATTCATTCTATAAATTTTTTGAATAATATAAAGTGTTCAGGATCGTCCGACCATGAATTAAAACTTAAGATTGATGTTCTAGTGATGTTGAGAAACATTGTCCATGCAGCAGGGTTTTTCAATGAAATAATACTAATTATTAGCAAGTTAGGGAATCACATTGTTAAAGCAAATTTTTTGAATTGAAGCTATGTTGGACACAAAGTGTTTATACCAAAAATGTCATTATCTTCATCAGATGTGAGGTTACCTTTCAAATTCCAGATAATACAATTTACATTGGTAGTATCGTATACCATGGTAATTAACAAAAGTCAAGATCAACTATTTTTGTATGTAGGACTCTTCTTGAACAAGTCAATATTCAGGCACAACCAATTGTATGTCAAAGTTTTTAAGGTAACAAACTATTCTGGATTGAAGATATTAATATCCGATGAAGATGGAAAACCAACAAATAAGACAACAAATATTGTGTATAAGGAATTTTTCCAAAACCTATAATATTACCAATAAAATAGTGTATTTATATTTAAGTAGTTACTTCTAGCATTGCTTCTCTTCATTTATTATTTTGATTTACTTTTTCGTTTTGTTTAAATATTATTTAATTTAAAAAAATTTATTCATGTATTTAACATATAGATGTAAAACTAGTTAACAATAATAACGTCGGTAGAATGCATACATGAACAACTAATTAAGGCCAAATTTTTACGTTAAACCAAGAGGCTAGTTGGCAATGATAGAATAGAAATGTTACGTCAACAAAATTTAGTAAAGATGAATTATGATGACACGTATTTCATGCAAACTTGAGACGTGGATGGCCAAGTAGTAAACTAATGGTGAGTGTGGTTCATGATTCACTTGGAGCCTTGAGATTGGCGATGACAGAGCCGTATATTTCATGCAAACTTGAGACGTGGCTTTGAAATCGCATCAAGTAGTAAATTGATCATAAATTTGGTGAGTGTGGGGAGTTCACTTAGGGAGCCTTGAGATTGGCGATGACAGAGCCTAGTGGTATATACCTTCAAGAAAGAGGTGGGAAATAATTTCAATAAATATTTATGTAAAGCAGTATTATGATTATTTTTTGTAAGATATATTTTATTTATTTGACTCATCGTGTGTTTATGGGTTAAATTATAAAAAAATAAAGCTTCATTTTATAAATTAAAATCCGTAAAACGATCTTACAAAATAGATACTCAATAATTTGTAAGTTGTTGACTCTATGGTTAAATATACAACCATATTGATGGGAAAAGGTGAATAACTTAATTTTATTGATGACATGAACGTGATGAAAGTTTTTCTTTCAACCTATGTCTATATGCTGGGTAAAATTTGAGATTGAGATGAACGCTACAACTTGAAGAATGACCTAAAAGGGGAGAGATAAGGTAGTCGACCATGGGACTATTATCCTTTTTTTTTTTTTTTTTTTTTGTGAAAATTTGGTTGTTTCTTTTTGTAAAGTTTGTAATTCCTCCAGTCTTTTGTTTTTTTGTTTTCAATTATAAAAGGTCATTTTTGAAATAAATATTTCAATAATACTCAAATTCAAAGAACACTTTAATTTTTTTTTCTTTTTCTCCCTCGTTCGCCAAAAAACGTAAAAACGTATGAAATAAAAAGTTTGGTAGCGAGGAAAAATGGTAGCTACTACATATTGTTTCTTCGTTACCCAAAACTTCTCACTCTTTTACTAATTCGTATATGTTTGCAGTTGTTATTGTTATTGTACGTTCTTCTTCTTTCATTATTTGTTTTTGTGTGATTAAAAATATATTTAGTAACATAAAATTCTTTTTGTGTTTTTTGTTGTTATACATGTAAATGGTTTGATGAAATATTTGAATAATTTTTTTTCGTTGTTTGGCACCTTTTTGAATCACAATGTATTATTTGTGAATCGTGATGCATCCTTGGAATACATGAAAGATGCATATAAATTTGAATCATTTGTTGATTGTGTAGTAGAAAGAAAGTAGATGAATATCTGTTTTCGTAACGATTTTTGCATTAAGATGCATCAATTTTTTCATTGCTATGAAAAAATTGATGCATCGCGATACAAGATTGAATTACGTAATTAAAATTGATTCTATTTAAATTGATGCATCATGATGTATTTCCGTAGGGCACCTTAGGCTCATTAAGGATATCATTGTCTTTTATCCCAAAAAATGTATTTTTCCGATTGAAAGAAAACGGGAGTAGAAGAGCTATAAACTTTGGAAAGTGGACCGACGTGCAATTACTCCTCCTTTTTTTGTCATTTTTCTTCTCTTTTCCTTTTAATTTTAGTTTGCCAATATTTTTACTTAATCGACTGTTTTAAAGTTTGTGTCCAGATCCATCGAGAAAATATAATTTTCCAATTGACTAAAAAAGGAGGTGAGTCTTATGTGCACACATGTTATATTCCCTTTGTTCATAATTTTTTTTTTCCGTCAAACTGATAATTTTCCAATGCAAATTCGAAGTTTTTTTTATTTTAAAAAAATAATAAAACACGTAATTTATAATATTTTTTAAAATGAATTTATTAACGTCAAATTTGCCTCTGAAAAAAAAAGACTTAAATTGCAATTTGATGACCCTACGTTGACGATTATTCATTAAGCTCATTTTACTATTTTTTCCCCCACTTCAATCTTTATACTTGACATTTGGTGATAACTAGAACTCAAAATTTTTTATAGGGTTTGTCTATTTGTCAAACTGCAGAAGAGGGTATTGAAATTAGAGTAGGTCTCTTGTAAGACGGTCTTACGGATCTTAATCTGTAAGACGAACATATCCATATTAAATGGGTCAAGATTTAGTAATGTCATTGCAACCCCTCGACTTTTAAAAATTACAGTGTCACCCCTTATGTGTATAAATGAAGAGTGTCACTTTTTAGTATTAAAAGTATTACTTTTCAGTATTAATTGTGTCACTTTTCAACATAAAATGTGTCACATTGCGTTTTTAAGAAAAAATATCATTTTTTTCCTTCAAAAGATGTTACTTTTTAGTCTTAAATGTATTACTTTTATATTTAAATGTGTTACTTTTACTTTGCAAAGTGTTACTTTCCATTATAAATGTATAAATTAAAATTGTCACTGTTAATTTTAAAGTGTTATTTTTTAGTATTAAATGTGTCACTTTTTAATACTAAGAGTATCATTTTTTTAGTATTAAGAGTGTTACTTTGCATTTTAATGAAAATTATTTTTTTTTCCACATAAAAAGAATCACTTTTGATTTCAAAATGTGTTACATTTTAGCATTAAAGGTGTCATTTTTGCCTTTAAAATGAGTCACTTAGCGTTTCATCAAAATCTGTTGGGGTCTGTCAAACATTCCAAAACAAATAAGTCTAACAAAAGGCTAACGGAGCTAACAGAGGATGAAAATGCAAGGCGTGAGAAATATAAGAATTTCGACAGCAAACTTTGAAAATGTAAGGACACCGGAACAAAATGAGAAAGTTCTCATTAGTGTGTTATCACTAGAGCTGTCAAGGTGGGTTGGCGGGGCGGGCCAACCCGCAACCCGATATAACCCCTCATTTGACGGTACGGGACGGGCCAACCCATGAAATGTGTCGAGCCGGAACATTTTCAACCCAACTCAACCCATCTTGGGTTATGGGTTAGGCGGGCCAACCCACCAACTTTTTTCCCAATTAATTTAAATAATAAAAATAATCATAAATAACACAAAAAAATGTCACAATTCATTAAAAAATTATATTTTCTACTATTATATTTTTAATAGTGTTTTCTAACAATTTTCTTTAATATTAATAGTATAAAATGAGAAAAAAAATAGAAGTAAGAAACTATTTTATCAGTACTCCTTTTGTATGTTCTTATAATCATCTTTCTATAAATATTGTGGTTAATATATCTTATTCTGACATCTTTAGTTGCTATAAGTGTCATTTTTTAAATGAATTCAAAATCATTTACTAATATTTCAGATATAAAAAATAATCTTACATTTTGAGCGAAAATGATTTAAACTAATTATTTCAAATTTATGACTTGGTTATTTAAAACTAGTATAGGGCGGGTCAACCTGCCCCGACCCACACCGACCCACCTCAACCCGCAACTCGCCGTGGGCTCAACTCATTTGACCTACCTCCTAATGAGTTCATATCTTCCCAACCCAACCCACATTTTTTAAGTGACGGGGCGGGCCAACCCAACAGACCCAACCCATTTTGACAGCTCTAGTTGTCACCTTTCCCGAGTTGACACGTGGCACCTCTCCTCTTGGGTAACCCGCATGCTATGTTGTCGGATCCGGGTTGATCCACGTGTTTCAGTCTCATTTGTTCAAATTTTAACCAATTTTCACTCATATTTTGACCAGATTTCTTATTGGGTAACACGTGGTCTTTGTTGATGGTCTACCCACTTCATCAACCTTCTTTTTATCATTTATGGGGCTCCGTCATACGGATTCAGGATCTGTAAAACCGTTATACACAAGTTTTTGCCTTGAAATTAGATAAAAACGTGTATAAGACGATTTTACAGATATTTTTAGTGAGATGAATTATTTTTACCCAATTTAGCATATATTACTATAAGAAAATAATATTTTATCTTATGAATTCAGATCCATAAAACGATTTATAAGAGACCTGCCCATGAAATTAACACCGCTAAGAAATAGATTGCAATTAGAGGCGGCGGCTTGGGGCACAACAGTCAACATTCAACAATACTATGCATTGTTAAAGGTCATCATTTGGGAGACCACAGAAAGTTATTTTTAGTAGGGTAAACAAATAAATTGTACACGTAAAAAGGTGATTTAATCTTATAATCAAAAGCATTATATCAAAGATCCCAAACTAAGAAGTTTATTATCATGTGAAATGAAAAAAAGATTTCAAGAAAAAGAATTCAAGAGATAAAGGAGATTTTTTTTAATTGATGTTAAAAATTCTATATTATATATTTTTTCTTTCTTTGGGAAGAAGGTAAAGAAAATGGTAGCATCAAGTAAGGGTGTAAATCGGAACCATAGAATCACGGAACCGAATCGAACCGGTCAGTTTGGTTTGGTTTTAGTCGAAGACGGTTCGGTTTCGATTTCAAAAATTAGAAAATCACTTGGTTCGGTTTGGTTCACAGTTTTTGATATTGAACCAAACCAACCTATATATTTTTATTTATTTATTATATTAATGCATATTATATATCATTTGTTAACTATTCTAAACTTTTAGATCATCTAGATTTAGTCATATATATATATATATATATATATATATATATATATATATACACACACGTACTAGCTAAACCAAACAAAATCTTGATTGTTGGATGACTATTATGTCTTTCATTGTTTGTGTTTATTTTGGAACTTGTATGTAATCTTTATGATAATTTTATTTTACTAGGTTATTATCTAATTTTAATATTAATTCCAGATTAAATCTTATTTTTATTTTTAAAAATAGTTAAATTGATTAAAAACAATTTACATAAACCATAAACCAAACCAAATCGAACTAAGTGGATCGGTTCGGTTCGATTCCAATCCTTCTTCGGTTCGATTCAAACTTTTTGGAACCAATAGAGGCGATTCGATTCGTGGTTTTAACCTAAACCAAATTAAACCGAATCACTTACACCCTATCATCAACTCTGTACTCTCTTATCATTTCTATCTTTCTTTTATTTATTTTTTATTGTTTTATAGTGTGAAGATCATGGGAAAAATCAAACTAATTCTTTGAGTAAGAAGGAGTTTAAGTTGTTCAATGATTTAACTGTCCTTTAAAACGATCAACTTGGTCACACAAAAAAAATAAAAATCTTACACCATTAAATTTTGATGATTTCCCTGCCTATTTGCCAAATCTCTAGGGAGGGCATTCAAAATTAATGCAATGGACGATTTTGCTATATATATATAAATATAATGACATATGTGATTTTAGCACTGTCAAATATAGCAAGTTCTGTCAAAATACATTTGTTAAAAACAAAAAATATTTTGTTTGTGTAAAAATTGTGTCATGCCTTGAAAATGCAAAATTTCACATTCTTAACCCCTTTTATTGTTTGAAAAATGAAAATTCCAAATTATCATTATGATTGATTGGATTAATAAATCTTTAAACTTTTTTGTATTCTTAGAAGACATATTATCCGTCCATTTCATAGGAATATAAATAGTTATCATCACTCATCAATAATATATTTGTACATTTAAAACCTAAATAATTTAGTTGTTGACTTGAAATAAATAATAAATTGCATTGAAACACAAATATTGCCACAAGTATAAAAATGTTAATTCCTTTCAAAATACTACCCAATTTTAACTGTTGATTACTATCAATATATACCAACAAAATCACCGCTCTGTAGAATGGCATCTCTTTAAAACTTAGTATGTGGCATAATTAAACTCATCAAACTGTAATAGACAATAAAAAAAAGGCTAGTCCGTAGTTTTTGCGTAGTATTTTTTTTCGGTGTTCAAAGTTTTGTTTGCTTAATATTATATTCATATTCATCGTCTCTTATTTTAATTTAGAAAGTGTTTTCTTTTGTTATTTGAATTACCTTTGAGGGTTATACGTATAACGCATACAATAAAAGACATATAAATGCAATCACAAAAAAAAAACATGTAAATATTTTCTTTTAAAAATTATTTTTCAACCTAAGAAATTTTTTGTGAATGTAAAATAACAGTGTACTGACCAATAAATTGCTCGTGCCTACAACAAAGACAAGTATGCACAATCATTATTTAAACAACTTCAATTTGCGTATATACTAAAATGAAGATATAAAACTACATTAACTCAAGTGCATAAGGCTTAAAACTCATTATTCCAAATACATGCTTGAAATAATAATTAATGAATTTAAACTCATCTCTCTATGTAGTAGTTTATGAAACTACTACATATTAAAAATGTATGATCCGAATTTAAATTATATTCAGTTCATATACTATGAGATTGTTATAGCAACAATTTTTTTTAAAAAAATCTGATGTTTGTTTTGTGATTTTTTTAAGAATACTTATTATATATTATATTGCAGGAAATATTGTTTATGCATAATTTAATTAAAAATATAAATGTCTGTGCGTTTAACGCACGGGTGTAAAACTAGTTTTTCTCTAAAAGTAAGTGCAATAGTAGGGGTCAAAACCAAATTTTTATACCTATGTGAGAGGACTGAGTTCTCTGATGGTTAAAGTGAAGGGTATCATTTTGACTATATATTTCTCTCATGGCATGTGTTGGTAAATTATTGTTCATTAGTATTTTAAATTTATTTTTATGTCATGATATGTGTTGGATATAATTTTTTAAAAAATTATTACTCCTTCTGTTCCGGGTAAAGAGTCAACTATTATATTTTGTGATATTTCACTTAAAGAGTTCACTTTCAAATTAAGGCATAAAAGTGTCATTGTATTATTAATGTGTTACTAAAATTGTCATTTTAAAAAAATTGAGTTTTAAACAAAGACTCTTTATCCGGAACGGAAAAATTATTATATTAAATTTTGATACATATGGTTGGAATGATAATTTGATACCCATGAATAGTGATCAATAGGTATCAAAATTTGGTTTTGATACTTATGAGGTAAGTACCACCGTTGAACTTGTCTTAAACACTCTTCTATTTTCATCATCTTCTTTTATTGTTGTGTATTATAGGATCATGGGGAAAATAACCAAATTAAGGGTAAGGCTAAATAGGACTTTTAAATTGTTCAATGATTTAATTATCTTTTACAACGATCAAAATGTGTTTCTAACGCTAGTTAGTTTTGGGGTCTCCTTGTCTATTTGCCAAACCACTGGGGAGAGCATTAAAATCAACTCCGTCAAGAAATACTCCATTCGACAAAGAGTTCAATATTATATTTTATGATGTTTCTCTTAAAGAATCCACTTTCAAAAATTAAGGTATAAAAATATCAGTTTATTACTAATAGACTTAAAAGTATCATTTTTTTAAAAAAATAACTTTTAAATGAGAACTCTATGCACGAAAGCGAGGAAGTAGAAGAATTCTCAGAGGTAAGGTAGGGCTTTTTAGTATCGTGAATACATAAAAGTCATCATTTGGGAGACCTACCGAAAATTATTTCTAATGGTGTGACTAATAAAAATGTCCTGCAATCTTACAATCACATATTATATGATTATATCAAGGAGCCCAAATGAAAGTTTTGTTATCATGTTAAGGAAAAAATTTGTTTCAAAAGGTAAATGAAGAGATTGCTTAATTGATGTTGGAAATTATGATAAATTGTGTTTTTTTTTTTTTTTTAAATTTTATGTTTATCGTTTTTGGGTGCGACCGTCTTACGAATTTTAATTTGTAAAACGAAGTCTCATTGTTTCACAACTTAGTATATCAACACACATATCTGTCTCATAGAAAATAGTCGTACGATGGTTTTTCCTAAGTTTTTGTTAATCTTTTTTTTTTTTTTTTGTGTGGTATGGTGTAGGGGAAGTAGGGGAGAGAACATGGTAAAAAATAGGACCATGTACAAAAAAGTCTAAACCAACGTACCTATCCTCTTTCATGGAAGATTTTGGCCAAAGCGTAAGGGCAAAAAGGACTTTAAAGTTGTTAAGTGATTCTTTTTGAATTATAAAGAGGGAAGACAAAAATGAATAACGACATTGAAGTCCTGTCATGATTTTCTTGGATTTCCTAAATTACCCCTAAACTTAGCATAGATTACCATCTACAAAAATACCCAAAATTCCCTTTAAAAGGACTTCCACCTAAAAAATAAACCCCCATAATAGTCCCTCCATTCTAGGTAAAGAGTTTCCTATATTATTTTGGATTCACTTGAAGAGTTTACTTTTAAAAATTATGTATAAAATTTTCATAACATTTCAACTCTACCCTCCACATTTGATATTACTATTTTAATTATGCTCAACTCAGTCAAACTGCTTATCTAACATCAATTAGGGTTTGGAGTCTCCTTGTCTATTTATCAAACTTCGAGGGGGCATTCAAAATTAATGCCATTAAGAAATGGCATCCTCATTTTGATTGTTTCATATTGTGTTAATGATCGAAAAATTAGAATTAGGGGTAAGGGTTGAAAAGACTTCTAATTAAGTTGTTCACGTATTTATTATTGAGTTGCACTATATAGCCCCCCTAACCTATAAATTGACCCTCCCAAAATCTAAATTTCCTAAATTACCCCCCCCAAAAACCCAGCTTGAATCAAATCCTCACCCCCTCACTACCTCTTCCCTTCCCCACCCCCACACTGCCTCCTCCCTTCCTCCTCAACCACTCCGTTCTCCCTTCCCCCACACATTATCCACTGCGTTTTCCTTCCCCCACCATCCACCGCCTCCTCCCTCCTACCGTCATCCATCTCTCCCTTCCATTGTCTTTCCTTATTCCTCTTCCCTCCCTCCTATCCAAACAAAACTCTTATTTTTCCTTTTTTTCCAGCACCACAAACTAAGTACCTAGCTCACACCTCCAAGCATATCCCTTCTTCCATGTCACTTTTTTTTTTTAAAAAAAAAATTCAATTCAAGGGTTGTTCGGCTCTGGTCGACCGAACAAGCCTCATCTGTTCAGCCATATGCTACCGAACAACCCTCATCTGTTCGACCATAGGCGGCCGAACAACCTTGTGTTGTTTGGAAACAAGGTTGTTCGGAAACAAGGTTGTTCGGTCGCTTATGGCCGAACAAATGAGGGTTGTTCGGTAACCTATGGCCGAACAGATGAGGGTTGTTCGGTCGACCAGGGCTGAACAACCCTTGAATTGAATTTAAAAAAATAATAGGAGGAGACATGGAAGAAGGGAGATGATTAGAGGTGTGAGCTAGGAACTCGGTTGGTGGTACTGGTGATGGAAGGAGTATACTGTGATGGGGGAGGGGGATGAGGTGGTGATGGAAGAGGGATGAAGAAACATTGGATTGGGGGAGGGATGAGGCGACCGGGGGGGGGGGAGGAGGCGGTGAGGCGGTGGGAAGGGAGGAGGCTGTGAAGGGGGGTAAGTTTGGATAAAGGGAAGGGCAACTTAGGAATTTTGGGTTTTTGGGGGGTCAACTTATAGCATTGAGGGGGCTATATAACGCCACCCTTTATTATTTTTTGGAATCATCAACTTTGTCAAAATGATTTTCTTAACACTGGTTAGTTTTAGAGGTCTCCTTACCTATTTGCTAACCACAGGAAATGGCATGTAAATTAATTAACACGGTTAAAAAGTGGACGACACGAAGGGGTTTGGGACTTGGGCTCAACAATCCACACATACTTAAATGTCATCATTTGGGGAACCTATTTAAAGTTATTGCTCCATCAGTTTCGTAAGTCCTCGTTTGAAAAATCTAATAATTAAGTGATATATTAATGTTGCTGAAATTGATTATAATTAAGATAATTACTGAAAAAAATTGGTATGTTTCACGTTTTACAAAATTAACCACATGTATTTGATGAGTTTATATTAAACCTCCACCTATCATCAACCACGTAAGGATGAGTTAGATGTCTTGTTGACAGATGACGTGGACATGGCGGGAACAAGCTTCCATTTCTCACCTTAAGGGTTTGCATAACAAACCTTGTACATTATTTTTTTTTGTAAAATAAACCTTACACCAAGGGTGGAAAAATGGTTAATTTTGCCATTGTACTTTGACCAATCGTTATATTTTGTCAATGTACTATTTTTTGAGCAAAATTGTCATTATACTTGAAAAGGGAGATTCAATGTTGCCATTATCACTAATTGTCATCCAATTTTTAACGTAATTAATTTCAGTTGCCTCCCCTAAGGTTTTCAAAATGTAGGAAGATGCTTAACGATAGTTGAAGTTAAAAATTAAATGATTTATAGTTCTTAAATTATCAGTTTTTTTTCTTTTACAGGTTAAAAAAATATATTTTATGAACAAAAAAAAGAAAAAAATGAATGAAATAAAAAAATGTAAATAAGAAGGAAAGATATATTTTGCCTAAAAAAATTAAGAGAAAAATATAAATTATTCAATAGCGCCTCAGTAGCTCACTTATAATTGACAAAAACTTTACCGACCGAGATTAAATTGATTTAAAATATTTAATGGTTTGGGATCATCACATGTGTGGAGGTGGTTATCCTTTTTATTAATAAATTATTTACCAAATTATTAAAAGATTACTTAATAATTATTAAAAATAAATGAATAAAAAAGTTATTACAAAATTATTTTTAATAAATTATTGAATTATTTAAAATAATTCATTTTAAGTAAATTATTTAAAAATATTTAATATATTAATAAGTAATTATTAAATAAGACATAAATCATCAATTAACATTAAAAAATTGTACAAAATTATTCTTATAAAAAAGTATTATTAAAAAGAAACAATTAACACATCACAATTTTCATGGTGATTATTAAAGATTGAATTAATTTTTTTAATAATCTTATCTTTATAATTCCCAATTATAACGGATTTTGAAAAAAAAATAATACATATATAAGTTATAATTTTAGTCAATTTTCTTTACAAATTAAATTACATTCAATAAATGAGTGTTAACAACTAGATTTAATGAATTAACTTTTTTTAAAATTTGTTAATCTATTAGATTTTCTTTAAACTTATTATATTTTATTATTATTATATTTTTATTACATGATTCATTAAGACAAAATGTATATTTTAATTAATTTAAATATTTATTTTTTATTCAAACAATATATCTTTTCTTTTTATTTGTATTTTTACATTTTAGTCATTCTTTCATTTTTTTTGTTTATACAATAGTAGCTGTTTTTAACCTTAAAAGCAAAATAAATAAAAAATAAATAAAAAGGACCCCCTTATAATTCAAGAGCCAAGAAAACAATTTACTCCCTCCGTCCCTAAATAATCGTCCTAGTTGACCCGGCGCATAGTTTAAGAAAAAACAATTGACTTGATTATTTATATTGGTTCAATGTGTAGTTTCCTTTAAAGCCCATGTGTATGTGACCTATAATTAAAGTAGAGTGAAAAAGTAAGGGTAAAGTGATAAAAGTGATGTTTTAAAAAAGGTAAGTTTCAAAGTGGACAATTGTTTTGGGACGAACGAAAAAGGAAAGGAGGACGATAATTTATGGACGGAGGGAGTACCTTTTAACATCAACAATTATTAATGATCTTCCAACATTTTAAAAAACTTTAAGGGGGACAACTAAAATTAATTCCGTAAAATTAGATAACACTTAGGGATAGTGGCGAAATTGCATTTATTTTTAAAAGTACAATGACAATTTCGTTTGAAAAATAGTACATTGGTAAAATGTAAGGATTCGTCAAAGTACAGTGACAAAATTAATAACTTTTCCCACAAGGGTTTATGAATTATGAAGTTATGGAACTACTACAAAATATGGAGTATAAATTATAGGGAAATGCTACTTCCACTCTATTATTTACTTATCCACTACATTATTAATTATTACTCCCTCAATTTTCAAATTATCGATCTCCTCTCCTTTTTCGTCAGTTTTAAATTAATTGTCATCTTTCAAAACTTTCCCTTTAGAAATACACTTTTATCACTTTATCCTTATTTTTTATATCTACTTTAATTATGACCACATGGTTAAGGCATTAAGGACATTAAAGGAAACTACACATTTCACTAATATTTATAATACAACCAATCACTTTCTCTTAAATAGTGTGACAGGTCAAATATGACAATAATTCAAAAAGGGAGGGAGTACTTTAGTTTAAACTTAGTGGATGTTTGGACAATGACTAGGCACGTGCCAAGTGATTATCCAATCATTTAATTACTTAATTGTAAAAGTTGTTACTACTATTGTACCCCATCTGTCCCAAAATATATGACGTTTTGAGAAAGTTTTTTTGTTCCAAAATAGATGACATTTTACAATTTTCAAGGATTTTTTTTTCCAATTCTACCCATATTGATTGACTTCGTAACTCATGTTTGGCTCTTTGAGCAAAAATATCAAGACACCTCATTAATGTTTGGATAAAAACAGTTTAGTCTTTACAATATATTTTTTGGTCTGTATGAAAAGCCCAAAAACACCATATATTTTGGGACATAATATTTAAGAACTAATAATTAGTTAGAGAATAAATGTCCATAGATCATATAAAATGTAGTTAGGTGTTGAGGCCGTAGTCAATTAGATCATAAAATTGATTATAGAGTATACCCTATATAATTTATGGAGATGTTAGAGAGAATTGCAAAAAAAAAAAAAAAAAACTCTGTCATATTTCATGTTTTGAACGCTTAACTTCATGTTTCCAAATTCGACAATTAAAACATCAACCTATATTTTTTTTTCAATGTAAACCTTTCGTCTGTTAGGCGTTAGCTTAGAAGACGAAATGCTGAGTAGGCTGCTCACGTGGCGGTTGACGTGTCTTGGCGAGAGTTTTTCCAACGATTTCCCTACATTCCAATACATTTATTTGCAATATAAACTCTGCCCAAGTAATATGTTTGCAAATTTAACTTTTTTTCAACGATTTCCCTCAATTTTAATAAATTTCGTTCCATTATAAACCCTGTCCAAATAATAATTTTACAAATTAAACATTTTGTCTCACTAATAAAATCAATTAAATTCCAATTAAATTCAACACTATTAATTTTAAACATTTTCATTTTACTCATCATGAATACATTAGTTTATTGTCATTATGAGAGAATTCGGGTTATGAGGACAACAAGGACAAATCAAAATTTAAGGAGAAGATTCTTAGGTTGTCAATGATTTAGGGAACGCCAATGTATAGTTTTTTGTGTGTGATTGTTTGTTGTAAAATATATTTAAATAATCTGGATTGGTTATGGATTAGGTCTAGATTCGCTGATATCAATCATTCAAGCATCAAATTGTGGGCAATTTTTTGTACGTTTGTTTTACCCTTTTCCCCTTAGAAATGTGGGTTTGAGCGGTGAGTGGATATAAGTGAGCCCTCACTGGTTCAATCTTTTCCCCTTAGAGGTCCAGATAGATTTTTATTTGCAGGCAAAATTGAGGCATTCTTCATGCCAAGCTAGGGGTTTGACTTGTATCACGATTTTATGATTTGAGGACGGAGAGTGGATATAAGTGAGCCCTCATCGGTTCAACCTTTTCCCCTTAGAGGTCCAAATGGATTTTTATTTGCAGGCAGAATTGAGGCATTCTTCATGCCAAGCTAGGGGTTTGACTTGTATCACGATTCTATGATTTGAGGACGGAGAGTCACAGACGCGAGTATTGAGTGTCAACCTAGATGCGTGGTATTGTATACGATGATGTACAAAATCCAATCTAGATAGATTTCTAAAAATGTAGGTGATTATAAGCACTTCTGAAAGCTCCATCAATTAATTTCATTTTATCTTGTCTAACCATATCTTAATTTGATTGAAATAACCACAACTTTGAGTGAATTTGGCAATTTGGCAAATTGATTGTTCTTCAATGAACAAACGAGCTCTAACTCAACTGGTACTGCTTTCTTCTCCTAATGGAGAGGTCGGGTGTTCAAGTCCTACTATAGATACCCTGGACTTTACAACTTTCAATAGAAAGGTCGGGTGTTTAAGCATTTTCAGAGGCAACGTTGTTGTTCAAACCTTACCCAAAGCTCTATTTAGCTTCTCACTTATCTTAACGGAGAGGTCGAGTGTTCAAGCCCTACCAGAGGCATCCTAGTACATCACTTCTCTCAACCGAGAGGTCGGGTGTTCAAAACCTCACAAAAGACACCATTTGTTCCAGCCACACCAAAGACATCATATATCTATAATTGTAGCCTTTCAATGTATTAAAATAATAAAAAAAATAAGATTTGGCTAAGATATTTGTCCCCTGCAACCTTTTAAAAAAAGATTGCTCGTCTATGAAGCATAAACCTATTGCCTTTTAAAAAACCCTAATTTCGTGTGTTGACACATGCTACACGCGTGTCCAACATGGCTATTTTGACGTGATTTCCCGCCCCAGATCAGAGGCCTGATCGCTGCCCATCATTGAATGGGAGTGATGGTCAGGAGTGTCAATGACAATGCCACCCAACCATTGTGGGCGAGTGCTCATCCATCGAGTGTGAGTTTGACGGTAGTCTATTAGTACTTTGGGTTTTTCTTTGTTGGATTTAGTTAATATGAAAAGTGCCTTTAAAACATACTAACGACACTTCTGTTTATCTTGTCCTAGATTATCTTTTAAATCAATATGCAGTGCTGTAAAACTAAAATTATTCCCATTGATGTACATTGTTTTTGTGGTGTGAAGGTTGCTCCTCTTTTAAAGGTTTTCCATATATAGAATTTGAATTTGTTGGTGAACCACTATCAGAAACAATGGCCACAAATTTAGTTCACAAATTTTGGGGGGGAAGCTGGCCAAGCTCAACAATTCGCAACAGAGCATTGAGAATATCCTACTATCATTTATTTGTGAATTACCAATGAAAAAAGGCCCTAGTTGAACTCGTTATTACTTTTTCATGGAATTCTTGTTTTTTTTTCTTTCAAAAAAAGTTTAAAATTGATAGTGTTGAATTTAATTGATTTTATAAGTGAGACAAAATGTTTAATTTGCAAAACTATTATTTAGACATGGTTTATAATGGAACGAAATTTATTGGAATTTATTGGAATAGAGGGAAATCATTGAAAAAATGTTAAATTTGCAAACCTATTATTTGGACAGAGTTTATGTTGCAAAGAAATGTATTGGAATTGAGGGAAATCGTTGGAATAACTCCCGCGGCCAAGACACGTCAGCCGCCACGCAAGCAGCCTAGTTAGCATTCCGTCTTCTAGGCTAACGTCTAACAGACAGAAGGTTTACATTGGAAAAAAACAAATATAGGTGGAGGTTTTAATTGTCGAATTTGAAAATACGATGTTTAGCGTGCAAAACGTGAAATAAGACAGTTTTTTTTTTTTTTGCAATTCTATCGAGATGTTATTTCTACTACAATTTCTATTTATTCACTACATTATCAATTATTACATCAAATAAACATATATTTGGACAAAATTATCCCTTCGATTACTTGCCCATATTAAGTTAATTATCTAACAATGTTACTTTTCTAATTACCCACTTACATAATTTTCTAATTCAAAAAATGTCAAACGATATTTGGTTACCGTCACAAGAACAACATTAATATTAATTTTTTTAATTTTAAATGTTTAATCAATAAAATTATTCACTAGAGTCATGTTACATAATAAAAAACTAATACTATAAAATATTTTTGTAAACCTAATTTTGAGAAAACATATGATTGTTGCCTATTGAAAGTAAAAAAAATGTTAGATTTAATTAAAATATATAATTGTAAAAAATAAATCCAATAGTAAAAACATATTTTGATATCATATCGTAAAGTCTTAATACATTTTTCCTTATTCTATTAGTTTTGAAGTGATTAAAACTTATAATCAATTCAATACAAACTATATTGTTATCATTGAATTTATTTTTTATAAAATATATTGTTGAAAAATTAATCTTTTATAATAGTAATGAAGTATCATATATAATCTAAAATTGTGGTTGATAACTACTTTAATGAATTAATTTTTTGTTATGGATAATGAAACAAATCATAAGCATGTTTGGAAAAATATATTTATTAAGAAAGATTATAAATAGAAAAAAAAAACTATCTTTTTCGGAGATGTGTTAAGAGTCAAAAAGTCATATAGAAATAAGAAATATATTGCCCAACTTCAAATACTAAGTAATTAATTAGGGGTAGTTTTATCCAAAATACATTAGTTTAAAACAATAATTAGTAATGTAGTGAGGAAATAAAAAATGTAGTGAAAATATTCTCTCCCTATAATGTATACTCTAGTTGTTTCATAACTTCATATTTCATTTAGTAAGGTCTATTTTGCAAAAAAAAAAAAAAAATCAATTTACAAGGTTTGTTGTTCTGCCTTATGGCTTGAAATGGAAGCTCGTTCCCGTTGTGTTCACGTCATCTGCCAACAAGGCAGCCAACTCATGCTCCTATTAGAGAAACTAACTCTTCTTTAACAGAAGATTTTAATTGCAAAAATTAAAATAGGTGGAGATTTAATATGATGACAATCAATATATATGGTTGATTTTGCAAAACGTGAAATATACCAGTTGTGGGTCCCAACGGGCAAAATAATAAGCTAGAAGGGGGGGGGTTGAATAACTTATTATACACTTAAAAACTTTTAAGTAAGTTCTTTGAAAGGTACTTTCAATCTATTGAAAAGATTGAAGTAGGAGAAGTCTTTCAATGAAGCTGGTTCAAGTCTGCCGATAAGGACTACCGGTAGACCTTAACAAGTTACTTAAGTTTGCTGTAAAGGGTAAAGATAAATAATGTAATAAGCAGTTAAATAAGCAGACAAGCAGTAAAGGAATTAACACAAGTATTTTGGGATGGTTTACACTATAAAGAGTGCTACGTCCACCACCAAGACAGTCAACCTTGGATTTAAATAGTGCACTACGTTTTCCACTAGATCTATTACAAAGAATATTCCCAATGGATCGTGTACAAAATATTGACTTGTGTTTGGGGGTTAAGGAATTAAATATCTGAGTAAACAAGATATTTAATTCGTGTAGAAGAATAGTTTTGAATGAAAACAACAAGAAGTACAAAAGTAAATGTTGATGCACAGCTTCTTGTTGTTGACGAGGACTTCTTGATATGTTGAGGATCTCTTGAATGCACTGAGTAATAAGACTTAGAGTTGTTGTAGATTTTCAGAGCAATTCGTCAAGTGTTTTTTCAGTCTTTAATGACAGCATTTATACCAGGAGCATTCTGGAGATCCGTTGGAGAAGACGAAGACTTAACATCTCTATTAGGTTGAATGCATTAAATGCATGGGGATGTCAATCAAGAATTTCGTCTTCACAAATATCGAGCAGGGAATGAGTATTGAGATCTTCTGGAAGTTGGGCAATCTGGATGTCAGATCTGTGAGAGTTGTTGCGATGCAGGTGACGACCGCTTTCTGCTTTCACTTCGTGAAAAGTCTTCCTGCTTTTCGGAAAGCTGCTTTCGGCGGGTCTGAGGTGTCAGGGAATGTCTCAATTTAAATTCAAACTGATAAGGACAAATTTAAATTGATCCATTAAGAATTGCTTGACTGGACACGTCATGGTTGACCATGTTTACACAAGGTCTGCCGTTGTAAGCTTGAGCAGGTCTTCCGGTGAAGTCTTGAAGAGGTCTTCCGCTGAACATGTGAAGTCCTATAAAAACTATACTTGGCAAAGTTCTATACACAGTTGCCACGCTAATCGATCTGTGACCCAATTAGCCATCGAAGTATAAAACTAGTGTAATGTATGAGCAGATATAAATCTAAATACAATAAGTATCACCAATCTCCTCCTATTTATATCTGGTCATCATTACTACAAATGAGGGCTATAACCGACTATGTGATAGATAATAACATGTCTACGAGATTTATTCATTTTATAACGGAAGACATGCCTCTATCAAACAGTAGAGCACCTCAAGTGTAAAGACTAATCTAAGTGCTCAAAAAGATAAGGAAATCATAGAACAGCACACAGATTAGTAGCAATCAGTTTAAATAAATTTAAACGGAATGTTTAAATTCTAAGCAGATATAGAAAATGGAATAACAAGAACTTAAACATAAGACATTTTTGAAAGACATATAATCTTCTGTATTATAAACAAGAAGTTTAATGTTTACAGAGTTTTCAAAAAATAGAATAAGTACAAAGGTTAAGGGAAAAACATATACATATTTTACCAAGGTCGTTTCCCTTTTCCTTTGTCTGCTGCTTCCTTCTCCCTACGCTGTCTCTCTAGCTCTTCCATTCTTCGAACGTATTCGTCATCGGCATCTGTGGGAAGTCTGGTGGAACGAGAGCGGTAGTCGAGTTCTTCACGAAGATGGCTGTTCTCTTCCATGAGCATTCGGTTTATAGACTTCATTTGCTTCTCTTCCGTAATGGCCAGATCACGATCACGATGAGCATTCATGATGTTATGAGCAGAGTCGCGAGCTAAGTTGTTGAGCTCTAGGACAGGAGGGTGGCCGTTGCCGAGATGCAGTGTGATGGCATGGAACAACTCGTAGAAGAGGGATGAGCATAGCCGGACACATTCGTCACGTTGTGCTTCGACATTGATCTTGACGTCCATGAACTCGTGTCTCATCTGTCCAAAACGCGTCCACACATCTTCTTGGAATTGGCGAAGAAGAGCAGCAGTTCGATCATTAGCCTTGGACGCGGCAGTGGCAATTTCAGCGGTAGCGGTAGTAATACTTGTAAGTTCGCCTAGCCTTTCATAAATAGCGTCTAGCCTTGACAAAATTTCATCATTGGCCGGTTGAGAGGAAGATGGTTCCTGGCCAATGTGACTGTGAGCGGTACCGGCAGAGGAAGTGGCTTTAGGAGACACGGGCCGGAAGGGCTGTTGGAGAGGAGGAGTGACAGAGTCGGAAGAGGAAGTGTCTTGGGTTGGAATGGTGTTGGTGGAAGAGGAGATGGTTTGTGGTGGAGGGGGAGGGGTTGGTGGAGAGTCTATCTCAATGTCAGTATCAGAATTTTCACTGACAATTGAGTGTTCGGGTAAAGGGTCGGTGGAGAACCAGAAAGAGGGGCAGGATAGAAGAGGCTTTTGGGTTTGCGAAGGTTAGGTTGAGGTTGTGGTTGGTCAGGGGAGAATAGATCTGCTACTGAGGAAAGGTCAAACAGGAATCTGGCAGCAGCAGAGTCTATTGGTTTGGTAGGAGGGAGTTGAGTTGGTTGTGATGGTGTTGAGGTGGTTTGGGTTTGATGAGGTGAGATAGGGGTAGAAGGGTTAGGAGAGTAGTTGAAGGGTGAAGGAGGAGGAGGAGTTGGGGTTCGGGTAGGCTCCTCCTGTCTGAGAGGCTCCTCCTGAGGGATAGGCTCCTCCAGAGGGGGTGAAGTCCTCTGAGTAGATGACTCAGTAGGAATAGGTTGGCTTGGTGTGGCGGTAGATGGTTGGGTGCCGGTAGAAGGTTGGTTGGCGGTAGAGGGCTTGGTGCCGGTAGACCTCCTTTTCTTCCTTAGCAATTGAATTGGGGGCTCAGTCGCTTCATCGGTAGAGGCGGGAGCGTCTGCAGGTGGCTGGTCTTCAAAGGTTTTACGTAGTCGCCTACGTTTTGGTTGAGGTGAGGGTACTGGTGAAGAGGAGGATGGTCGTTTAGGTTTAGGAGAGGGCTGGGAAGAGGAGGTAGTTGGTTGAGTTGGAGCTGGTTGAGCTTGGGATGGTTGAGCTGGGGAAGGTGATGGAGTTGGTTGGGCTGGGGTCTTGTCCTTTTGGCCTTCCTTCATCTCCTTCCTAACCCATTTTGCCTGTTGCTCCTCAGTTACTACTTCTTCTTCCGGCCTGGCCTTTTGCCCTTGGCTTTACTTGGCTTGGCCGTAAGAGGCGTCGCCTCATCAGCCAGATCTTTGGCTTGTTGATGGAGGTTCTTAGCAACTTGTTCATTAAATTTTGCAGAAGCCTTCTTGAAGGTCTTGCTAGCCGCTTCATATGCTTCCATGTTGAAGCGAGTGACTATAATCGGTACTGGCTTAGCAACCTTGTCAATGGAGACGGGCGGAAGACCTTTCTGCAGCCTTCGCTTGTTCTCGTATTCTTTATACTTGTTGAAGAATGAAGATGTCAGCTGCTTTTCCTTGGCCACCACTATAAGTTCATCTTCCTTCAAGGAAGAGTTGACCTGCTCTGTGTCTCGAAGAAGAGCATTGATCAGTCTGACAAAGGGCCGTTTGTAGGTGGGGTTGTTCTTGACTCTATCCACCCATTGCTTCAGTTCATTGAAGATAATAGTCCTGAAGTTGAGATGGGTCTGAAGGTAGACGGCACTGGTAAGGTTTAGCTGCTGTGCTGTAAACATATCATGAGCACCACTTTTGAACAACAACCCCTTGTCCATTAGGTGGCTTGTGCAGTAGACGTCCAACGGGAAGGGATTCCTCAGCATCTTCCCTTGTGGTTCCCTTGGGGTATCAACACCCCTCATTGCTTCCCAGGCATGATCAGCCTCAGCAATAGTTGATTCAAGAGCACCACCGAAATGCACACCAATAATGGTGGAGATGGTCTTGGCGGTGATGGAGATAGGACGGCCTCTAATCCATCCACGCAGAGTATTTTTATTCTTGAGCTCCATCCTTTGGTAGAACTCTTCAGCCAAGAAAATACTGTAGTCTTTGTCGTTGAGGCAGAAGAGTGGAAGAATCCTAGAGGCATTCATGTCATCGCAGGCCTTGACTCCGGCGGCAATGGTGCAGACAGATTGAAGGTCAATGCACATTTCGGGTATATAAAGTTTCGGGTCTAGGCTACGATGACGTCGTGAGCAGCGGGAAAAGTGGGATATCCCGGAAGGTTGACGTCCAAACTTGGTGGAATGTCCTTTTCTGGGTCTAGTACCTTCCTGCTGTCACGCTTGAATTTTGATTTTGCCTGAAAGAAATGCAATCAAAAATTAGGGCTTTTTACCTCATGAGTTTAAACAAGCAGAGATTTCAAGTTTTTCTGAGATTATTGAAAATTTTGAAAAGAAAACTTGAAACCCTAGAATGTTTAGAGTAAGCAAACCAAGAGAAAACATTTAACAGAAGTTTTTCAAGAGAGTAAGCATTTCAAAGCATATAAACGACTGTTAGTTTTTAGGTTTTGAAGAACAACAATGGCGAATACTGTTAGATATTTGAAAGTGACCTTTTGTATTCCGAAATAATTAGGTTAAGAAATGAAATGCAAAACATTAAACAGTGAATACCAAGTAGTAGAGTAGAGAAGAACATACCATTGTTGTCGATGAGAAGAAGAAACAAGAAGATTTTGGGAATGAAGAGAGCAGTTGCACAGAGAGACAGAGAGGGTTTGAATAGAGAGAGAAATATTTTAGACAAAGGGGTTTCGTAAAGTTTTGAAAAGGGCGGTTCAAGGTCTATTTAAAGAAAAATTTAGCAGCGGGAACTTAAGAAATATGCTAAGTACCAATTTTTACTCTTGACCCCCTTTATTGCTTTAGAAACCTCTTTAACTAAAATAGACTAAGTGAAGATACTAACCTTTAAGTCTTCCGCTAAAGGGAAATTTACGTCTTCCGGTCAGTCTAAAACTAAGTCTATCGGTATGAAAGAAAAATAATAAGATATTGAATTTAAGCAGTAGGATCAATCATACCAAGATTTCTCCTTAAATAAGCAAACCTGGTGGCATCCAGTGGCTTTGTGAGAATGTCAGCCAATTGATGCTCGGTTGGAACATATTCGGCGATGTTACCTTTCTCCACATGATCTTTGAGGAAGTGATAACGGATATCAATGTGCTTTGTCTTTGAGTGCATCATTGGATTTTGGAGGCGAAATTCTTGATGTGTTGTCACACATAATTGGACAATTTGCAGTCTTGATGTTGTAGTCCACTAGTTGTTGCTTCATCCATAGAAGTTGAGAGCAACAGCTGCTGGCAGCAATGTATTCTGCCTCTGTGGTTGAGTTTGCAACCGATCCTTGTTTCTTGCATGACCATGAGACAAGTCTATTTCCAAGGAATTGACAAGTCCCACTGGTGCTTCTTCTGCTCACTTTGCATAATCTGCATCGAGTATTCAACTAGATCGAAATTGTTGTGTTTGGAATACCGGATGCCTAGATTTGTTGTTGTTGAAACATATCGATGATACGTTTGGCGGCAAGCAAATGTGATTCCTTTGGATGCGCTGAAATCTTGCACAAACACAAGCGGCAAACATAATGTCGGGTCTCTTGGCGGTAAGGTAAAGAAGTGAACCTATGATTCCTCGGTACTTGGTCATGTTCTCTTGCTTTCCCTTTTCATCTTTATCAAGATGGCAGTCGGTAGACATTGGAGTCTCAAATCCTTTAGTTGAATCAAGACCAAATTTCTTGATTAGTTCCTTTGCATATTTGGTTTGGCTGATGAAGATTCCGTCGGAAGTCTGTTGAATCTGAAGTCCTAGAAAGTAGGTAAGTTCTCCCATCATACTCATCTCGAACTTGCTTTGCATCAACTTCTCGAATCTCTTGCAGGCTTTGGTTAGTTGATCCAAAGATGATGTCGTCCACATAGATTTGTACGAGAAGAGAATGACCTTTGTGCTTGAGGATGAGCAGTAGTGTCTATCCTTCCTCTCACGAATCCTTGTTCTATTAAGAACTTGGATAGAGTTTCATACCAAGCTCAGGGAGCTTGCTTTAGGCCATAGAGAGCTTTCTTGAGTCGGTAGACATGATCCGGTTGTCTTGAATTACAAATCACGGAGGCGTTCAACGTATACTGGTTTCTTGAAGATCACCATTCGAGAAAGGCACTCTTTACATCCATCGATACACTTTGAAGTCCATGAGCGAGGCATAGGCTAGAAAGAGTCTGATTGCCTCTAATCTAGCAACAGGAGCAAATGTTTCATCGAAGTCAATCCCTTCTTCCTGTCGGTAGCCTTGAGCAACCAGTCTAGCTTTGTTTACGGTGACATTTCCATCTTCATCTCTTTTGTTTCGAAAACCCATTTGGTGCCGATAAGCTGGATGATCGATCGGCCTTTGAACTAAGCTCCACACCTTGCATCTTTCAAATTGGTTCACTCTTCTTGCATAGCTTCAATCCGTTATGATCTCCAATAGCTTCATCAATCTTCTTTGGCTCGAGTTGGATCACGAATGCATATGCAAACATAGTCTCTTCTCGAATTCTATTCCTTATGCGAACTCTGTGTTGAGATCACCGATGATTTGAGAAATAGGATGATCTCTTGTTTCAATAATGGTTGGAGGAAGATCACTTACGGTGAGTTCTTCCCTTAAGAATTCAGGAAAAGGTTGAGGAGATTCACCAAAATCAGTTCGAGAAGAGATAGGATCTTGAGACCTTCATTTTACGGTGAACAAGAGTGATCTGCAAAGGTGTTTGGGGTAAGGCAGAAGAGATGGGTTACGGGTCAACGAAGAGTTGGAACCGGTATCGGCGAGTTCAAGTCTGTGAAGGGTTAGCGATGCTTGGAAGGGTTTGCGATTGCGAGGATTCGAAGAGGAGTGGAAGTAGATCTTTGTGTTTGTACTGTCTCATCATTATCGAGAATCATTAGCAACATTCGAGCCTTTCTAGGCTCTAACAAGTCATATTCATCAAAAGAAACATGCACTGATTCTAAAAAATTTAAATGAGTTTTACTGAAAATGCGAAATGCTTTTGAATGTTTGGAATACCCCAGAAAAATTCCTTCGTCGATTTTGCATCAAATTTTCCTCTATATTCTTTTCCATTATGAAGAATAAAACATTTACAAGAAGATTTTAAGAAATCCTATGTTTGGGGCTCTTCCTCTCCATATTTCATATGGAGTTTTGTTATGAAACTTGTTTACGGAGATGCGTGCGGGTAAAACATGCGAGTTGACGGCTTACGCCGGAAGTACTTTGGAAGTTTTGCTTACGCGGCATTGTTCTTCTTTGCTTCAATCGGTTGTTACGTTCTTCGTTCGGCTACACCATTTTGTTGAGGAGTTCGGCGAGAAGTTGTGGCGATCCGTGGTCATCACGGTATCTTTCTACACCATTGTTCTTGAATTCGGTGCCATTGTCGATCTTATGTCACTAATGTCTTCAAGCTTTTGAGTTTGAAGTCTTCTGAAAAGAGCGGTGACTAGATCATATGTTTCATCTTTTGAAGTCATTGTTTCAATCCAGGTGAACCTAGAGTAGTCGTCAACTACTACAAGTGTATACTTGTCTCGAAATCTTGTGTAGTGATTGGTCCAAAGAGATCCATATGCGAGAAGTTGAAGAGGTACGTTTGTTGACAAGACAGACTTTCTTTTGAAGGAAGACTTGGAAAGTTTTCCTAGTTGGCAAGCTTTACAACTTACGTCATGGTCGGCGGAACAAGTAGGTAGACCTTTGACAAGCCCATCTTTGGAGAGCTTGGAGAGGTGCTTGAAGTTGAGGTGGCGAGGCGCTTGTGCCATAGCCACTGTTGTCACGAGCGTTGTTAGCAACTAGGCAAAGGCTTGAGAATCTCCTAGAAGATTTAAGTCCACGACATAGGCGTTTCCTTGTCTATTGCCGGTCGGTATTGTAGAGCGAGGATTCACGATCTTTGATGAGGCAGTTGGAGTTGAATTGGCATATTAATCCTTTGTCGCGAGGTGGGATATGCTCGGAAGATTGTGCTTTAAGCCACTCACTAGAAACTTTGTTGATGGAGAGACTTCCTCTAGTGATTGAGCCATATCCAATTGTTTTTCCTCTTGCATTGTCTCAGAAAATAACGTGGGTCCTTTGGCTTGACTATATACGTAAGTAGACTTGTTTCTGTCATGTGTCTTGGCGACCCTTGTCAGTACGGATGTCTTTGTTTTGAATCTATAGCCATGAAGCATACGAAAAGAATTTAAAGCAACAAGGTCCCTTTATTTTCTTTTGGGTCCTAAGGATTAGCAACCTTTTGGAACCCATACATGCCTAACCTTGAGAGAACTAGGTCTCTCGGATCTTGGAGTGAACCTTAGCGACGATGCAGGGGCGGATGGCCAATTGCAAGAATGACATAAATGGAAATTCCATAGAGAATGTCGGTGGCTTTGGCGAAGAGTGATTATGATTATCCTTTTTCTTAACATTCATTCTTGGTTCGGCTTGCTTGTTGACGGTAGACTTAATTGGTTTCTTTTGAATCTTCCTAGGTAGGTTACCACCGGACTTAGCTTTGGCTTGTCGTTGATTACCTTTTAGGAGGATTCGGTAGAATACCTTTAAGTTTACTTTCAGCAGAGTGCCTTGCTGTTTCATAGACAAACTTGATAGTTCACCGGTAGAGATTTAGTAGGTCTACCGCCGGACTTTGCCTTAGCGAGTTGTTGCCTGGCGGACTTTAGTTTCTCTTTTCTGCTCGGGTTTTCATTTGGGGACATAAGCCTTGGGGTAAACATAAGGAACACTTGAATAACCAATCTGTTTAGAAAGCGATATCATTTTCGGAGGATTCACCTTTCTCGTGACGGATGGGAATGTCATCTTGGGCTCATCGAAGAATATCCTAAGCGATTTATCTTTACTAGATTTTTGGCTTGAAAGGATTTCTTGAAGGCATCCTTGGAGTTGTTCAGAGTCAATTGTCTTTTGCAAGGCAATTTTCTCTAGGTCAAGTCCTTTGATGTGCTCGATTAGACATTCAATTTTGTCACAAAGGAATTTGTTTTCTCCTTTGAGCTTGATACTTTCTTGTTGACAGACTATTGAGAGTTTGAATCTCATTTGCCATCGAGAGATTTCTCGGCGATAAGTTTCTCACGGTTCTTGGCAAGTTTTACATAGGCTACTCTAAAGGAGTTGAACTCTTCAAGCATATCTTGATTATCCTTGAGAAGTTCTTCCTTCTTGAAGTACATCCTTGTTGATCTCACTTTTATCCAAGGGACTAGGTGAATTTCGACTTCATTTTGAGTCATAGGTGGGACTGAATCATGAGCTATTAAGCATATGTTAGCTTGCTCACAATCATCCTCTTCCTCTTAGAATCGGTCTCAAACCATGTAGCAACATGTTTGTCTTCTATGTCTTACCAACATACCTTTTTGTTTTTGAAATTTTTATAAGTAGTTTTCGGTATGCTTCAAATTTTGGCTTTGGACATTTGGAGGCAAAATGACGAGTTTTCTCGGTTGTAACACACAAGCTCTTCTTTAGATGAGCTTTCACCGATTTTCTAAAAGGTTGTTGGTGTGTGTTCTTCCTTCCATATTTAGCAAATTTTTGAAAACGTTTTACAAACATAGCAAATTGTTCATCGAGAGAAAATCGTTTTCACGGAGGAAGTGGAAGGTTTGTTTTCAACGAGTGGTTTCTTCTTGGACCATGGTGGCAAGGACACGTTAGCTGTTTGTCTGCTCTAGAGCTTGATTTACTTCGAGCTCATAAACCTTCAAACTTGCGTAGAGACTACGAGAGTCATCTCGTTTAAGTTTTGGATTCTTTCATAGCGATGGTCTTAACATGCCATAAGCTACCTAGAGAGCCTAGAAACCTCATGTTCATTTCCTTTTTGTCATAAGTTTTACCAAGAGAAAAGCGACTATTAATTACCTCATTTGAAGCGATCGTATGCTTGTCTCAAGGTTTCCTTTGGATCCTTTTTGAAGGAGTCAAAGCTTTGGATGTATGTGTATTTTACATTATCTCTTGTGTCTTGGTCTCCTTCCAAGTATTCCACAAGAGCTTCCACATCTCTTTGCGGTTGTACATCGGATCACTTCTTTGGTATGTGCTTGTGTCTAGAGAGCTAGTAATGATATTGATTGCTTTCTTGTCAAGCTCTACCGGTTTTACGTAGTCCTCTGTCCATTCGATTCTTCTTTGGGAACTTCGAGGATTCCAGCGATGGAGGCTAGAAGGTTGGCCTTCATTGGTACATGTTGTCTGTAATAACTTCCATAATCTGTTGTCAATAGAGTTCATAAAAGCATTACCTTATCCTTCCATACATCGAAATGGCCTTCGTCCAATATTGGGACGTGGTTCGCATTAGATGTAGGCAGCATGTAGTGTGTTTGTGCCATTGGATCGAATCTCTCAAGAGTTTAATCTCGGAAAAACTTGTTTTCAAAGAGTAAGGCTCTGATACCAATTGTGGGTCCCAACGGGCACAATAATAAGCTAGAAGGGGGGGTTGAATAGCTTATTATACACTTAAAATTTTTAAGTAAGTTCTTTGAAAGGTACTTTCAATCTATTGAAAAGATTGAAGTAGCGGAAGTCTTTCAATGAAACTGGTTCAAAGTGCCGATAAGGACTAGTAGACCTTAACAAGTTACTTAAGTTTCTTTGTAAAGGGGTAAAGATAAATAATGTAATAAGCAGTTAAATAAGCAGACAAGCAGTAAAGGAATTAACACAAGTATTTTGGGATGGTTCACACTATAAAGAGTGCTACGTCCACCACCAAGGCAGTCAACCTTGGATTTAAATAGTGCACTATGTTTTCCACTAGATCTATTACAAAGAATATTCCCAATGGATCGTGTACAAAATATTGACTTGTGTTTGGGGTTAAGGAATTAAATATCGTGTAAACAAGATATTTAATTAGATGCAGAAAAATAGTTTTTGAATGAAAACAACAAGAAGTAACAAAATAAATGTTGATGCACGAGACTTCTTGTTGTTGACTTTTGATGATCGGTTTGAGGATCTCTTGAATGCAGCGAGTAATAAGACTTAGAGTTGTTGTAGAATTTTAGAGCAATTCATCAAGGCGGTGTAATAGTTTTCTTAGGTCTTTAATGGCGGCATTTATAGCAGTGCATTCGGAGATCCGTTGGAGAAGCGAAGCTTACGGCTCTATTAGGTTGAAGCATTAAATGCATGGGGATGTCCAATCAAGAATTTCGTCTTCACGGATATCGGCGAGGGAAAATGCTTGAGATCTTACGGAAGTTGGGCAATACGGATGG
>CM028377.1:32787975-32848428 GCA_013146195.2 Codonopsis lanceolata | reverse complement strand
GACCTGACCCTGAGATGGAATCACAAGTTCAAGTCGCCCAAATAGAACAACAATACATACACATACTCAATTATAAACGACGTGACCAACATTTCAGATGAAGCCTCGACTCGGCACCAAAAGGCCGGAAATTTTAAAACTTTTAAACCTGATATAATAATTAAAGACAAGTATATCAATTCATAGGCGACTTTACTACCGGAACCCAACACTACGCAGTTCATGCTAATATATCTCGACGGCTACAACATGCCGGAGAACAACATAATTAAATAAGAGCTAAAGTAATGCCCAGCGGAAGTTTTAAAAACAGATGAACCATAATACAGCTATACAAGGCTCGGCGTACATGCGCCGACACACAAAAATAGGATACATGAACTACAAGTATAGACATAAATCCAAATAAACCAAGTTCCCAAGCGAAGTCTAAATGACTTGCTAATCCCAACGTCCTTACAAAATAGAACAAAAGAAGGACATCTAAAAACCACAACCTCACAAGTCAAGCGCGATCACGGACAAGCGAGAATCTGCTACACCTCAACGAGCGGTACCGATCGGCTCGATCTAAAGCAAGAAAGGGAGGGGTAAGTCATAAAGACTTTGTGAGTTAACAATTATGCATGTCATGGCATTATGCAACATACATAGCAAGATATCATCTTTAATATCAAGTCACTCAAAGCATTCATTTAATAAACACTTAAAACACATATCCATGGTAGCACGTTGTTTCACATAGGTACTATAAAGTAAATCACATATAAGGAGGATATGTTATGGAACCGGTGCCGCTACGTAGCTCCTGCAATACACAGCGTTAATATTTCGTGCCAATGATACCCGTGATGAGTGTATCAAAGTACCGAGCTCTCTACCGGTACCGAGCTTACTCGGTTACCAAGCCTCTACTTGGTAATTAGACTTGCCAATGTGCTCTCTTGGTTACAAAGAAGGGCTACTTTCCCACCGTGGCCAACGGTGAGGCGTGTGTGAAAAAAACCCGGTATAACAACCCATCACTATCACGAGTCCCCTAACTCGTGACGGCGATGCATTGTCACACCAACGACTCAACCAAATATGCCAGTTGGACTCATGCAATGCCAAGTAGATGTTTACTCGTCATGTAATCTCAAATAAGGAGTACGTTCGACAAGAGCGAACTTATTCAACAAGTAATTGTTTACTCATTTAAGGAATCAAACAAGAATTCGACAAGAGCGAATTCAACATGTCAAATAGATACATTATTCTACAACATGCTCTCAATCATGCATTTATTTCACACGATCACATAAACCGCTTAAGAACTCAATCGAGACTTAAAAGCACACAAACATCAAGGCATAAACATCAATCCATCTCAAAGTATCGCAAGCTAATTCATTAGTCCAACGAACTACATTCATCATAGGGATTGATTGTGGAGTCGTTATTGTGCGATAACTCCCTAAATTCAACTCCGGTGAGTTTTACTACATTTCAACCAAGAAGAGTATTGATACTATATGTATCACATTGCCCTCTCCTAAGTTCTCCGTTCATTTAGAACTTGATAACTAAGCCGTTCATGTTCTTAATCTAGCCTTAAACACAATCTCGAGTTTCAAACCCTAGTTTCGGCGATTTTGATAAACCTTGAATTGAACTAAATTCTTTCACAAGAGTTATTCCCAAGCTTAATACAAACAACATTCATGCTTTAATAAATGTCAAAATCATAACTTCATAGAGATTTCATAAAATCATACTCATATTTTATATGTTGAATTGGAAGTTTTGTCTTCACAAAAGGTGTTCATAATCAACCCTAGAACAACTATAATGAAGGGGTCATGCTATATTATTGAACATGAAAAATTCTGGGAATTGTCACTCACCTTAGTCTTATGATTAATGGATGAAAGGTTGATTAGAGAGAGGATTGTTGTAGAGAAGATCGAGAGCTTCGATTTGGCTGTCTCGGTTCGATGATCGGACCACCGGATCTCCGGGAAATGGTCTCTCAAGTTTGTGTGACCTCCATGGACGAATTTTAGAGCTATGTCTCTGAATCTCTGGTTATGGAAGAACAAAAATGGCTGGAAGGGATGAATTTGTGTTTATATACTTCCCTTCAAAGCCCCAATCCAAGTGAATGGGTTAAGAGACTTCTAATTGGCCAAGGCATGCTAGCCTTTGATAAGCCATGATCCAAGGGTCAATAAGGGTCCTAGACAAGTCAACAAAGGTGGCTTGGACTCACCAAGGTCGGCCAAGGGCAAGGGGTTAAGGGTCAATAACCAAAACATTCAAGAAAACTCACCTATCCTCGAAATCGCCTTGCGGTCGCATCATATTGGGACCATGCGACCGCATGGTCCTCTTCCGAATCCTCGCACTTTTTCACTTGCTCTCAGCATCTCATGCGAGCCACTGACCAAATCTCAATGCGGCCGCGAGGTTCAACACTTAAACTTCATCTTAAGTGACCCTAAATGGTCTCAAACTCATTGGAAACAATCCTAAGGTGTAACCCAACTCAAAACAAGTCGGAAACACACCCGAAACACATCCGAAACAAGTTAAAACATGGCTCGAATCACGCGACGAATGACTAACGAATCAAACACGAATCAATCCCAACTTAATCTAGGATAGAATGAACATGTATTAGGCTTGTTTAATCATGGTTATGGCTTGTATTCAAGGCCTAGAACTCAACCAAACTTTTCTCGAGACGAAATGAAGGCAATACAATCAATGATGACAAACTACAAAACACAACCGAAGCAACAAAGCTTCTAAACTTCCAACCAAGCATGAAACAACTAAGATGAACATTCTAAGTCATAATGCAAGGTAATAAGACTCTCATGAGACTTATTAAGGTGCTAACACGTTAATACGAACACCCGAAACAACAACAACAAGGCATGCAACGCATGGAAGACCATTACTCTCTTATGGCCTTAAACAATTCAATGCAAGAAAGATATGAATGAAATGAAGTCTCAAATATGTCAAGACATATTATAAACATGTTATAATGATGACAAACATGAAATGGGGTTTGGGTTCTCACACATCTCAACCTGGCCGAACAGCCTATGATCTATTCATCTCAGCCTGGCCGAACAACATATAATCAACACTTTTCAGACTTTGATTTTGTTTTATTGGAACTATAACCTAATTATGATATATTTTATTTGGTGTTTACAGGAAAAATTTTTAAAAACGTTTATACAAGGAAAAAGGTAACAGCATCCGCTAGGAAAGAAATGGAACAAGCATGCCAACAACAACACGAGCATGGGCATGGGCAGGGGTAGACTTTTGAGCATGAGCATGAGCATGGGCAGGGGCAGACTTTTGATCCTCAGATTCGGCAGGGGCAGACTTTTGAGCATGAGCATGGGCAGACTTTGAGCCTCGATTGGGCGCACTTTACGAGCATGGGCAAGGCGACTTTTGAACATGAGCATGAGCATTTTCAGCAGGATCAAGACCATTTTCCATTTTCGCCTTGCAGGCCTTCAGCGACTTTTGAGCGAGATCGAGAGCCATTTCGCCCGAAAGGGGCGCTTCAGCAGACTTATGAGCCTCGAGATTGAGCTCGGATTTCGTGGTCCACGTGATACATCGTTCTTGACTTCATATGAGTCACACGTAGTCTGCATATATTTGCCGGTAAAGAAGAGCGTGGTATTCTAAAATGCCACAATCACACACAGAAGTTGCTTAATTGGGTCATTCCTAATGGGGAAGATTCGAGGGTATTTCGGGGTATGGTCAGGGGCAGTACGCTTAGTAGACTAAGGCATGTATGCTATGCTGATGTGAATAAGGTCTTAGTTTCTGATTTCGTGGAGCGATGGCATCCAGAGACTAACACTTTCCATATGCCTTTCGGGGAGATGACCATTAGTTTAGACGATGTGTTTTGTCTGTTCGGTCTTTCTATTGTGGGTGATCCATTAGCTTGTGTAGGATTCATCAGTCGATCTTCCAAAAACCTCCTCAAGTGACACTCTCATATGAGGAGGTTTTTGAGGGCATGGGAAATAAGAGGGGCTTCGTGACATCGAGTGGCTACGTGTGAGGTTTAATGATGATGTCACGCCCGAGGATGAGTTTAGGGTGGGTTGTCCGTGAGGGCATACTTTTATTGATCTTGGGTTGCACGATATTTGCTGATAAGAGCGGGACCCGTGTACCTATTGCATACTTAGAGTGGCTTGAGGATCTTCAAAATCTAGATACTTATGCGTGGGGAACTGCCACCCTTGCATATTTATATAGATAGCTAGGACAAGCATCTAGGTATAACACGAAGCAGATAGCTGGTTCCATGGCATTACTTGAGGTAATAATTATAATTATTCTATAGTTTTATGTTGTGTATTTACTATTAAAGTTAAAATGTTTTATTTGATACTTGAATCTTTAAAAATGTATGTTTTATTGCTTTTAGGCGTGGATCTATTTGCGGTTTCCATATCTGAGGCCTCCACATAATGTTGATTACAAGTCTAGATACCCGCTTGCACATAGGTGGATCCCGCAAGGGAATCAGGGACGACGCACTGACCGTTTATTAGCATCACGTGAGCAGTTAGATAGACTGACGAGCCGTGACGTGAGTATACATATTTTTCTATCAATTTCAACAACTTTTTAATATTAGGTTTCGTATTGAAATTTTTTGACTTTTTGTTGGTCTATTGTTTTAGTTTGACTGGCTTCCTTACGATAGTAAGGTCAGGGACCGGTTTCCATGGCATCAGATTGCCACGTATCTAGGATGCATACAGATGGGCTATGTTGTCGAGCCATACCATCCAGACAGAGTCCTTCGACAGTTCGGGCATGTGCAAACGATTCCGAGGATGCATTGCTTGCTCAATCGGCCTCGAGATAACTCAAGGCCTTGCAATGGCTAGGTTTTTCTGGTTGACGCCGATAGCCATCTCCTATCTAAAGAACGGCTCGGCAGGTGTGCCCTACGTGCTTGGGATTGTGATCCTGGTTATTTAGACTGGTACCGGGAGCGTTCACATGTAGTCGTACAGCCCCGTGGTAGACGATCCAGATACGTTAACACCACTACGACTGATGCCGCTGCAGCCGACTCAGATGACATGATATTGGGAGTTGTGAGGACTATGATTGATCCCACAGTGCAGCGCTGGAGATCTGGTGACCGATCTATACCATATGTGGACTTGGGCTCATTGCTTGATAGAGTGCACACAGTTATCAATGGTCCAGTTGATGACACGGGACCGTCTCATATGAGGCAATAGTGATGTGGACTATGTTTATGTTTTTTTAATGTTATGAATTGTAAAACAGTTTTTAGTATTTTTTGTGGTAATGAAATTTTTAGCAAACTTTGTATAGCAGACTTTGTTTTTTGTGTGGCTTGGTTTTCATGTTATTTTTCTTATTGCAGACTTTGTATAACATAGGACATTTCATAGCAACATAAAAGAAGCATTAGCAGACGACGAATATCATACATAATTTAAATGGCACGTTCAAATACATGTTTTTAATATAATACAATCAGAACTACTCCAAATGTATACTATCAGAACTACTACCAACAACTCTAGCTGATCCTACAGATTCACTATACGAAAGTTGTCAATTAATATATAGTAATTTCCACGCATTAGCAGACGACGAGCAATTCTGGTCCCAGACCCATGGCACAGGTGCTAAAGGGTAACCATCACGTAAAAAAACTTACAAATAAATTGAGATGCTGTCAATAAATAATTTAAACCAAATAATATGTCAACCAATTGTAAATAAGTGAAGTAAAGCAATCGAAAGTGATCAAACCTGAATAAAGTGATCACTGTTTACTCTTCCGATACAAATAATATGTGGATCATTTAGGGGTGCGGTCCTCAATGGTAAGTAAGTGAAGCAGTGTTTTCTATCTAATACCATGAAAGCAATGTTGTAATATGATGCCACCAAATGTCCCATATCATTTGCATCAAACCAATATGCCTTGGGAGCACTAATGTCGTTATATTGTAGACTCGCGTTCACTTTAGTCACACGATTACGTTCAATTAAGATACGTGTGTATAATTCCTGGTTTGACATCAACTCCATCGACAAGTCTGCTCGAACCCTGCTCCATGACTCTTCATTTCTATACATAAACCCAACTACGGCACGAAAACCGCAATGACCGTCACTAATGATATTCGCTGTGCCCAATATGAAAGGCCGAAATTCCTTCGGGAATTGTTGAACGTAATTACCACTAGCTTTCCGGCCCTCGTACGTGATCGCACAATCTATTGAAAGTTAAAACAGATTAAATTCATAATATATAGATATATATATATATATATATATATATATATATATATATATATATATATATATATATATATATATATATATATATATAGCAAACCTTGTATAGCAATCCTTGAAATATAAGAATATTAATACCAGAATCTTTTCGTTAAGCTGGGCAACTGTAGTGAACGTGGGAGGTTGCTGCGATGGACCAACCTCGTATAACAATCCTTGATCACAAGGGGAGCAGCTATCTATCATCGACTCCACATGCTCAAACAAACTCGGATCACGCTTGGTTGATTTATCTTTTTTTACCTTCGCAGGCTTCGGACGACCACGAGTGCGCACTTCATCCTGTGGAACAATCAAGGAGTTTGTTCTCGCGTCTTTCACCTCCATCATTCTTTTAATGATTAACAACTTTTCAGTCTCAGGAGCGTTCTCATAATATTCACGAATCGCATCATACGTGCTATTGAATCGATTGTCCATATCCAGCTTCACTGAAACTTCAACATTCTCAGGAGTAGGTAACATATCTAATTTCCTAAAAAATGAATCAACCTGATCAAGGGGAATTGGACAGTAATTTCTTATATACTCAGCAATCTCATGACGACAAGGCAGCCAGCATGTTTTTCGAAGTACACAACCATACAACAACGGGTCTATGTAACCATCTTCAGTTATATTAGTCATCTCATTATATATCAAACTCAATGCATGAGTAGACACCAAACCTCGAAGTTGTTGAAATATAACTGATTTGTATTTCGGAAGAACGTAAAGGCTTTTAAGTGAATGACACCTTGATTGCAATGTGAGATGTCTCAATCAGAGTGTGCAACTGTCTCCAACATGTCTCAAAGTCACCTTGACTTGATTTCAACTGTCTTTTTAAAATTGCATGTTGACTCTCCACCCTAAAATAAGATACAATTAATATTTCTATTACATGACAAATTTTATGGAAAACAATGAAATGTTGAAAACATTAAAATACCTGCTTGTTGTGTTGTTGTCGAAGTGCATTACATTATTCATCCAAACCGACACAAACCTTTCCTTGTACGGCCGTATCCATTGCTTCATGGCGTACTCAACCGCAGCAAGATAATCAATAAAATCCATCTGAAATCTCTTCATGTATTCTTCATATATTTGCTCATTTTTTGCATCCACCAAAAAATTCCAACAGATGGTAAATTGATCCCATTGCACTTTTGTGCGAAAGTATTTCTTACAATTCGCAAGAATGTTTTTGTTGATATGCCATCGACAAAGTAAATATTGGGAGGTAGGAAAAGTTACCTCAATTGCATTCATTAATGCAAGATCTCTGTCAGTTACTATCACAGTTGGCAAGGAGGATTGATTCATCAAAGCTTTCAAGATACCAAGCGCCCAAATGTAGTTATCTTGCAACTCCGACCCCATATATGCAGCTCCAACAAAAAATGTCATATTTGTTGACGTCACACCAACAATCTCCAACAAGGGTAACTTATATCTGTTTGTCTTGTAAGTGCAATCCATGAAGAGAACCTTGGGAAAAGAACATAATAGCTCAACGCTCATTGGATGAGCCAAGAACAAATCTTGGACGGTGTTGGTTTTCTCACATCTCCTATGATGGTAGTAATATCCATGCTCTATCAATTTTGCTACAAGCTGCTGCATTTGCGATCGACCATCACGCTCGATAATTTTATTCTTGCTACGAGCATTGTAAATAGTTCGTATTGAAGACTTATTACTTTGAAACTTCTCGTGCAAACCTTGCAAAATGTCCTTAGGCCTCGAATTGGCATGCGACATGTCAAGAACATAAGCCTTCTCCGGCTTTGATAATCGACCAACAAATGAGTGGCCATGCATGTGAGGGGGCCTCGGCATGGTTATGCAACCCACATTCAACCTGAAGTTCCCATACTCCTTCACATAATTGTATGCCCTTCAAACGAAATGGACATCCACATTTTTTCGATCCACGTTCTCTCTTGCTATTCTTTGTTACTTTACTCGAATCATCACCCTTTTTTTGACGAGGTTGCCCACCACGTTCACAACCTAAAGTCAACCGAGGTCCTCTATTTGTCGTACCACTATCAGACCTATTAATTACTATCACAAGTCGATTCTCCCTTCCGGTCGCACGAACCCAATCAAATAAGTCATCCCGGGATGAAAAATATGCGTGATTTACAAACACATTGCTGTAATCTATAACAATCTGTTGTTGAAGAGGAATGATCGCATCATCTACAGGACCAACGACACTGTGCTCAGTAGGATACGTGTTTGCTTCCTGAAAAATAAGCAAAAAAACATGTTAAAAATTCATGATTCTGCACTGTTCATAGACTGTTCGGCCAGGATGAGATGAACAGAAGTGAGAGTGTTCGGCCAGGCTGAGATGAACAGCGGTGAGAGTGTTCGGCTAGGCTGAGATGAACACAACTTTTGGTGTTCGACCAGAGTGTGATGAACACCCTTAAGGCCGGCGGTCTTTGGCGAACATCTTTAAGGGTGTTCATCACACCAGAGCCGAACAGACGTAAAACCCAACTCGAATTTTTGGGCAAAAAATCAAATTTTAATCAAAGAAAGTGAAAGAAATACTTACATTACCCGACCCCATGACTTCTTTAAGCTCCTTATAATGTTATTTTTTACAATGTGATTATGTTTGGTGTTGATTTTGAGAGAGTTTTTTGAAAAAAAAAATTGGAAGAAGAACACACAATGAGGTCCCGTAAAACATGTATTTGTGGTTTTGAGATTTGGGGTGTAAATATAAAATAATGGGGTGTAAGGAGTATTATTTGTTTTTAGTATAATATTTGTGATTTTTAAAATTTGAGGTGTAAATATAAAACAATGAAGTGTAGAGAGTATTATTTGTTTTTTTAGTATAATGGTATTATAGTTATTTCAATGGGGTGTAGAGATTAATTAATGAAGTGTAATGTTTAAAAGAATCTTTTAGGTCATTTCACTTAATGACATTTGTGTAATTATTTCAAGTGGGGTGTAGAGATAGTTTTTTTGGGTGTTGTTATCCCCTCCCATTATTTTTTAAAAAAAACACTCTTTAGCAAGAGACCGAAGGAATACTATTTTCTGAATCATTTAATTTATAACCTGGGCAACAAGTAAAATCAAAATGGAATGATTACGTGTGTGTCAAAAATTAAGTTAATTAGAAGTATCAATTTACTTGTTTAGTAGTTTAAACAGCAAGCAAAATAAGAAAATAATCACCAAGTGCTGCATATAGGGATGTTGTAGGCTTGTAGCAAAATAGGAAAATATCAATTATATAATCACCATTTTTGGATGTTAATTTGATTTTATAATGAATCAAGTTATTTGGCCTTTACTCATGTTTGATCTGATAAAATCTCGTCTGATATAGTATTCATCAAAAAATATAATAAGGTTTAACCCAATTATTTAATAAGCTGAGTTGTAAAAAAGTGAAACTTCAGATTATTACACGAGCTTATTTGGAGTAACTTTTGACTTTTAGCTTTTGACAAGTCATATTTAGAATTTTTGTTTCAGCTTATAAGTCAAAAGTCAAAAAGTAAGGTACAACACTCTTATGCATTAAAAAGTCAAAGTCAAAAAATCAAAATTTTAAGTTTTTTTGGTTTTTTTTTAAACATGAAGACAACTATTTATTAATAAATATTTGATTATCCTCATTTCATCATTTTATGAAATATACATAAAAATATGAATACTAATTTTCAAGGTTCTTTTTAACAAATAATTATAACAACTCATAAACAACTTTTCAACAGTTATAACAAACAGTCTATCATGCAATCAACCACAAGTCATTCAACCATCAACTTCAAATAATCGACCACAATAAACGAGTCCTCTTAATTATGTTTCTTAGTCCTAAACTGGTAGGGGTTAAAACCAAATTTTGATACCTATGTAAAAGTATTAGGTTTTTTAATGGTTAAAGTAAAAAATATCAAAATTAGGTGTGATACTAGGGAAGGTACCAAATTTGATACCTCCCTTAATACCTAACCTAATTTTAATACTTTTTATTTTGATATCTATGATTGAAAATGATTATTTGATACTCATAAATAATAACAAATAGATATTAAAATTTGATTTTATTACCTAAACAAATACTACGTTAAACTTGTCCCAATGCAAATTGAAAAGGTGTCTTGAATAAGTAAGATCCCCATGAAGGTGCACAAATGACAAAACTAATCGGCCATTTTCCTAAAGTCTGTATACTTTATTACTTTTTATGGAGTATTTTATTCTTCATCATGTCGATCGAAGATTCCTTGTTCCCTGTTCCATAATACAGTATACGACAATAAAAATTAAAAATAATAATATGCGTCATTATTAGCAGCATGACACATGACGTACTTAATAAAGCAAACAACTAGTTTTATAAAATTAGTTTGATTAATTTTCAAATAAAATTATAACATAAGCTATTTTTAACAAAATTACTATTTGCTCATAATTTTATAATTTCTCCGCCCCAAAATAAGTACATGATTTATCCAATAATAATTCATGTTCGTGTTCTAAGAAAGTTATTAAAATTTTATTTTTCAACTCTCAAGCCCAAAATATACACTTTAAGGCTCCGTTTGTTTCACGGAAAATGACTTATGGAAAACGTTTTCCTCATTTTCCGGTGTTTGGTAACCTTAGGAAAATGTAGTCGACGTAAAAAATTTTCCGAGTCAACGGAAAATGAAGCCTTCTTTTTCAGAAAATGACATACGGATTCATTTTCCGTAAGTCATTTTCCAAAAGTTTGAGCACCTCTCCGCCCCCTTCCACAAGTACACATATTACACACACGCACAATATTTCATTTAACAAATAAATTATTTAGAAATATAAATGGAGTTTGTGCACACTTTATAAATTATCATTTTAATAAATACTCACTATATCCTAAAATTAGTGTCAACTATATTATTTAGGGACGTCCCAAATATTGTTTATTTTCTTTTTTAAAACGTTTTTTTTTCATATCAATTATCAATTTTTTTTATTTGTATTTTTGAGATTGAAAAAAGATGAACCTTATAGATTTTACACAACTAATGATAAATTGAGGTTACTAATGGAAAATTACTTAAATCTCAACACTATCTTATATTCAATATGAGCATTAATATTAGAATATATTTTTGTATTTATTCATATATTGTTTTCCGTAGTATTTTTCGTACGTTTGCCAAACACCCGAAAATGTTTTTCGGCATATTTTCAAAAGATTTACCAAACACCTGAAAACGAAATCTTTTCATTTTCCAGAAATCATTTTCCGTAAAACAAACGGAGCCTAAATATCACTACGAAGGAGACACTATACGTGCTATAAAAAAAATGCTTGAATAACCTCTTCCTCAATTTTTTTTTTTAAAAAAAGCACTCATTTGAAATAGAAAAAGTACGTAAGTTGTAATTATGCTAATTCCTTTAATTAGAAATATGTAAAAAATGAAAACGCTGTAAATCTTTTTTTTTCTCCATTCATGCATAGCGTATAACTATTATGCACATTAATATAACGAAGCTGATATTTAAAAATGACAAAATATTATCATGGGCAACTATAATAAAAAGAATAGGTTTCATATAACAGTCTTACGAATTTTAATTCACGAGACAGTCTCAACTCCCTTATAAATCAACCTACTAAAACATAATGGATAGGATAAGGAAGATTTATCTTACAAAATATATCTGTAAGTTCGTCTTACCTAATTTTTTGTCTGATAAAAAAAATACTTTGCAATGATTGAGTTTGAGTTAAATTGATAAATTGAAAAAAAATCGACAACCGTCCGAACTCCAACTAATTAAAAATGATCGAGCTGTAAGTTGAGTTTTTTTTTTAAACCAAAAATGTATATTTGTCAACTACTCTACTAAAATAAAAAGAAAAAAATGATTAGAAATAGAATAGAGGAAACCATGCATGGTGAGGTGACCCCACAATGACGGCTCAAAAGACGAGGCCAAATTCCAAAACCGGCAACGACGGAGGTAGAGTAGCGGTGTAGCACTGAAAACTAATCACTGCAGTGGCGCCACCTGTTTCACAAAATTTACTCTCTAAAAACATTTTGGATAAATTACACATAACCCCCTTTAACTATGGGTTGGATTTGGATTTCCCTCCTCAATTACCAATCAAAGCAATGTGCCCCCTAAAATATAATATTTTCTTTAATCACACCTTTTGTTTAGACACCGTCGTTTAAATTGACAAAAAATGAACATTATAGACTTACATGAGTACATGACCATTTTTATATATTTGTGTTTAACCTGAATACTCTTTTAGTATTTCAATTGACTATTTTATACTTGTTATCATAAGATTATTTTTATAATCTATATATAGGAGATAATTTTGAGAGGATACATTGTTTCCAGTCCCTTTGGGGACATCCGATAAAATTGGATACATTGCTTCCATCGATAATTTTGAGAGATAATTTGAACCTATATCCAAAAAAAAAAAGGGAAACTCTCCCCCCGAGAGTCCCCACATCCCAGCCTCATGAGAATATGAGAGGGAAAATCACGGTAACTCAGCGATTAAATAGTTAGGAGAACCCGTGCCTAGTATCTACAAGGAGACACCCCCACAAAAGATGAAACTCCCACACTGCGGTTGCTAAGACTCAATCCTTGGTCCTATATCCAAATCTACTAGCTCTTAACCAACTGAGCTAAGCCCGTGAGGGCAGAGATAATTTGAACCTAACCCATATTAAAGGGGGTTATTTTTAACTTACCCAAACATTTTTAACGAATTTAACGTCCCAACCCGAAAAGTTGGGGGGGCGGGGGTAGTCTCTACCTATTTTTACCTTTACTCTTTCTCCTGATTTCCGTGTTTCCTTTTTTCTCTTCATTTTTTACCCCTTAATCAAGCAATATGTGTTCACATCTAGTAGGATCAAATTAGCTGAAAACCGCTCTCTCTCTCTCTCTCTCTCTCTCTCTCGCTCTCTCTCTCTCCGTATACGGTTTATATTATATTGATAGTTTACTCCATTGAAGCGCGAGTTTTGGTTGAAGAAGATGGGAATGACGAACAGTTATCAAATGAAGCTGGTGAAGGGAGATGCTGGCTACGTCCTTGAAGATGTTCCTCATTTGACCGATTACATCCCCGATCTTGCGGTATTATTATTTCATTGTTTCTCTCTTTCTCTCTCTCTCTCTCTTTCTCTCTCTCTCTCTCTGTGCGCGCGCGTGTAAATTATTGTATCGCAATTTTTGAGTGTGGAGTGATTTCTAAATAGTGGCGTGTACGGTGATTTGTGTAATTGTTGACTGTTATATCGCTCATTCGATTTTGTTTGTGTTTTGTAAAAATTAATGCTGGCTGGCATGATGTGGTCCTTCTTCACTAATTTTGTTTGTTTAGTGCTTTTGGATCATCCCAAGTTTATAGTTTTGAATGAATGTTTTAATTCGAAATGGTTTGTATTTTTAACAACGTTTAGCCTTTGGATTGATGATCTTACCACCAATTAGCTATGGACATTGTTAAAGATCCTAGAAAAAAAAAAGATTTCAAATTTTACTCTGCATGTGATTGGTTAGTATATGTTGCGAGGTTGTGAGCACCATGGGTGAGTGATTATCATTTATTTCTAATATTACTATTTTTTCTGTTTTCTATTGGAATCCGTGACATAACTCATTATCAATTGCCCTCTCCCATTTTTATTCTTAGGCATGTGCACGAATTTTAGTATAGGTCATATCTGTGATTCAATAATATACTCTGTAGTGTAAATTGAGTTACTAGTTGGAAGTCAAATATTTAAAGGTAGCTATTTAATTGGCCAGAATTAAGTAGCCTGTGTAAAAAGGGTGGAGTTTTATAATTCTCAATGGTGTTATAAAAATAAGTCCTCTAGTAACGGATCTTACTTCTAAGTTGAAGTATTGAATGACAGACACAGGTTCGAGCACTTCAGTGTTCTTAATGTATCAAAATAAGTCCTCTAGTAACGGATCTTACTTCTAAGTCGAAGTATTGAATGACAGACACAGGTTCGAGCACTTCAGTGTTCTTAATGTATAGGGATCGAAAGATGATGCGTGAAACTGAAATACCTGCTTTGACAAAGGGAATTGTGGAGATTTTTGAATAATAAAGGATTGAAAAATGTTAAAGACTTGAAATAGAGAGAAAGTGAATCATACTCGACGTTATGGTCTCTGGTACATATTCCAGAACTAGATCCTAGGATATGAAGTGGATTTCTGGAAAATAATTGCACTTTATTGGTTAACGGTAAACTGCAACTTCTTTGGAATGACCAAAAGTGTACATAGGTTCTTTTGTGGGCATATGATAATCTTTACGCTGTGCAGCTTGATGCTTGGTGGATACCTTTCTTACCGGAATTTGCTGAACCTTTACTTCATAATTGACATGTGAGAAAGGACAAGACAGACCAAGGATAGAATTCATGAATACTTATTTAAACTTGGAGTCTTAAGTTATGTAACTAGTTTCCTACCTCTGCTCAAATTAATGTTGTTGTGCTGCGTCGAAGGAAAACATTTACATAGAAGTAAGTGAGAATATATGAATTTAAATGCATTACTTCTTTATCCTGTACAAACTGCATGTGCTTTACTTGTGTTAAGCTTAATTATACGTTTTTTTTTTTGTGTGTGTGGCAGACGTATCCCAATCCATTGAGGTCCAATCCTGCATATTCAGTTGTAAAGTGAGTCAAATGGACATTTTCTTATGTCATAAGCTGATCCCTCTCTCTCTCTCTCTCTCCCATATGATTTTCAGGCATTTCTTTTTATATGGAATCAATTTTGTGTCGGTGTCCTATTTATTTCAGGCAGTACTTTGTTGATGCTGATGATACCGTCCCCCAAAAGGTGAGTTTGAGTATTTTTATGTTCTATCTTGATTAATATTTTCTTAATGAGCACCATAATCTAATCCATTTTTCTTTTGTGGATTTCTCAAAGATACTGTCCGCTTTGATCAGTCGAACATTAATGATGACTATCTCTTTGTATATACCCCTCATTCAACTTTTGGAAAAGTTTCTGCCCATTAAATCATCAACGTAGCATTGTAGAAAAACCAACTTAAATTTTCTTAAAACTGTGTCCTCAGCCAATATGGCATATTATTTGCAGTGGAGGGAGTAGATGCTCTGCCTTCACACTTCACAGTACATCCTTCACCCCCCCCCCCCATCTCTCTCTCTCTCTCCAGAGCCTTGCACATATATGCGCAGTTGTTCACAAATAATACATACACTTACATGTATGTGCATCTACACATGTTTCTCAGTTTCTGCAAAGTATAACAAGCTAACGGAACCCGCAGAAGAAGAGTACAGAACAAATTTTTCAATTTTTCATATTACATACTTTAGGATACATACTTTATTGAGGTTTCTGTTTGAGGAAAGGTTTATCCCTACGATCCCATTAATCCATGGGTAAGGCTATTTCTACCATTTTGGTTTGACGAAAAGAAAAAGAAAATACAATAATGTTATTACATGTGTTTTTGGCTTCAATTCTACTGTTTTAGTATGTGAGGCAAATTTTTGTGTTTACTGGTTGAGTGTGTAGGTTGTCGTTCACAAGAACAGTCCAAGAGGAACTCATTTTCGACGTGCTGGACCTCGTCAGAAGGTATGTTCTATTATCTTTGGCAAATTCTAGTGGGACACTCTTATTGCCAGTTATAGTTTTGCTAAGAAAAGTCTTCATTGTTGCAGGTGTATTTTGAACCAGACGAGGTGCATGCTTGTATTGTAACATGCGGTGGTTTGTGCCCTGGGCTGAATACAGTGATCAGGGAAATCGTATGTGCCCTATACAACATGTACGGCGTCACCAAAGTCCTTGGGATAGATGTGAGTAGATTCAAATATCAATATTCAGTATATATTTTTATTCAATGCAGCAAGTAAACACTTAGTTTTAGTTCCATATTTAAAGACTATTGAATATTGAGTAGTGGAGGCTCATTTAGGTGCGTATCGTGAGGTTGTATGTAGTGAATGCTTAACTGCTATTACGGCATACAAGAAAAGGCATGAATTTTTATCTTTTTGATAAAGTTAATGTTAGTGCGAGGTGAAGACCATTAATAGCATTAATGGAGATAGCCATTGAGAGATTGCATGTGGTTTTCGTTGTACTCCCTCCTTTCCAAAATAAGTCTCTTATTGACTTTACACGGGCTTTTAGAAAGTGGTTAACTCCATGTAATTTTCCTTTATGCCTCCAAAGTATCTTTTAGTGGTGTCAAATCAATGGGGCCTTCTTCTTTCTTTCTTATCACAATTAATAAGGGTATTATAGATAATTTGCCAAGGAATCTTTCTAAAAATAGAAAGGAACACTTATTTTTGAATGTCCCAAAATGGAATAGGGGACACTAATTTTGGAATGGAGGGAGCACTAAATATGATAGAATGGTGAAACATGATACATGTGAGTTGTGACTGACCTCAAGTAGTTTGACAATTTCCGTTATGTCAAGAAACTCTAGTTGAGTCTTTATATCCATGTCCACTTGTGGTTTAGGATGTGTCTTTGTCCCACCTTCCATCAATGTTTGTTATGGAATAACCTTGTTGTACCAATTTGACCGGATAATTCTTTTAGCATCCAGAAAAGGATAAAGAATGTTGAGATGAAATGTCATCTCAAAATTCTCTTACGGGAGATAATTTGTGCAAAAGGAAGATCATTCACGTCAACAGATGTTTCATGTGCAAGAGTAATGAGGTGAGTGTGAATCATCTTCTTCTTCACTCCTCAGTGGCACGCGAATTATGGAATGTCATCCTGAATCTTTTTCATTTATCATGGGTTTCCCCTGTTTCTGTTATAGACTTGCATCTTAGCTGGTCTCTCTATAAACGGAAAAGAAGAAGCTGGGTTTGGGATGTTGTCCCTTTGTGCATCTGTTGGACGTTGTGGATGGAGAGGAACCACAGAGCTTTTGAGAATGTTGAGATGCCTATTTCCAAACTGAAGGAGATCATGCTCAACACCCTATATTTTTGGTGTAAAGGCTATGTCACGCCTTCAGTTTCTTTTGTTGAGTTTTTGGACAGTCTTGTTATTAGTCTAGTATGACTTTGTGGTTTTCCTCTTCTTGTACATAAGACGCATCACCTGTTTTGACGCATGTTTATAATGCTTTACTTATAAATAAAAAAGGATAAAGAATTCTCCGCCTCTCTCTATTTTATTACACAATTTCATTACAGCAGAAAGTAAAAAAAAAAAAGAGAGAGAGGTTATTTTTCTTCCTCTACTCCATCTCTCCCAACAAGCGGCTTATTTAGGGCTTACTCTTCCTTCTCCTTGTCTTGGATAACTTCCTGCATCCTTCAATGATGTTCACTATGTTGGCTGCGTTGTTCTATGTAGATCTGACCGGTAAATTGTTGCTCCATCAACACCAAACATTATGCGCCGTAATGATTAAGAATGATCATGGGTTTCTGACGACGGTTTTGCAATGAGATGATTTTTTAGGCATTAAGCTTTGCGTTCACATTTCTTTATCTACTCTACTCAATGCCTTTCTGTGCACAAAATTCTAATGAATGAGAGAGAGAGAGAGAGAGAGAGATTTAGTCGGAATAATTTGATAGAGTAGGAGGGTTTTGATTTTTGAAGTGGTTAAGTTTTTTGGAACGGTAGGTTAGGGTAGTTTAGTGACAGGTGTAGGATATTTGGAATGCTTTCCCAACTGTCTTGGTTGTAATGGTCAACTTAGTCTGTTTGGTCTGGTGAGACCGATGGAAAAAGGCGGGAGGCACTGGGGGAGAGAGAGAGAGAGAGAGCTTTGGTTGGAATAATTTGATGGAGTAGGAGGGTTTTGGCAAGAGTGATTAGGTATTTGGGAAGGAGTTTTGGGTAGTTTGGCTACAGGTGAAAGTTATTTGGAATGCTTTCAACTATTTATGTTGACCAAATACTCTTGTTGTCATGGTCAACTTCACGACTGTTTGGTCTTGGCATACTGGTGCAATAGGTGTGAGACACTGGTAAAATACCAAACCACTGAGAGTGTCTCTGGAAATAAGATGTCATTATATGTTTATATCCAAAGTAAAATAGCTCCTTTTCTCAATGTCAAAGTGAATGTACCTGCTTTCGGTTACTGTTTTAAGAGAAAGAACGTGTCTATGCGTTTGTTGTAAATGGATTTCTGCTTCCACGGAAACTCTGCAAGTAAAATAAAATTTCTCCAAATCTCCGAGTTTACTGGGAAGTCTTATGGCTAGTACTTGCAAAAGATTGGATAATAACTATGAGCATTAAGATTCACAACCCTTATTCCCTTTCTCTTCCTCTCTCCAGATTTAAAAATTCATATATGCACTGTTATCTCAAGCAATGCCTGAAAACGGCAGTCATGGATTTTATGATGTTAATGCCGTGAATAGCTTTGGAACTGTGGTGGCTGCCAATACTACTGAAGGGTCAGTGTTCTGCAATCCACAGGGAAAAAGAGGGGTGTAAAGTGTAGGTTTTGAGGGGTTTTGGCTGTTAGTATGGTGCCACAATTGACTTGTTGATGGGGGATTGTGGAACTGTTGACCGTGGGTGTGGTTTGTTGTTAGACTGTTAGAGGTAACAATATTGGGCTTAATTCTTGAGGAGGGGTTCCGAAGTTTGGACAAAGGCTGATTTGAGGTCAATGTGTGAATGTAGGAGTACTGTCTACCGGAGTTGTCTGCACAGGCATTTATGTTTGAATGCATTGTCATCATAGAGACTCTTGCATGAACCCCCCTCCCTCCTTGCAACCAAGAAAAAGGAGACAAAACACCTTCATACCAAGATAAAAAACAGCAAGTCAGGATCACTTTGATTTAGGGCCCATGGGCTTTAGAAAGGTTGACATCCAAAGATTTGGCACTAAAACGTGCTTTCTGCCTGTACTTTGGCAATGCTCTGCTGATTTTCTTTGTTTTGTTTATGTTTTTGTTTTTCGTTATATGACTTTGAATTATACCACTGCATTGGCTGTCTCATCCTCTAATGATGTAAGGCATGTGTTCTGTAGGGAGGGTATAGAGGTTTCTACGCACGGAATACTATTCCTTTAACACCGAAGTTTGTAAATGACATTCATAAACGTGGTGGTACAGTTCTTGGGACTTCTCGAGGTGGCCATGATACCGGAAAGATAGTTGACAGCATCCAGGACCGTGGTATTAATCAGGTAATAACTTAACATTGTATAGGATGATGTTATACCGTGATTCCCATAGTAGCTTTCTTGTAGTATCTGTTACTTTTTTATTGCTGTTGGTATTAAGCTATTCTTTTATTGGTTCAGGTGTATATAATTGGTGGGGATGGGACTCAGAAAGGAGCTGCTGTCATCTATGAGGTAATTACTTGTTACCATGAGCAGAGTAATCATCCAATAATGTTGTTGAATCCGTTAGATGGTCGAAGTTACGTCATCTTTGCAGAATATGGTGCTAATTATGGTGTTTGATATAAATTTCTGGAACCGGTTGCTGTATGTACTGCTTTTCCACATCGTCAGTTACAGAAATTTCATTATTTCTTTACCCACCTCTACCGAACCACTGGTTTGCACTTTATATTTGTTATTTAGTGGTCTTCACTGGTCACCATGCAAGGCGCTTTACCTTACTTAATACTTGACCTACACCATAGTACTTACTGGTTCTTGATTTTGCATTCAATGATAATAATGGAGACTAAACTGTTTTTTATAGGATGTATGTTAATACTTTTGTAATATTAATAAGAATAGTGCTATCTAAAACTACAAAAGAAGAAATACATATGATTCTTAAACCTTGTTTCTTACTTATAAAAAATAAAATTAACCTACTAGGACCTCTGGTTCCCAACTGAAAAGTGCCGGAAGGAAAATAGATGGATTTGTGAGCGAATGAGGTAAACCATGAAAGATAAAGGAAGCTAAATCTCTGTATCCTTCTTACTTTAGCCATATTTTTCTTATCCTGTGTAGCCTGGTGAGAAAATCCTTACAGTCTCTCCTCCCATGGATATTTTTGGGCTCAGTTAAAGCTCGACATATGAAAATTAGGCCTGAGTTGATCCAAGTAGATTGCTAGCACTGAACCTGAACCGTCTCATTCCAAGGTGAATTTAGTAACAATAAAGAAAAAGGAGTTCACTTTTGCACCTCAAGTTTCCACTAGCAAGGATAGGCTAGTATATGATAGCCCATTTAATCGCTTTTGCACCTCAAGTTACCTCTTGCTTTATAGCTTCCAAACTTGTAGCCCAACTGATCAAATCCTCATTTTGGGTGCCTTGCGCACCATATATCTCACCCGAATGCAATATCAGCACCAATACGATAATGCCTATGTATGTTATAGAAGTCATTAACTTGTAAATCTTTACTCAAATTGCAAGTCATCCTCCTTACAGGCTCCTTCTCACTATGCAGGAAATTAGGCGCCGTGGCCTAAAAGTTGTAGTTGCTGGGATTCCCAAGACGATTGACAATGACATTCCGGTATTAATTTTGAGCTATTCTCATGTACTTGGTGTATTATAAAACTCTTGCATTGATTCAAAATTATTGAGCAATCCAATCCAACTGCTTAGGGTTGACACACCACAAATATTCTCATTACTCCCCATCATGTGGACTATTCAACTCTTTAATGTCCTCTACTTTTTGAAGCTTTTATCACTGGCGGAATTATTTTTCCTTCATTTGTTTGGAGTGCTTTCTTATCATTTATCGATACTTCTGGGTTGATTTACATTTTGGCTCAGGTTATTGACAAGTCATTTGGGTTTGATACTGCTGTAGAGGAGGCTCAACGTGCCATCAATGCTGCACATGTTGAGGCTGAAAGCACTGAGAATGGTATTGGTGTAGTGAAGCTAATGGGCCGCTACAGTGGTAAGCTTGAATGCAGTTTATGTGGAAGTATATAAATATGTACTAGGTACTTATAAAGTAACAATAACAATTGCAATGATATTAACCATAGTAATAAAATCACTGTTAACTATTATAATTATGATGACTAGTCGGTGATTTATCAGATTACTTCGCTTATGTTTTTCTATTTATACAAAGTAAACTTTGAAATTTATGCTAAATTTGTTAGCTTTGTTGAGCATTGAGTTTCTCATAAGTTTTTTTATTTGGATCATGAACATAAGTTCCACCCTCACCTTTTCCAAAAACTATATGCCGTATGCAAACACAAAAGGCTAATGAAAATTGCATTTAATCTTACTTTCTTACTGGTTTTTTCCAATGATTTGTTAAATAATAGAGATGCTGCTTCTCCCCTGAAACCCGAGGTAATGAGTATCATTCCATCATTTCTACTGGTAAGTGGGTCAGGTAAATCGAAATGGAGAATCCTTGGATGAGCCATTTGCTATAAAGCCAACCCGAAATATTTGGAGAAAAGAAGATCTTCCTATTCAAAATAGATTTAGTATAGGAGTGAGTCTTCCTCATTTGACCTTGACTCGATTCCACTCCTAAGAGTGATATCATGACATTGCTCTTTGCCCTTGGTATTCACTACGCATTGTTCAGAGGATTGTCTTGAAGTCTTGAATTGACAGACTTCCGTATCAACTCATCTCCGGCGCTATACTTTCCATCATTTTCCTCTTAGTACTTTGAATGTTTTAGTCAACTTAAGAGTCTTCATTTGTGAACCATGGAAGATTTCTTTCTTCTCTTCTATTGCCATAGTCTTCTCTTTCTTAAATCTCTCAGGGAACGTAGGATGCAGCAAGTATTTGATGGTAAAACTGGATGCATCAGGAGATTATAGCTTAAAGTTTATGGATTTAGGTTTAGGATATAATTAGATTATTTGTGCACTAACATGATGTAAAAAAGTTGGATGCCCGTGGATTTTGTTTACCTATTTGTTATTTGAGATAAATGAGGATTAATGGTTATAAATTAGAATTCTGAGGGCTTTAATTAATCATAATCTACTACTCCCTATGTCCCAAAATGAGTGTCTTTTTTTCTAATTTTCTTATCCCAAAATGTGTGTCCCTTTTTCTATGAATTGACTCAATTCACCTATGCCTACTAGCAAGTTCCAATGTGCATTTACAATACCGAAGTGTGGACACTAAGGAGTAAGGGCATTCACAAGTACTGGTAAAATTGCTTAAAAATCAACTCTCTTGTTATAGTAAAATTTTTAAAAAGGACGCTCATTTTGGAAAGGAGGGAGTAATACTTTTCATATTGGCGCATAAATGTGATTTTATCTCTAGCCCATTAAGGGAGTTGTTTAGCGACCTTGAACTTGAGTATAACTGTGCGCTTTCTATACTTTCTATACTGTCATTGCCTGTGGGAATCATGTTTCCCTGAGGAGTGAAACTACACTCTTGGCCACTGGTCTGTACTACACAAAATTGTTGTCATCAGCATAAGAAGCACCAACAACGAGAAATCATTTGGTTTTGATAATCGAGACAAAAGTTGCGCAAATACCATCCCTTGAAGCATTGTAAATGATTTTGCATAAAACAATTCTCCGTTGTGAATTTTAGAAATAATAAGACTTCAATGGAAAAAGGTTGCAGACTTTTAAGGTGAATGATTAGCCATATTCTAGGAGCTCAGTGATCCAATGTTCATGATTAATTTCTATCATAAAGCTCTGTTCAAAGTATGCTAATTTTGCCTCAACCTCCGTGGAATTGATGCTGCAGGTTTCATTGCAATGTATGCTACTCTTGCAAGCCGAGATGTGGATTGTTGTTTGATTCCAGAATCACCTTTCTACCTCGAAGGAGAAGGTGGACTTTTTGAATTTGTGGAGAGACGGCTCAAAGAAAGTGGACACATGGTTATTGTGATAGCTGAAGGAGCAGGACAGGAGCTTGTTTCTGAAAGCTTGCAGTCTTCAAACGCACTAGATGCTTCAGGGAACAAGCTACTTCAAGATGTTGGGTTGTGGATATCTCATAGGATCAGGGTATATTTTGGTTTAGTTTCCAATATTCAGATCTTGTTTACGAATTGGCATCTCCATTTCCAACATACTTGTTTTGGATTTGATTACATTCTTCCACATTCAGGCTCATGGGGAAGGATTAGTTTGAGTTAATAGTTTTTCTTTAAAAGTGAACGTTTTCCATTGGTGTAGTGTCGCGTCTTTAATGTGCTGGTCACTTAATATATAGTACTGACTATAACAGGCTATTAGTTGTGGCGACATGATACTTGAATATTTTGCATAGCACTCTTTCGAGTAACTTTTTTCTCTCCTGTTGCAGGATTATTTCAAAAGGGCAAAAATAATGCCGATCACTCTTAAATACATAGGTTGGTAACCTCAAACTCGCTCTGATTGATGCTACTTCTTCGTCTGGAGAAAGTAGGGCAATTGCTGCTAACAATGTTGTCTGGCAGATCCTACTTACATGGTCCGAGCTGTCCCAAGTAATGCATCCGACAATGTGTACTGCACTCTCCTTGCTCAGAGTTGCGTTCATGGAGTTATGGCAGGATACACAGGCTTCACGAGTGGGCTTGTCAATGGTAGACAGACATATATTCCTTTCAATGTGAGTTCCTCTAGTTCCTAAAGTAGGTTTTTGTATTTGGCTGTTTGGAGTCTTAAATAGTACTCCCTCTTTCCCCAAAATAAATAAATAAATAAATAAATAGTCCCATTTGACAAGTCAAACTTTTAAATTTTATACTTTTTCTTCTATATATTTCCTGTAATTTCCGCTAACATGGCAAAAATAATAATTGTGTGAAAGGTTTTGGAACTGTCATGTCTTTTAAAGGAATGAAATTCTTCTGAAAAATAATGGAAGTTTTATAGGTTAAAATTAAGAAATGGGACTATTTTTGGGGGAACAAACAAAAATAGGAAGTGGACTATTTTTTCAGGACAGAGTAATGGAGTAACAGAAGTTTAAGTACTCCATTTCTACTTGCCACAATTTTTTGTGTGGAGGTGCACTGTAAATTTCTGAATCATTACATGAGCTACTTGCTGTTTTATGAGCACATCAATTACAACCTTATGCAATGCAGCTCACCCTTTATTATTGATAGCGAGGTATTTTGAGTCTCAAAACAAAATATTTGTTCTATGGCATTCTTTTCCTGCTTCCCTGCTCTACTTTAGTACTGTCTAAAATCTGGCTACAAGCCACTTGTGACTATATCCAACCAGAAGGTCTGCCCCTTTTTGGGATAGTGTACATTTAACTTACAACTAATTTTGTTACTGATTTCCCTGAGTTCGTATGATTGTTATAATGAAATATGGAGTTCAGAGTAGGACACAACAATCAATGATGTAAAGCTCTTCTATAATTCTATGAGGTTACTTTAGTATATAGCAGGATCATTAATACTGGTTTTCAATGTGCAGCGTATCACTGAGTTACAGAATAAGGTTGTGATAACTGACAGGATGTGGGCCCGGCTTCTTTCATCAACCAACCAGCCAAGCTTTTTGGGTCCGAAAGACGTGATTGAAGTTAAAAAAGAGGACGAGCCTCCAACCGGATTGTTGGATGGGGATAATAGTAAGGATGACAAGTCAGGTAACAACTAAAGATATAACTACCAGAATTCACGAAAATAGAGCACTTTTTCACTTGGGTACTTCCTTTTTTAAACCTGTAGAGCCGCTGCCAGTGATATCTTGAATGTGGCTTGATCCTTAACTATGTATGATCAAATAGATTGTTTTAAGTGCACCAGTCTGTGGGAGTGATATCTTGAATGTGGCTTGATCCTTAACTATGTATGATCAAATAGATTGGTTTAAGTGCACCAGTCTGTGGGAATGCCTCAACTGCAGTCGGTGACTGGTTTACCCTTGATGGCTATCTTTTTTGATTTATTGTATAACAGAATAAGTGGTTTTATCGGACAAGTTTTTTCAGGATGTATCTTTCCTAGGATTGAGATTCTCAATTTTCGTTAATATTATATGCAATGGAAGTTCTGTTTTTGGTGTTGGATTGCTTAGTTTATATTGTTGAAAGTTTCTCTGGGAATAAAGAAATTCTTTACAAGGTATAATCCTCATAAGAGAATGCTGCAACTCAAGGACAAACCCAAACAATTGAATCCGTTCGAAAATGGAGAGTTGGGCTAACATGATTCATTTAAGCTTTCCTTGCCAGATTGATAAAAAGGAGAAATCAAATCAAACATGCATGTATTGACCTAGGAGTGTGTGGGTTTTTCTTAGTTTGCTATCGTTTTGGTTTTCGTTTTTCTAACTCGATTTTTCAGGACTGTCCTACGTTGGCTATGGTTGTTTGCTGGGGGTGTTCTCTGTACCGCTCTTGATGGTCTTCCTAGTAGAAACCTTTCTAAAGAAAGATGAGCAGTCCCATGATGGTAATACCGTGGATACAGAGGAGTCCCACCGGCGAAGTTAGTTAGTCTCCACCTATCTCTGGTGATTATAGGGTGGCATCACCACCCTTGGGAGGAGCAGTCCTTTATTATGCTCCTCCATCTTCATATTGCTGCCTTTTTGTTCCGATGTTCTTTTCCGGCGTTTCTACTAGAGATTTTGTGGTGTGAGACGCATTTTAGTTGGGGATTCCTACTTAGATATATGAAGCGATTGTTTGGGTTGAAGTAATGGGAGTGTACATATGTCACCTAATGTCACTCCCCGATTCGTTGTACATTCTCTCACTATTTCACATTAATTACTCGTCTTTTTTACCCGAAGCTACCATCACAAAAATTGAACTCGAATGACCCTCAGGACTCACCACTCGAGCACTGGTCAATTGGTAATTAGTACAAATTCGGCGTCTTGATTTATTATGCCAAGTTGATGTTTATTTATTGAAAATTGATATAAAATTACTCTGTTTAATAAATTTTAGTGTGCTTATATTTTGTATTAGAAGCATACAATGATACTGATTACAAAATATAACGAAAGGTGTATTATAGAATGGGATAAATAGTGCGTTGGAAACTGAAAGGGTAACTATAAAATAACTTCATAGTATCTAGTATTTATAGCCGAACCATTTGGGTTATAATTATATGCATCTATTGTTTGTGTGCCAAACTTGAAAGTTTGACATGACACATTTTCTTTATTGTCAGAATACTAAAGGTGTATTATACTGAAAGAAAGAGTGCGTTGGAAGCTGAAGGGGTAACCATAAAATAACTTCATGGTACCCAGTATTTATCGCCGAACCATTTGAATTACAATTATATGCATCTACTGTTTGTGTGTCAAACTTTCATAGTTTTTGGCATGACACATTTTCTTTATTGTTAGAATACTAAATGCTAATGTTTACATTTATGTCCTTTGTCTTTTGTATTTGTCATAGCACTCTTTGGACATAGTATTGTAAGTTGAATAAGTGTGTTTTTTTAAAAACCTTGGGTTGAAAAACCCGATGGGGAAAAAAATCGGACATAAGGAAAAGAGTATACAACTTAAATATGAATCATGTGCATGAGTTGTCTTGTTAAAAATCTTACCATGGAAAACCCAGTAGGACAAACCCATGATAAGGGAAAAATAGTACAACCATATGAGTTTCCCTTCAAGTTGACAAGGGTCAAGGGAAATCATCTTTATAAATCTTGTAGATTCCGCATCCCAATATTATGAACATGTTTTCTGAAGATTGTAGTGGGAAGTACCTTCGTGAATAAGTCGGCAACATTATCACTTGATCGAATATATTGGATATTAATCTCCTTGTTCTTTTCAAGTTCTTGAGTGTACGAGAAGGACTATGGAGGAATATGTTTAGTTTTGTCACTCTTAATGTATCCCTCTTTGGTTTGGGCGACGCATGCATCATTATCTTCAAATAATATTGGTGGGTCTTTATTGATTGGAAATCCATTAGCTTTTTTAATATGTTGAGTTATAGATCGAAGCCATACACACTCTCGACTTGCTTCATAAAGTGCTATCATCTCAATATAATTTGACGATGTAGCAACTAGTGTTTGCTTTTGGGAACTCCAAGAAATTGTGATACCACCCATCATAAAAAACGTAGTCAATTTGTCATCTAACCTTATGAGGATCCGATACATAACCCGCGTCTACAAAACCAATTATTTCGTCATTTGAATTTTTGGGATAAAACAATCCAAAATCGATTGATCCTTGGAGATAATGAAATATGTGTTTAATCTCATTGCAATGTCTTCAGGTTGGAGATGAGCTATATCTTGCCAATAGGTTTGTAGCAAATGATATATTTGGTCTAGTACAATTAGCAATATACATAAGGGTTCCAATTGCACTTAAGTATGATACTTCAGAACCAAGTATCTTTTTGTTCTATTCACATAGACGAAATTAATCTTTTTCAATATTTAGTGATCTGTTGACCATGGGGCTAGTGAGGGGATTTTTCTTGTCTTTATTAAAACGCTTCAAGACTTTTTTTTGTATAATTGGATTGATGTACAGATATTTCACTATGCAAGTGTTCTATTTGCAAACTAAGACAATATTTGGTCTGTACAAGATCTTTCATTTCAATTTTTTTTTGGTAATTAACTATTTCTTGAATTTCCTTAGGAGTTCTAATAATGTTCAGATCATCTACATAGATAACAATAATTGCAAATTCAATTGTCTTTTTCTTGATAAACACACACGAACATAATTGATCACTCACATATATGTCTTTCAACAAATGCTCACTCAAGCAATTATACCATATGCGTCCAGATTGCTTTAGTCCATAAAATGATCGATGTAGTTTAATTGCACAAAATTCTTTAGGTTTTGAGCACCTTGATTCCGTCAGGATTTCTCATGTAAATATCAATATCCAATGACCCGTATAAATGAGATTTTACAACATCCATAAGACGCATTTCTAGATTTTTGAAACCGTTAAACTAATTAGGTATCTGAACATAATAACATCTATAACACGAGAATACGTTTCTTCATAATCAATCTCAGGCCTTTGGGAAAAACCTAGTGCAACAAGACGAGTTGTGTATCTCGCAATCTCGTTTTTCTCATTTCTCTTTCAAACAAAAACTCATTTGTATCCAATAGGTTTCACAGCTTCAAGTGTGACAACGATAGGCCCTAAAACCTTTCGTTTGTTAAGTGAACTTAATTCAACCTGTATGACGTCTTTCCATTTGATCGAGTCATGTCTCTTTTGGCATTCACATACAGATTTCGGATCAAGGTCCTCATTCCCATCATTAATTTCTTGTGATACCGAATAAGAGAATATGTCATCGATATTCTCTATTTCATCTCAGTTCCATATTTTTTCCATTACACATGTAATTAATGGAAATCTCATGGTTATCTTTGCCTTTAGGAATTTCTTATCTTGCATGCTTGTGTGATTCTCCTGCAACACATTCGTTTGATTGGGTTCAATTCCTTTCCTTTTCCGAGGATTCTTATCTTTCGAACAACAGGTCGTCCACGCTTCAGGCGAGTTTTGGATTCATTTCAAAATGTTCCATTGGGGTAGCCATTTAAGAATTTCAATTCGAGCAGGGGAATTTGTAGCAGCTATATGTGACCTTGTCACTCTTTTTGTAAATGCGTCTGACAATTAATTTGATATATTATGTAAATGTATGATATTTTGAACTTCCAGTTCACGTTGCTTTGTGGAAGGATCAAGGTGCAACAATGATGACGTGCACCATTTGATATCTTTTCTCATATGTTTCTCTTCTTCACCTAAAGGTGGAAATCTTTCTTCATTATATTGACATCAACAAAACGTGCCATAAAAATGTCACATGTTTTTGGTTCAAGATACTTGATTAAATATCGAAGGTGATTCATACCTGACATATATTCTCAATCTTCTTTCTGGTCCCATTTTTGTGCGTCGTCGTGGAGCAATGAGTAAATATACCGTACAACCAAAAACATTTAGATGAGATAGATTCGGTTCTCGGCCGAATTCCAGTTAAAATGGAGATTACTTATGATATACACTTAGTCTAAGGTGAATCAGTGCAGCGGCATGTAAAAATGACCCCATACAGAAGTAAGAAACTTTGTTTTCATTATCAATGGTCTGGTGATGAGTTGGAGATGTTTGATTAATGATTCAGCCAAACCATTTTGTTTATGATTATGAGAAAACCATTTTGTTTATGATCATGAGCTACTGGATGTTCAACATCAATGCTTATTGTCATACAATTATAATTAAATGCTTGAGATGTAAATTCACAAGCATTATCAGGTCTAACTTTTTTGATCATGTAATCTTGGAATTGTGCTCTCAATTTGATTATTTGCGCAAAAAACTTGGTAAATGTCATATTGAGAGTTGATAACAAATATACATATGACCATTTCCTAGAAGCATCGATCAATACCATAAAGTATTGAAATGGTCCACATGGTAGATGGATAGGTCCACATATATCACCATAAATCAGTTCCAAAAATGATGGTGATTCATTCTCAACTTTGGTTGGTGATGGTCTTATTATCAATTTTCCTCGATAACAAGAATCACAATAGAGTTCATGAGATTGGAAAATCTTCTGGTTTTTCAATTGATAACCAGTAGAATTCTTAATATTTATTCGTATCATTATTGATCTGGGATGCCCCAACTGAACATGTCAAACTTCAAATGTTTCCGTAAACTTCGGGTTTACTGTAGAATATGATTCAAATATTTTTATATTTGTACAATATAACACAAATGATAGAGCAAACAATTTTTCCAATACACACTTACTTCCGGAAGTGTTTGAGATAATGCAAAAATATTAATTATTCTTCATAATCATAGTTTCAATATGATATCCGTTCAAACGAATATCTTTAAAACGTAACAAGTTTCTTTGGGATTTAAGAGAGAATAATGCATTACTTATCTTAAATTTTGTGCCTCCAGGCATTAGAAAAATTATTTTTCCAGATCCCTCAATTATTTTTGCACTACCAAATATAGTATTGACGTCTGCCTCGTCAATTTTCAGATGAGAGAAATATTTCTTATCTTTAAGTATGGTATGGATTGTAGCACTGTCCGCAAGACATAAATCATCTTATTGGATTTTGAATTGAAACATATTTATGATCTATTTCAATATGAGAGAGAAAAAGAAGATGAATAAATATTTTTAAAACATTATATATATATATATATATATATATATATATATATATATATATATATATATATATATATATATATATATATATATATATATATATATATATATATATATATATATATATATATATATATATATATATATATATAGTGTGTGTGTGTGTGTGTGTTAAAAGTCCTGAATAACATCATCAACCAATGGCGGACGCAGAGATTTTCTCAACCGGGGCACAAATTTAATAAAGTTTACATATCACAATTGTCCCCTACGCATTTTCATACTTTGAAAACGTTTAATTACATCATCATTTGTAACACTCTTAAACAATTTTTTTTTTCAATAAAACATAAAAGACATTTGTAAATCTACACAAATGAAAAAATTTAAAATTAGGGTTATTTTAATTTTTAAAATTTAAATCTCAATTATAACTTAGAAATTCATACAATCATACTTTGATTTAGACAATTATAATTTAGAAATTCACAATCACAATTATAATGACTAATTGATTGACTTATTGAATAATACCTCTCTGTAGAGTAGTAGAGATCGAGAGAGGAGGAAAGTAGAGGTGGAGTCGTCACTCAACCGTTGTCGTTTGGTGCCGGTGGTCAGAAATCAGAATCTTCGGCCGGAGCCTGGAGGAGGGAGGCGTGGAGGCTGGCAAGCGGGAGCAACTAGGGGAAAAGGGAAGGGATATGAGAGATTGGGAGAAGGAGATGGGATTGGGAGGGATTTGGGAAAAAGGATTTCAAAACTTTCAGTCTCTCTTCTCTTTTGGAAAGAGAGAGTGAGTTACGTTGGGTAAATTATTATTTTTTGTTTTTTACTCAGGTGGGGGCAAAATGTAAAATATAACAATTTTTTTTTTAAAATTCCTTACGAAAACCCCTAAATGGGGGCAACTGCTCCCAGACCCTAAGTCATGTGTCCACCTCTATCATTAACGAACTATTACACATAGGGAAACAAATGTAAATAACACTCGCACATAATGAAATGTTACACTATACCTATAGATGAAAAACATTTAGGAAAAGTTATTTTTCCTAGAAATTATTTCCATCAATCACATGAGTCATATTCATGCTAGTCATATCTTCGAGGTCGAAAGCAAGATCTTCAGGATCACTTGTAATGAAATTTCTCTCAACATTTTTCTGCTTTCGTGATTTCTGATAAAGCTCAAATGTTTTTCCGTACGACTTGTACGTGACCAATGACCTTTCATACCGCGCGCATTTTGTCTACTCGATGATTTGTCTTTATCATCTTTTTTTGTTCCACTTCAGGTGTTGAGAAAAATGCCTCTTATAGAGATGATGATTATCATAATTTCTATTATTGTTTCTTCCGTAGCCTCGTCCTTGGCCATGACCTTGATCTCGACCATGACCTCATCCGCGACCTTGGCCTTGTTCACAATGATGACCTTGAGCTCGACGTCGACCACACCCTTGTCCAGAATTACCATACATATTCGCATTCGCTCCAGGGAATGAGGCTGAACCAGTTGGACGAGCTTCATGATTCTTTTAAAATCTCTTTATTTTGTTCAGCTATAGGGAGGCAAGATATCAATTCGGAGAATCTTTTAAAACCTTTCTCTCATGCGAGAACATATTCGAGACATGAAAAGTGAAAAATGTCTTCTCTAACATATCATGATCAGTGATATTTTCTCCACATAATTTCAGCTGTGAGGTAATAAAAATTAAGGGTTGGGGTACGGTCTATATCCCCTCCAATCTTTATGAAAAAGAAAAAAAAATGTAATTTTGAACATCATTGAATTATACTCACTTATAGTTTTAAAATCTTGTAAATGTAAATGGATCCACTCGTAGTCTGCTTTTGGGAGAATGACAGTCCTTTAATGGTTATACCTTTCTTTCAATTTTTCTCAAAAAACGAGTAGATCATTTACGGTGAGATACTCAATTTTTAGTTCTTCGTGGACATGGTGTCGGAGCAAAATCATTACCTTAGCCCGATCTTTCATTGATGCATTATTTACTCTCTTAATGGTATTTCCAAGGTCCGTGGCATTTAGATGGATTTCAGCATATCACCATGATGTAATTTTTTCCGGTGATATCCAATCTTTCAAATTTAAGCTTAACGAGGTATGATATTGTGAAGAACTATAAAAGAAACGTACATATTAATAAAATTATGACATGAAAATTTTATTTAAAGCATAAAATAGGTAAATATAATAATCATTACATGTTGATAGTTACTGCTAGTACTAACAAATGATACATAACACAAAGACTAAGAACAAAAATCTAAAATTCATTTGGAGAATAATCAGCACTTAAAACTAATATGGTGTACGCGATATCTAGTATGATAGTAAATATTAACATTGGGTGGTTAAACATATTGAAGAAGAGAATGTAGTATTGAGAATTTGTAAGGATGTAGTAAAACGTGGGTGAACTATCGAGATGTGGGTGTATTTATCGAGTAAAAATTACGGTTTTTAACCGTTAACTAGCTGTTGGAGGAGAAAGAAAAAGAAATGTAAAAGTTCTGATTTGATAGAATTATATTCGTATTTTGTATAAGAAAAAAATATTCAGAGTAATAAATTGATTATAAGTAAAATAATTGTGTATGTTATTCTTACCGGTGCAGACTAGATTGCTATTATTTGTCATGCACATTTATTCATGCCACACTACTCGGCAAGCCTTTGGAGGGTGTTTGAAGATAAGTAATAAAACTGTTCATATACCAAATAGAAAGCATAACCATTCATTATATATTTTTTAATTGTAGCTTGGGGGTAACTTTTTGTAACGCCCCAAAATCGGTACCGACACTGCGGTCCCACAGTTCGGCCATGTCACCATTGCTAAATTCTAAATTACTAAATATCTCAAATGTTACAAAATAAAAATATTTAAATTTTGCCCAACCAAATAAAACCTTAATTGTCTATTACATATCCCAAGCATAATTAATTCCACAAATCCCAATACAAATTAATTGTCCATTAAAATAAACCATAAACAAAACTTCAAATGCTAAATAATTTATTTCTTCTCGAGTCACCCTCGACATGGCCTACCAAGCTCAAAGGATCCAAATCTACTAACGACCCGGAGAGAAAAGAAGTAGAAAAGGATGAGCAAACAATGCCCAGTAAGTTCATATATAACCCTTCTGGTTCCTAAGGAGGGCTTGACAAACAAGGAGATAATCGCCAAATGTCAAATATTTTTACAAATCAAAGAACTACATAATTCAGTTGTAGTTTCAATTTAAAATAAAAATCAAATGTCAAATGATGCTTGGTGTTCAAATGAAAGATTAAGCACAAAACAAATACGAGATATTCATTTATCGCCAATCGTCCCAAATCAGTTGAAAACAAAGGCCATCCGTAGATTCCATGATCACGTAAGCGGTCTTTTTGACCTAAATGATTTCCCCCAAAGGGTCTGAAGGTATATTCGAATTACCTCACCACATGTCCAGTGAGTGTTAAATAGTTCATCATTTCATTAGCATTACGTATATCACATAACATATTATTTTACTTAGTGATCACGGGGGAGTTCCAATAAAAATCAAATGTTCAATATGTGTATATGAATAAAATTTTCCAACGGTTTGATATTTCAATGAGGTCAAACATGTGGTACGAAAATTTCTAATTTCAAAGTATGAACAAAAATAGGTCCGACGGAGTTCAAAACAAATATCGGCGAATGTCGAGCATGGGTTTGCAAAGAAAACATTTAGCCAATAAAAATGTAACTGAAGCTCTTACTGAATAAATAGGAATATCAAATGACCTAAAGAAATATAGTCCCTTACTTGATTAGCTTTGCAACGATATATCAAACCACGTACAATTGTCTTAACTTTGTTTGTCCAAATCTAAATTCAATATATGAATTAATTTACTAAAACTAAAATATTTATATTTCAACTAAGAATTAACCGGCTACTGCTACTATTCCATCACCCATCCCATCCTTCTTCTTTTTTATTTTTTTATTTTTGTTGACTCCCCTTCCCCCCGGCCCCAGTACACACACACTCATACTCCCTCCCTCCTCCTTTCTACTTCTCTTTTCTTTCTCTCATTTTTATTTTTCCACCCCTTCTCTTTTTTCTTTCTCGTTTCCTCTCCCCTGCTTCTCCCCTCTTTTTCTTTTGGCTTAATTCTCTATTTGGTCACCATACTTTCGCAGAAATTCAAATAAGATCACTCTACTACTATTTTTCACACTTTGGTCACCCTACTTAACAAATAGTATCAATATGGTTTAGATAGTAGATGTCGTTAGTGGAATAGCTTGAAAAGACATAAATGCCCCTTAACTATGACATGTGTCGTGCATGTGAACTCTGAGGCCTCCTAAACAAAATCTAAGTACCCGACTCTTCATTTTCATTTTCGTAAGAGAGAGAGCATATCTTTTCTTTTCTTTTTTTTCAAAAGGTTGGAGGGGACAAATACCTTACCCCAACTCTTATTTTTTATTATTTAATGTCTTGAAAGGCTACAATTATAGAGAGAGCAAATCAAATATAAACTAGAACAAAGGAAGATCGAAGAGTTGATTGGAGATCGAAAAAAATTGAAGAGCTGATTGAAGATCGAAGAAAGAGTTGCAAGTGAACGAACTTGAACAAAGGTAAGCTTATAACCCCTAAACTCATCACCGGAATAAAACCCTAATTTGTAATTCAATAGTTACAAATGAGGGCTTTTGAAAGTGGAAATTATTAATTTAAATATGTATTGTTCTATTATACTTTGATGTTAGTTCAATTAGGGCTGGTTTGTTGTAATATTTTTGTTTTGTACAATTTGAGTTTTAGTTGTGACAGCTGAAATGAGGGCTTTTGTGTTTAACGTGTGAGTATGCATGCATGTACTCAAATTATATAGGATATTTGTTGTAATATAATGTATTGGTAGGGTTTTTTGTTTATAAAGCTCCAATTTTTATGTGATATATGGTCCCCACTAGTTTGTACACTGTGTTGCTTGGCCCCCTTCCCCACTTTAGTCTTTATTGTAATGTAATGTTGTAATATTGGTTGTCCCCCACCCCCTTCCCCAACACTTAGATTTCTTTTCTTTTCTTTTTAAGTGTTTTGTCTAATTATAAGCATGCTCCCACCAAGGCTTATAATATACTACTTTGTCCGATGATCCCTCACCTTTTTTCCTATTATTTGCAGTAAATGATGATAGTTGCTATAAAGTGCAATTATGGGGGTAATTTTTTACATGAGAAACCAATTAGGTATATGGCGAAGGTTCACTATTGGAAACACTTAGATTTATAGGAATTAACAATGTCTGGGTTGAAGGAGAGGATAAGAAATGAGTTGGGTGAGAATTATATCAGTTGCATATGCTATCGCGTAGGAGTTGACACAGTTGAAGACACTAGGCTTAGGCCATTATCAAAGCTTGAAGATTTTGAGGGTCTGATAAAGCTAGGTGACGACAGGGGACAAATAGAAATCAATATTGAACATGAGGTTGATGAGCAAGACTTAGAGTTTGATGCTGACTACATATGTTCTTCATCGGGTGGGGATGAGTCTCGATATAGTTTGGAAGATGAAGACTTTGAAAACCTAAGTGATGAAGAGTTACTGATAGCTAGTAAAAACTTGAGAACAAATAAGGCAAAGGGAAAGGGTCTTGTGAAAAGAAAAGCCGAGGCTTTAAAGAGGAGGGGAAACTCAGAGAAGGCTTCCAGTGTTTTACTGAATGGGGATGATAATGAGATGATGTTTGATGAGAGGGATGCTGAATTTCCTCCTAACTCTGATAGTGGGAGTGATGATAATGATGATGATAAGGTGTTGAGAAATGTCAGACCTATGTTCCCTAGGTACAACAAAAAAATGTAATATGAAGAACATATAATTCATCTTACATGAAACATTTACTAATGTGCAGGAGTTTAGAGATGCCATTAGGGTGTATGGTTGTTAGAATGCTTATGGCATAAAAATTTTAGGCCAAATTACTTTTTACCCCCCAAGTTTCCACCAAATCCCAATTTGCCACCTAAACTAAGGTTCCCACTTTAGCATTCAAGGTTGTCATTTGTCCCATTTAACCTCCTCCCGTATGTTGTCGTTTGAAACTTGGGGTTAAATTGCACGTGGTATTCATGTACAGGGCTATTTTTGTCTTTTTCCTAGCTACCAAGGTTGAACCCGATCAAACGGTGCCAAAGAAAAGCAGGCTCACGTTTATCTCTTAGCATCAATATCCAATATCATCAAGTACCAATTACCAAACCCACCATTGTGTTCTCACCCAACATCATCATCACCTAGCTGATTGTCCACTTCCCCCAATTTCTTCCTCTATGCTTTGGCGTCGCGTACGTAGGTATGAGTGGGAGCATTGGATGACTTGTTAGTTGAGTCGTCGAGGGAGTCAAGGAGGCGGTGAAGAGTGTGGAAGAGAGAGGAGTCGAGATCCGCTAGACGGATATCCATTCTTCTTCTCTTTGAATTTGGGAACAGGATTTTAGAGAATACAATCAATCAAGGGAAACATCGATTTCATAGACTACAAGATGGCGTCAACAGGGCCAGAGATTTATGAGGGAGAGAAAGAAGCTTCGGGAGGGAGAAGGGAAAATTCTAGGGGTTTCCATTTCACTTGTTCTCCAAAAGCCGTGAACATGGGACAATCGAATTTGGGAACTGGGTTTCAGAGAATACAATCGATCAAGGGAAACATCGATTCCACATAACTGGGTTTGGGAACTGGTTTGGAGGAGTTTTGATAGGACGCCTGGTGTTAGAGACACTGTCACAACCCGACCTGGATTCCAACACGAAATCCTAAGGTCGTACTGTGGCGACCCGACCCGGATCCCAATACGAGACCCAAGGTCGGGCCGTCAAAACACACAAAATAATAAACAAATGGTAAGGTCATAACGGCGATACGCCAATAACTATAACACATGTGGAAGCGAATAACATAATTAAACGGTGGCGCCCGAGCTAACAAGCTCAGAAATACAAAACAACCTAAGAGTTAGTAAATTTCTCGGTCCAAAAATTCAAAGCACGTGACGCAAGATTATACACGTACAACAAAACCACCTGTTACAATTTTATAAATACTTAAAACCAAGTCATCGGCGACGTTACAGCCGGAACCCAACATTAAACTAAGTCTACAACTCTAGTCTACACACTCTACGGCTAAACATGTCGGAGTAAAACATAACCAACGATATAAATAACTTGATATGGATAGAAACAATATTATTATATTAACATGACACGACTAACATCCGTCGGCTCACAAAAGACTAAATAACATAAACAAGTATCAATTAAATAATCACAAGACTTACTACCCATAGTGAAGTTTATATAACTTCACTTCCCAATCGACATTTCCAAAACAAAGGCTACAAATTTATAAACTAGTAGCAACCTTCTCACAGAACCACACGTTCTATCGTAGACTCGGCGGATTCCTTCAAATCACTAGCTCAGCTCGAATCTAAGGAAAACAAGGTAAACAGAGTAAGTCATAAAGACTTAGTAAGCTACTAATGATGCAATGTCATGGCATGGCATTATGCTCAAATAAAACATGTACATCTCATATCATTCTCATGATATACCATTTCATGGAATAATCCACAACACAAACCAAAACCTAACAATAATCTCATAGAACATCATTTGCATAATTCATCATAAGTAATTCATATCAATAGAATATGATTCTCAATTCCAATACGTTTAACATGTTATCTTCATATTGCACTGTTCATCAAAACATCATCCACATAACTCAATTATACCATGAGTCTCACACTTCATCTTTTAACATAATTCATGTAAGAACTTATATATGAAAGACAATGGTTTTCATTCTAATCATGAATAGCATGCTATATTTCTAGTATAACACTATATCAAAAGCCATCATTTCATTAGCATGTTATATTTCTTATCATAACATTTCAACAAGTAATCATCATCTCATGTAAACCATATCATTAGCCACGTAGCACAACAATTCATACAAGTGCTCGTAAAATAAACCACATAAGAGAGAAGATTATTTTCCTTTCCGTTTCCAGTGTGCAACTCCTGCGGAAACAAACGTGTCCTCGATAACCCCATTCGTGGTATCGACGTCCCTAAAACAATCCCCGCTCGGGTTCCATAGTGATCAGAGTCATGTTTACTTACTACAACTAAGATCAACTACTTCCCCACCGTGGCCATCGATGGAGGGGTGTGTGCAACCTGGCACGGCGATCAATTGCAACCACGAATCCCACAATTCGTGAAGACAATGCATCGTCCTGCCAAAGACTCAAACCAAAAGACGCCAGCTGGACTCAAACGCAAGCACAGGTAATCCATACTCAAATGCTCACCAAGGAAAAGTACAACATCACGCACTAATCCAATCAAGTAGATATCTACTTCTAAACCACATAGTTATGCACGTCTATGCTAACTAACACATAAACACATTAGAGCAATGTTATCAAGTCTTTAATACCCAAGTGTTCTTCATACACTTGAAAACGCTCGGAGGCTTAACCTCCATCAAAACTACCCCAAATTCCATAGGATCTCAATATGTGACTCACTATAATCATATTAGTCCAATAATCGACTCCGTTGAGTCATTTCTACTTTTTTCAAATTTGAAGGCATAAAAGCTATTTGCATCATAGCCGTCCTATTATTCATTAGCTATCATTCACGGCTAAGTTCTCAAGGTTAACAACATTGTGCAACCCAACGATTCATACCTTCCCAACAACAACCCCAAAACATGGTTCATAGGTCAACACTTAACATTCAAAGTCAACCATCATATTCAAGCATGTATCTCAAGTTAGCATTTAATTAAGCATGCTTTCATCCAAAATAACCATTTATCCAAACAAGATGTAAATTCATCTAGTATACTCACAATCACGATATAAATTCATCTAGCATGTTCATAACCTTCAATTCATGAATTAGTGTGACCAACATGCTATTATATGCATAAAAGTCAACTCAACCCGATAAAATCAACATTATATTTTATTCATGTAATCCATAATGATAATTCATTATACATATTCATAACCAAAAATTCATAAATTAGATGGCATCCCACTCTTATATGCATGATAGTCAACTCTATTCTTAAAAGTCAAACGAAACATTCAAACATGTAATCTATTGTGAAAATTCACCTATCATGCTCACAACCAAAATTAAAGGTTCAATAAGTATACTTCCAAACTTCCAAATATATAACCATGTATGATTCTAACAATTTATAATTTCCAATAAAACTCCAAAATCATGTACATCATCAATAACCCATTTACTTCATCAACTTATAGTCAAACCCTAGGTTTAGGAAATCATATACTCATCATATCAAAGTCCAATCTTACACAATGAACCTTTCTAACATACTTCACAAGTCATAGAAATCAACCTACACATGATTCTTAGCAAGTTCACTCTTAACTCAAAATAAAATCGCACAAAGCATGCATGTGTACTCATTGACCTCAAATAGCACCCTTGTTTTCCTTAGGGTCAATGAGCACAAAAATCAAATAGGAGGAGTATAGTAGCTTACCTACAATCACCACTTCAAGCAACCAAAACAAACATGCAATCGGTGGAAAGGGTTCTCCTCATCCTCCTCTTCACTTCTATGGTTGGGATTTGGAAATGGAGTCTTCAAGCTTTGACCACCATTAAAGAACACTGAAGAACTCTCAAGAAACTATCTCAAACCCCTAAGAAGTATTCAGCTCGTTTTTGGAGAGAATGGCTGAAGAAAATAGGCTTAGTGGTGGTATTTGGTCTCCCCTAGGCTGAAAAGTGGGGTGGGAAGGTGTGACCAATGCATGTGGAGGTTCTCCTTTGCCAAGTGTCTTCCAATCCACTCAAAACTCCCAATACTTGCTTAGGACACAATGGTTGATAGTTAGGACGAATTAGAAGTGGTTTAGGATGGGTTTGGGTGGGGTTAGGATTGACAAAATTGAGTAACAACCAAAACAATTCGTACTAGGAAAAGGGCGCCATGCGGTCGCATGGTGCTAGGGGGCATGCGACCGCATGCTAGGAAGCATGCTTCACTCATCAATCTGTTCAGCTTGCGGGGGCAAGGTCCAAACCCCCTTGCGATAACAAGGTCTCCAGAGCTCAAAAGGTCTTAAATCAACCTAAAACAACCCCAAACTCAAGACCAAAGTTCCCAAGGCTCAAACCTCACTCAAAGATGGTCTAGAACATCCACAAACAACTCCCGAAAGAATTCGGATCGAAACCGGAACAAGGCGCAACAACTTGCTAACGAACCGACGAATGAACTAGCGATCGAACGAGCAATACCATGAGACTTAAAGCAAGTTAAGAGGCTAATGAATAGGCTCACATACTTCTAAGAAGTCAAACAATAGATAGCAAAATAAGGGCTCCCGAAGAAGAGACGATCATACGACTCAATCTCGAACTACGCGATAAGAACGATTGTTATCCTCGAAGCGTCAAAACATCGCTAGACTTAAGGAATGCATCCAACTAGAAGTCTAATACATATAAACATATTAATCAATCCTCATGTAAAGATATAGGACCAAACCGAGGTCGCGAACACAAAACGCAAGCAAACTCTCAATCGCGTCGCATTCGACTATCGTCGAGTGACGACTTGTGACTTTAGCAAGTCAACAACTATATGGCATATCTTAAAAGTATTTTGGTCTTAATGTGATCTCTCATACACATCTAAACTCTCTCACATACTAAACGAGCAATCAACCAAGGAAGAAATGCGAGCATCGCACACAGTTCAAGCTAACCGGGAATCGAGGTATTACACGTACCGCGGGAACTAGCGTAAGAAGAGGACAAGCACTTGTTAAACAGTAGTGCAAGTCGAACAGTCGAGCTAACAAGCTTTAAACACCAACATAAAGCCGTACTAAGATACGATTTTACAAAAATTGAAGATGCGGAAGTGTTAACCAAATGAAACCCCGAGCTTTGAAGCTCGAAACCAAAGTCAAAGAACCCAAGAGATACATTATCTCAAAAAAAGGAAAAAAAACAAAACTCACGTGTCGCAACATTGCAGACGCTGAACAAACCATCGGCACTCCAGGCCGGCGTTTCAACAAAGGACCAACCTGATATAACAATTACCCACGGCTAAAGCATACCGGGATTAACCAACAACTATAACAATTTAGAATAAAGAAAAGCCCCAAAGCTACTGCGTGCCCGGGAGACAACTGAAATAAATACTAACTTTACAAGTATCTACCCGACTGTAAATACCCAAGTATCTACTCGACCGTAAAGTCTAGATAACTTTACAAGATCGATCTCACAAGAATAACAAAATACACAATATAAGTGACGATGCTAAAAAGAAATAGGACTCCACAAGCTACTACTCGGGAAAGTCTACTGCTACTAGCACGAACTACACAATCTAATCTCGATCTTTCGATTAGTTGCGCTCTGCTACAGCCATGATCCACTCGACCTCAACGCAACTACCAATTTGCTGCAACTAGAAAACAAAGTACGAAATGAGTCATAATAACCCAGTACGCTACTACAAAAGATAAGTAACAGATAATTTTGTATCATAAAAATAATCATGGTGTCATTTTACAAATGACAGAAAACCCGTGATGAGGCGTCGTATCGTTTTGATACTCCACAAGATAACCATTTCTTCTTACTTACTAAATCGTCCAAATGAACTAGGGTGTAATTCCCTGTTCAAACACAAATCAAATGAAGTAGAAGGTAGTTTCCATAAAGACATCATATGCAAGTATATATATATATATATATATATATATATATATATATATATATATATATATATATATATACAAATCAAGTTGTTCACAGAATCATCATGTATAAGTGTGCATATTTATATATATACACATCAAGTCTCTTAATAACATTAATCAATACAAACATGGTCAATATGATCTTATGTTCAACTAACACTTTGTTATCACATAAGTGCCCATAGGAAGCCACATAAGGGATAGATAAGATACCAAATCACTGTCGTCGTATTGCTCCTGCAATCACAACTGTTAATCATATCGTGCCAGTGATACCCCAAATAGTGGTATCAAAGTGCTGAGCGGTATCACCTCAAGGGTGGCGCCTTTCCCGGTCATATAGTTCTAGTCAAATGCGCCCTCTGGTTACGCAGGAGTGGACTATGGAACTACATCCCCACTGCGGCCCACAGTGGAGGGGTGTGTGAACTGAATCCGGTACGGCGATACATAGCAATCATGAATCTCATAATTCGTGAAGACGATGCACCGTCCCACCTTCAACGTAAAACTCAACAAATACCAACTGGACTTATATGCAATGCACAAGTAGATGTTTACTTGCAAATCCTCAAGTAGATATAATGATCCACTAAACTCATACGATTATGCACATTGTTACAATAATCACAAAACCACAATAGGAGCTCATTTGAGTCTCTAAATCATAAGTGTCAAGTTGTTCACTCTATTCGATTCAAGTCCCAAAAGCTAGTAATCTAGGCAAATGGAATATAATTATCATAGGATCTTACCACGATCCTTGTAAGGTTCAATTGTTCCTTAACTCGACTCTGTTAAGTCCTTACTACAGTTTCATCCAAATAGGGTATAAATGATATATGCATATCTTACCCGTTTCTATGTTCTCGTTTAAAGCATAGATAGGTTCTCGTACCATTTAGGAACCCTAGTTCAATGAGTTCATAATTCCACCTATTAGTGAAATTTAAGTTCAATACAAGTAGACAAATCAAACCTCAATGAGACTTTAAAGTATTCAAGAGAAATCAAGATTTAAACAAAAATATACAATATGCTTTATCAAGTTATATTATCAAATAAGCATAGAGGATTCAATATTTAACCAATATCATAATTATGCTTTTAGTCATAATCTCAAGTAAGCATAGAAATTCACATTCTAGTATGAAAAACCATTCCAAGTAATCAATTTAACTATCGACGCATCACATATTGTCCAAGGCTACCTTGTTAGTCTAGGATCATTAAACCATTTAGGTTATAAATAATAAAATCTTCCTAGAATGATAATTCATCCTAACTTCCAAAATCCATAGTAGTCCATGAATTAAACCAAACTATCCTTAACAAGTTCAAATATTATGAATCACTCTACGCAGCAATCTTGCTAATTGTATTAAAAATTCCTTCCAACACCAAATGTATTGAATCTTACATATTCAAAAAGTAGGCTCTTTAAACTATAACTTAGACTTTTAAATGACTTCATTCAGACTTGTATTCATCAATCTATGATCATATCAAGATCAAGCTAATAATCTGTTTTTCTGTTATGATTATTCTGCCCAGTCAACTTATAAATTCGACCATTAATTCCTCAAATCTTCAAATTTTATGAATTTTATATATTCAGAAACTAAACTCTTGGAAATATAATTTAGAACTTTAAATTACTCTATTTGGAATTGTATTCTTCAGGATACAGTCACCTCAAGTCATGTTAAAAATCTGGTTTTCTGTTATGACTTATTCAGCATGACTATCGTACAAAATTCACCAAAAATCCTATGTTGATCCAAATGACACATATTTTACATTTACAGAAACTAGACTCTTTGATCTAGATTTTACCAGTTTAAAATACTCCAATTGGACTTGTATTCATCAAGTCATGGTCCCATCAAATTCATGACACAAATCTGACTCTCTGCCATGACTTACACTGAGTGTCTATCATAGAAACTTCACCAAATATTCCTCATAAATCCAAATATCATAAATATTACATTTCTAGAAACTAGACTCTCTGAAGTACAACTTAGAATCTTAAAAGACTCAATTCAGTCATGTATTCATCGAAATATGGTCGTCTTAATATCACATTAACAGATTGACTTTCTGGTAACAGCTTACTGGAACAGCCACGATTTGTGACTAATGAAAAATACTTCCTTAAGTCCAAAATTTATGAAACTTTACAGAGAGTTACCTAACATGTATAGGTATAACATACTACATTTTTAGAAATTTCCCTTTAGTAGATTAGTACCAGTAACTTCCCAAAATTTGAACAAAATAGAGACTGAATTTGTATTGTTTGTTTTCCAACAAGTTCATGAGCAACAATGATTCCAAATCAAAGTCTAAACATATTTCAAACTAAACCCAAGACCAAAATCATCATGTCAAGATCCATGGAAAAATTTCCAGATTTCATACAAGCATCAAAACATTTTATAAACTTGATAAAACTCTTCCTTAGCATGATCTAAGCAAGGTTAATGAAGACTAGCATGACAAACAATGTAGTCTACAAAATTCTGAGAATTTGTAACGTACTTTAAGTCTAGATCAAAATAATGGATGATAAAACAAACCAAGTATTAGAAGTCTCCTCGTCGATAGCTACGATTGGGTGGTCTCGAATCCAAAATCGGGTGGCCGGATCTCCGGGAAATCAAGAAATACACACTAATCTCACCAAGAATCTCCCACACTAGAGTTCTCTAACCATGGATGAATATGAGGAGTGGTAGGAGGTGTAAGGAGTGGAATATTACTGATATTTCAAGTCCACCAAGGTTAGGGAGTGAGTGGAAAACAAGTGTCAAGCTCTTATATGTCAATTTTTAAGTGAGATTAAGTCCTTAATTGAGGACTTAGTGCTAAAATTTTCACTTAGACTTAATCCACTCTAATTAAGGTCCAAGGTCAAGTTTGGTTGAATTCATTAAGAGTCTCCAAGTAAATCCAATAAACAAGGCAAAACTCAAATTTCTGGAAATACTGAGAATAAATTATTCAGTCAACTTTAAAAATTCTCATATACTGAAATACAAGTCCAAAAATTAAGAAAAAGGTATGGTTGGAAATATATTGAAGTCTAGTTTCTAGCGCATCAAACGGATCTCAATTCCGACTTGTCCACCGAAAACTATGGCCAAATTACTACAGCCCTATCATGGCCGAGGCGAAAACACAAGTCACACCGGAAATGAAACACGAGCGTGTTCAAACTTAAACACGACCAAACCAAAATAATACCAAGTTAATCCCCAAGGTCCCCCAAGTCATCTAGGTCCAAACTTAGGATCAAAATAATACTAACCGAGTAATACGACAATAAACACAACGGTACGAACTTGTACGACAACACGATAACTAAAATCACGAATCGGGGAATCAAACTTACGCCGACAACTACTATGAATGTTGTGGCCACGTGTAAACTTGTAAACATGGTTATTATGAATGTAAATGCATCCGAGCAAGTACACCAACACCTAGGATCTCTCAAAGGTCGCGAGCAAGAACGAAGTAGGTAAACGTTCTACCGAGTCAAGAACTTAAGGATTCGGGGTCTCACAGACACCATAAATATGAAATGGGTTGTCGACTATGTTGTTCGATGAGCCTTTGGAGGAGAGAATCAAGACAACCATGGCAGAGGAGTTTGGAATTGGAGGAGTTTTATGCATAGATTATTTTGGAATGAATTGCTTCAAAAGTATATCGTTAAACAACATGGAAAAAGATCGAATAGATTATTTGGAGAGATCGCTATTTTATAGAGGTGTTTGGAATTAGAAGAGAGAGAGTGTGGGAATGGGGTTCAGTAAGAAAGACAATAGGGAAAAAGACAAAAATAACCCTGCACGTGAGGACCACGTGCGATTTAACGCCGAGTTTCAAACGGCAACAGACGGGAAGAGGTTAAATGGGACAAATGGCAACCTTGAATGCTAAAGTGGGACAAACCTTAGTTTAGGTGGCAAACTGGGATTTGGTGGAAACTTTGGGGAGTAAAAGGTAATTTGGCCAAAATTTTAACCAATGATAAGAAGAGGGTACATGTTAAGTGTGCGAATTCAAATGTCTGCACATGGGAAATATGGGCAAGCTGTATTAAGGATGAAACAACTTTTTAAATTAAAACTTTTTGTATTGTCCATCAATATGGAATAACTTATAAGAGCAAATGTTGTAGTGTTGGATGGCTTGTAAAAGAATTTCATGATAAAATTTTGAATAATCCAAAATGGAAGTTAAAAGAGTTTAAGAAAGAGGTGATGGAAAGATTTGGATTAGATGTTAGCAGGAGCATGTGTATAAGGGCTAGGGCAGGGTTCTTGGTGAAGAATGATCATTGGATGACCACTATGCCAAACTGTGGGATTACAAGAAAGAATTAAAGAGAACAAATGAGGGCAGTTTTGGGGCTTGATGGGTGCTTTCTAAAAGGAATTTGTAAAGGTGAATTGCTTGTTACAATAGGGAGGGATGCAAACAATCAAATGTTTCCGGTGGCATGGGCTATTGTTCAGGTTGAGAACAAAAATTCTTGGAAATTGTTCATTCAAATGTTAGTTAATGACTTGGATTTAGGGAGTGATGATGGGTGGGTTTTAATCACTAATCAAGAAAAGAGTCTAATGGAGGCAGTACATGAGCTACTGCCTTTTGTTGAGCACAGAAACTGAGGCATATTTACAACAATTGGAGGAAAGATTTCAAGGGAGGTCAACTAAGAAAAGTTTTCTGGGCAGTGGTGTATCCAAGTACTGAGAGTGAAATGAAAGAACAATTAGAAAAGATAAAAGAAATTGATCAAGCTACTTATTATGGGTTTATGAAGAGGAACCTTGAGCAATTTTGTAGGGCTTACTTCAGTACTGCAATGAAAGTAGACAATGTTGAGAATAACATGGCTGAGGCTTTTAATGGAACAATTGTTGACTTTAGGGTTAAGCATGTAATTTACATGTTAGAAGAGATTAGGTTGTATATGATGGGTAGGCTGCATAAAAGAAGGAAGTGGATGATGAAATACTTTGATGATTACTGCCCTGCAATCAAGAAAGTCTTGGAAAAAAACAAACAGGATGTGAAATTTTGGAGCTCAATCTACATGGGGATGGGAAATTTGAGGTGGCCTATAGAAAAGAAGGTCATGTAGTTAATCTCAGCCAGTGGACTTGCACTTCAAGAAAATGGCAACTGAGTGGGATTCCTTGCACCCATGCTATTGAAGCCAAACCAAAAAGGTGAAAGGCCAGAAAACTACTTTGATCAGTGCTACCTAAAAACAACTTTTTTTGAAATCTTATGGTTATTCTATGAATCCAATTAGTGGAGAACATTAGTGGCCAAAATCAAGCAAGATTCCTTTGCTACCTAATGCAAATAAGAAAATGCCAGGCAGACCCAAAAAAAAATAGGATTACATGAAGAAAAAAAAAAGGTATGGCTAGTGAAGCAGGAAGTGCAACTAAAGGTGGACACAAACAAGGTTTATTAAGGAAAGGTAGGGTGATGAACTCAAATTGGGAAATGTGGCTGGACACAATAAGAGAACCTTCCCCAAAGCAAAGGTAGCAGCCAGTGCATCAGGATCACTTCCTGAAGATGGACCAAGTCAAACCATTCAGGTTAATTCTGTTTTCTATTTTCCTTGCATATTTTCCTTCTTGCTTGCCTTGCATGTCTAACATATTTTGTTTCTTGTCTGTCCATTAGGCCCATAGCCTTGGTGATGGAGCAAGGCATGCAGACCAAGAGAATTTTGGAACTGGAACTCAATCAAATCAGGTATAGTACTTCCTTAAATTCCCTTTTACATTTCCTTTGTTTACCCAATATGTCTTAACATTTTACTTGATGATGAATAAGCCCCTATTATTGGTGATGGACCAAGGTAGGCAGGGGATATTGGAACTCAATCAAATATAGGTGATTTAGCAAGGAAGGCAGGAAACCGCAAAGCAGGGATGGGAAGTGAATTTAGGTGTTGGATCTCAAAAAACTCAGGTAAAACATGTAATACTTTGTTACATTTCATATGTGATATAGGGTCCTTGTCTAAACATGGTCTTGTCTTTTAAATAGACAACTGGTGTTAGAGAAAATTTAATGTAATGATGGGAAGTGAACATAGGTGTTGGAGCTCAAGCAACTCAAGTACTACTTGTCTTTTTCAGATATGTTCTGAAAAACAACAAATAGGCATCTATTTTTAGTGATGGATCAAGGCAAGTATGGAAAATAAATAGAGGTACTGGATGTGAACCAAGTCAGGTACTGCTTTTCATTTCAATATATTCTTTGTTGTAAGACTCAAACAAAGGTATTTGCTATTAACATTTTTTTTGTCTTTCCATTAGGGACCTATAAGTACATCTGAAGGGAACACTAGTTATAGAAGTGCACCCAAGGGAACACCAATTATAGGAGTGCACACAAGGGATCACCACTTAAGAGAGGTGGGAAGATTGCTTTTATTAGGAGTGAGGTTCAGACTCAACAAGACAACACTCAAGTAATTAAGAGAATCAAAGTTGAGAAAGGAGAAGTAATCAGAAAGTCACAAAGGAACATGAATAACATGTGGAAGCAAAAGTGTAGGGAGACCAATGGAATGGCAATTGACATAGATTAGATGATGTAAGACTCAAGCATATGATTATTTTTTTACTATGGTTGGTTATTGCCAAATGTTGGGTATTTTTGCTAATGGTTTGTTCATGCCCAATGTTGGGGTATGTTTGTTAATGGTTGGTAATTGCCCAATGTTGGGGTGTTTTTGCTGATGGTTGGTTCATGCCCAATGTTGGGGTATTTTTGCTGATGGTTGGTTCATGCTCAATGTTGATCCACTACGTGTAGCTCACACACTGACCCACTAAGCACGCAGCACCTTGGGTCACCAGGCCCACTACAAGCCGACCCAAAAGTCCATGGATGATGTTGGTGCACAGAGGTAGTATGTGACCACCTTATAAACCACACACAAGTCTCACATCTACCCAATGTGGGATTGGGGGTATTACAATATCCCCCACTTAAATCCTTAACATCCTCGTCAAGGCCGAATCGTACCCCGGGCGATGGAGGATTGATCAATGTATTTTATACGTCGATTTCATATACTTTTATGACTTAAATTATGCTATTTCACGAGTCTTTTGGCTACTAATATGTGTTTTCAGTGAGTTTTGTAAGTTTCAGGGTTTTTAGTGAAAATGTGCAAAACACAAGGGTTTTATATGAAAATTCCAAGAAGGGCCCAAGATGAAAAATGAAGAAGAAAATAAGGAAGTCCACGCTGGAGACCTTGCGATCGCAAGGTGTTTCAGACCTTGCCCCCGCAAGGTGGACAGAAAGTCAGAAAACAAAAAGCCCGGAAAACTGGAGACCTTGCGGACACAAGGTACTCAACACCTTGCGACCGCAAGGTGGTCAGAATGCGAGAATGTCGTATTTTCACTAGAGATTCGATTGCAATACAACTCTATGGTATAAATAGGAACCGGGAGCCAAAGCCTAGATATTAAAAAAAACGGCTGGAAACAGTTTTATATAGCTTTACAGTAGATTTTAGGTTGGATAACATAGTTAGATTGTGTAATTACAAGTATTGAAGATCAGATCATGTCTCCGTTCATGTCCATGTGCTGTTCATTGTCTATGATGAACTAATTCATCACTAATCTAGGAGGTGGGAGGTAATTTGTATCGAATTTATGTTTTAATTCATATTTATGTTCATTCAATTCTTGTTGATTATGGTGTTTATCAATCCCTCTATTATTTCGCTTTGAAGAAATGAATGTAATCGCAAATAATAAAGGCCTAGAGGTGCGGATAACTGCATGACCAATGTGCATATGTCGTACACTAGCTCACCATCACAATAAACTGGACCTACCGATGCACGAGAGTGATAAGTTAGGACCATGTTCATACATGATTTAGGTGACAGATAAATCATATGTTCTTGTGCTTAGGATATAGAATGGATGAATGTTGCAGGGATGGAGGCTGAACCAATAGTTCAACAGACTATATCTATCTTTTGTGAACGAACCCAAGAAATTGAATGATAAGTATTTTGAATTAAACATAAAGGTGATACAAGTGAAACCCGAATCCTAGATTGCCACCTACCATAAGATCTTCATAATCTGTAATTACTGCTAATTAGTTAAACACCTAACTATTAATAGTAGATTAGAATAAAATCATTATAAAAACCCCCTTAGATTAATAAATTGCTATCAATAAATTGCACTGTTCGTGGTCTCTTGTCTCTGTGGGTTCGACCCTTGCTTCCAATATTATTCTATAATAGTCTTGTCCACTTGCAAGGAAAAAATTAAAATAAGACATCGATCAAGTTTTTGGCGCCGTTGCCGGGGACAAGCTAGTTCACGTAGTTAGTTTGTTGGTAGCGTAATTTTTAGTTTAATTTAATTTTCAGTTTTTATAAAAATAAAAATACAAAAAGATTTTATTTTATTTGTTTTAATAGTTAGTTGTTTTTAAATTGCTTTAATTTATTTTATGCACGGTCGTAGATCTTTGAATCCTAAATTGGTAGAACTGAATCAAGATATAAATAATATTAAAAAGAATCAAGAAGATTTTGAAAATCTAGCTTCCCAGCTTGATAATCAAGAGCAATTGAATCAAGAGGATCCTCTGATCGATCCTACAATGGAAGATAATAATAATCGAAATCCTGAAAATCCAGTTAATCCGGTTAACATGAATCAAAGAGAAGAAGAACCTGCAAGAAGAAATATGGAAGTAGTAGTAAATCAAAGAACTATTAATGATTTCAGTAGACCTTCATTAAATGTAGTAACATCATGTTTAGTCTTACCAGATGCCGTAAGGAATTTCGAACTAAAAGGCCATTATTTTAACATGATACCATCTTTTCATGGAATGCCTCACGAAGATCCTGTCAGTTTCTTAAAAGATTATGAATACATGATGAGTACTTTTCCTTTAGGAGGGTTGACTAAAGACCAAGTTAAAATGAAATATTTTCCTAGTGCATTAAAAGAGTTGGCAAAGCGATGGTTTATGAACTTAACACCTAGAGTAATGTTTATACTTGGGCTCAATTATATGATTTGTTTATGAGTAAATACTATAAGCATGCATCTCTTACTGAATACAGAAAACAAATCATGTCATTTCAAAACGAACCAAGTGAAACATTCCATGAGTCTTGGGATAGATTTAAAAATCTGCTCATTATGTGTCCTCATCATAATTTGGCTCAACATGTGTTAGTGCTTCAATTTTATCATGGTCTTTTGCCAGGCTTACAAACTATGGTTGATAGTGCAGCTGGTGGTTCTATTAATAGAATGACACCATAAGCACTAGAGGAATTATTTGAGATGTTAAGTATTAATTCTCAACAGAAAAGTGCTAGAGGTAAAAATAGAAGTCTATACCAAATTCAAGAAAAATCAGATACACAAGCTCAATTTGAAAACTGGCAAATTCAAGAAGCATGTGCTTTATGTGGATTATATTCCCATGCTACTAATTTTTGTCCATCAAGTGCTATGTATGCTGAACAGGCTAATGCTATGAATATGTTCCCTCAAAGGCCAAAGAATGATCCCTACTTAAACACATATAATCCTGGTTGGAGGAATCATCCTAACTTTTCTTGGGGAGAAAATAAGCCTTTACAACCTCAACAATTCCAGCCTCAACCACCTCAACCACAACAATTTCCAAATCATAATCAATTAAGGATTGAAGAAGTTCCAAAACAAGATGGAACAAACAAAAGTCAAGCAGTGTTGATAAAATATATGCTTGAAGAAATTGAAAATTTAAAGAAGCACATTGTGCATTCTGAAGCCGAGAAAAGAGAAGAAGGGAAGTTCCCTAGTCAAACCGAGCAAGCAAAGTCAATCACTGTCTTGCGAAGCGGTAAGGTAATAGGTGAAGAGGTAAGTGATCTTGTTCATTCTTCTAATGTGCCTGATACAGTAGAGAATTATGAAAAAGAAGTCGAAAAAGATAATAACAGCAATGAGAATAATGAAACAATTAATCAAGAAGTAGAAGTAGAAGTAGAAATTCCAAATAAGGAACAAGAAAAAGAGGTTCAAAATAAAAAAAATCAAATAGAAATAGAAAAAGAGTTAGAACCAGAAGAAGAGAAACCTTATGTGGCTCCACCACCATATGTTCCTCCAATTCCGTTCCCAAGAAGACTTATGAAAAACCGAATGGACTAACAATTTACGAAAATTTATAATATGTTCTCCAAAGTGAATGTTAATCTTCCTTTGCTTAACGTTATTAAAAATATTCCAGCTTATGCAAAGTTTTTCAAAGATCTTCACTCTAAGAAACACAAGTTTGAAAACAATGAGAAAATTATTGTTTCTAAAAATGTAAGTTCAGTTTTACAACCCGAATTACCCCCTAAGTTGAAAGACCCTAGTAGCTTTAATATCCAAGTTTCCTTGGGAAGCTCTAAAAAGTTGAAAGTTATGCTAGATTTAGGAGCAAGTATTAACTTGATGCCTTTTGCGGTCTATAAACAGTTAGGGTTAGGAGAACTAAAACCCACTAGTATGCAATTGCAATTAGCTGATCGTTCAGTTAAATATCCTTTGGGTATAGTGGAAGACATCCTAGTTCAGGTTGATAAACTAATCATTCCAGTCGACTTTATGGTTCTAGAGATGGAAAGGAAGATTTGCACAAATAATGAAGTTCCTATATTGTTAGGCAGACCTTTTATGGCCACTACCAATACAATGATAAATGTCAAGAATGGTAAACTCACAATATCAGTCCTAAGTGAAACTGTTGAAATCTATGTTTATGATGCTATGAATAGACCTAGTGACATAAATGCATGTTTTTCCATAGATGAAATCGAAAAATTATCAACTGAAACTTTTGAAGAAGATAATAAATATGAAGACTATGAGAAAGATGTATTTATAGTTTATGATGATAATCTTATCCCTTCCATAAAAATTGACATTGATGAGATAGAAAGAGAAATAGAAGAGGAAGAAAGACAAGAAAGAGAGAAGTTAGAAGCTCTTAAAAATAAAGATCAAGAAAACATAGAGAAAGAATCCGAATCAGAAAATAAGTCTGATAAGATAGAAAAAGTAGAAGAAGTAACTAATGAAATCAAAGAAGATGAAGTAGATATTTTAAAATCTCTTTTTGAAGAAATTGAGATAGAGAAAGTTAAAGTAGAAAACAAGGAAGATGTTAAAGAAACAAATACCGAGGAGGTTAAAATAGAAGAAACAATTAAAGCAGAAAATTCTGAATTTATGTCATCTGTTAAATCTCCTCCAGTTGAAGAATTAAAGTCATTACCACCCCACTTAAAATATGCATTTTTAGGGGAAGGTAAAACTTTGCCTGTTATAATAGCAGCTGATTTAACTGAAGAGCAAGAAGCAAGTTTGTTGAAAGTTTTATGGACACATAGAGAAGCTATAGGATGGTCCTTAGCTGATTTAAAAGGTATTAGTCCATCTATGTGCATGCATAAAATACATCTAGAAGAAGGTAGTAAACCTTCGAGAGAAAGACAAAGAAGACTTAACCCATACATGGAAGAAGCTGTAAGAAAAGAGGTTCTTAAGCTTTTAGATGCGGGTATAATTTACCCAATATCAGACAGTAAATGGGTTAGTCCAGTTCAAGTAGTTCCTAAAAAGTCAGGAATTACAGTTGTTTAAAATGAAAAAGATGAATTAGTCCCTACACGAACAATAACTGGTTATAGAATGTGCATTGATTTGCGAAAACTAAATGCGGCAACTAGGAAAGACCACTTTCCTTTGCCATTTATTGACCAAATCCTTGAAAGACTAGCCGGTCATGAATACTATTGCTTTCTTGATGGTTTTTCTGGTTACAATCAGATCCATGTAGCACCCGAAGACCAAGAGAAAACAACTTTTACATGTCCTTTTGGTACTTTTGCTTTTAGGAGAATACCCTTTGGATTATGTAATGCACCAGCCACCTTTCAAAGATGCATGATTTCTATATTTTCAGACTTAGTTGAAAGATGTGTTGAAGTTTTCATGGACGATTTTTCAGTTTTTGGAAATTCTTTTGATCATTGCTTAGAAAATCTCACATCAGTTTTGAAAATATGATGTGAAACAAATTTAACTTTAAGTTGGGAGAAAAGTCATTTCATGGTCAAACATGGAATTGTCTTAGGCCATGTTGTGTCTAATAAAGGTATTGAAGTTGATAAAGCAAAAATCGAAGTTATTTCACAACTACCCCCTCCAACTTCTGTTAAAGGTGTTAGAAGTTTTCTAGGGCATGCTGATTTCTATAGAAGATTCATAAAAGATTTTTTCAAAATCTGTAAGCCTCTATGTAACTTGTTAGCAAAAGATACATAATTTGTTTTTGATAAAGAATGCTTAGATGCATTTAGTTTATTGAAAGAAAAATTAACTACTGCCCCTATTTTATCCGGCCCTGATTGGTCTCTTCCTTTTGAAATCATGTGTGATGTATCAGATTTTGCAATTGGAGTCATGTTAGGACAAATGGTAGATAGAAAACCTCATGTGATTCATTATGCTAGTAGAACTCTAAATGATGCACAATTAAATTACACAACAACAGAAAAGGAGTTTTTGGCAATTGTGTACGCTTTAGAAAAATTTAGATCATATCTGTTAGGATCAAAAGTGATAATATTTTCTGATCATTCTGCATTAAAATATTTATTAAGTAAGAAAGATGTTAAGCCTAGACTAATTAGGTGGATGCTATTGTTACAAGAATTTGACATCACAATCAAAGACAAAAAGGGAACTGAAAATGTCGTACGTAGCCGACCATTTGTCTAGATTAGAATTTTCGCCCTTACTTGAACGTCAATTTCTTGATGATCCAATTCCCATAAATGAAGATTTTCCTGATGAGCAACTGTTAGCTATTAAAGATTCAGACCCTTGGTATGCTGATTTTGTCAATTATTATGTGTCTGATATCATAAATCCTGATTTTGATCATTATGAAAAGAAGAAATTTTTGGCCAAAGCAAAAAATTATTTTTGGGAAGAGTCTCATTTATATAAAATTTGTTCCGACTCTTTAATAAGCAGATGTATTCCAGAAAAAGAACAACAAAGCATTATGGAATTCTGCCATGAATACTCTTGTGGAGGTCATTTTAGTGGAAATAAAATTGCTAGAAAAATTTTACAATCTGGTTTATATTGGCCTACTGTTTTTAGAGACTGTGAATTATTTTATAGAACATGTGATAAATGTCAAAGAACTGGTGGAATAGGAAAAAGAAATGAAATGCCTTTACATATTAACATGGTTGTTGAAATCTTCGATGTTTGGGGCATTGATTTCATAGGTCCCTTTCCAGTGTCAAATAATTGTGAGTATATTTTTGTAGCAGCTGATTATGTGTCTAAGTGGATTGAAGCCATAGCAACTAAGACAAATGATGGTAAAACCGTGGTTAAATTTGTATAAGATCTGTTTACTAGATATGGAGTACCTAAGGCCATAATAAGTGACCAAGGGACTCACTTTACCAATAAATTATTGAATAATGTCCTTAAGAAACATGGTGTAACTCACAAGTTAGTTACACCTTATCATCCTCAAACATCTGGCCAAGTAGAGGTTAGCAATAGGCAAATTAAAGCAGTATTAGAAAAGACTATTAGGCCTAATCGTAAAGATTGAAAATCTAAACTTAAGGATACTTTATGGGCGTACCGAACTGCTTTTAAAACCCCAATAGGAATGAGTCCATATAGAATGGTATATGGCAAGGCATGCCATTTACCAGTTGAAATTGAGCATAAGGCTTATTGGGCTGTTAAAGAATTAAATTTAGATTTAACCTTGGCTGGTGAGGAAATATTGTTTCAATTGAATGAGTTAGAAGAACATAGGCTAAATTCGTATGAGAATGCTAAAACATATAAAGAGAAGACCAAGAAATATCATAACATGAGATTAGCCAATAAGATGTTTCGACCAGGATTGAAAGTTTTACTTTTTAATTCTAGACTTCGGTTATTCCCAGGAAAGTTGAAATCTAAATGGTCTGGTCCTTTTATAATTGTACGAATTTATCCTCATGGAGCTGTCGATATAAAAAATCCAAAGAATAATGAAAATTTTAAGGTTAATGGACACCGACTCAAGCCATACCTTGAACCGATGTCAGTTGAACGAACAATTGAATTGATTCGTTTGGCTAACAATGAACCGCCCAAGGATTAGATTTGCAGTTGGGTCGAGCCAAAGATGTTAAACAAAGGCGCTAAGTGGGAGGCAACCCACTATTATGAATTTTATTACTTTTGTAGTTAATTTAAATATGCTATTCTCCGTTAAATGTATTTTTGGACATTTAATTTTTAAATTAAATATGCCAAAATTCAAGTTTGGGGAGAAAAGCATTTTAGTGTTGTATTTATGTGTTGCTAATAATTTTAGTTTAGAGTTTTTCTAGAGTTTTAACAATGCAGGAAAGTTACAAAATGTAACGGAATATGACGGAAGGGCTTAACTGCTAAATTGCTAAAAAGGATGAAAAAGAAACTAGAAGGGAACATTATGCCCACCTTGCGGACGCAAGGTGTGGAAGACCTTGTGACCACAAGGTCCTCAGTAAATGCGATTATCGTGATCGGGTACAGTCAGGACGTGGGAATCAGCGAGAATGCAAACCGCCTGATCTGCCTACCTTGCGGACGCAAGGTAAAAGACACCTTGCGACCGCAAGGTGCCTTTATAAAAAGAATGACGGGTTTCTCTTGCAGAATCATTCCAGAATATCTACTCCCTCCTTCCAGCCAGGCGCAGCCTGCCTCCTCCTTAAAAATCCGCGAGATCCTTGAAACTCTTCAAATTTTCGGCTCAAATCTCAAAGATAACCTCCCTCCTTCAAACCCTTCAACCTCCATCATCTCATGACCTTCCATTTCACACCATTAAAGGCTTGAAGAAGCTTGAAGCAAGGAGAAGACTCCATTGTTGCCGACGCCAAGCTTGAAACTCCGGCGACACTCATCTAAGGCTGCAAACTAGTAATTCTAACTCCCATCTTTAATTTTACCGTCAAATTTTTGCATGCTAGGGTGTTAGATAATTTCACGTGTAAATATTTGCATGCTTTAGGAATTAGTTTTAATTTTAAAATTTTGAAAATAATATTTTAATTGTTAAATATTTAATTTTTAATTTTGCTCAAACATTATGTTCCGTAAGCGTAGAAATACCGGTGCTTCTTCCTCCCGCCCTGTTCAGGAGGAGGAACCTCAGTATGACCACCGCCGATTTATCTCATACGAGGCCTCAGAAAAATACGCGGCCAAACTCTCCAAGACATTGGTCCCTGAGAGGGGATTTATGGCTGAAGAATTTGGCCTGCGTGCTAATTTCACGGCCCGTAGGTGGGGGTTGTTGACCGATTCTCTGGACAAGGCAATCATGTCTATTGTCCGCGAGTTCTATGCCAATGGCCGCATTGGCGTAGATGGGGGAGTTTTAGAGACTGTTAATGTTAGGGACGTTATTTTTGACCTTTCGTCCCAAAACATTAACATGTATTACAGGACATCCAACTTTGCGGATGGTGCCAACGAATTTAGCCTCCACCTCCATACCCCTGTCCCTCTCGAGGTGGTCAATGCGACCATCGCCCTACCTGGTGTTGAGTGGACCCAAAACCGTAATCCACCCTACGGTCCACGCACCATGGAGGAGTCTTTCCGCCGAACACGGCCAAGCCCGTGTTCAAATTCATTTGTGCCTGCCTCATGCCTTCCAATCACCAACACACGTGACTTGGGGTAAGGTCCCGATCTACACCATTATGGCCGTGGGTCTGCTGATACGGCCGCCGTGAGGTTCCTGGCGTGCTACCGCCCGCGCCTCGATGGGTGCACGCGTGATGCGGGACACCACGCTTCCTCGCTCCACCCTCCCTTGTTTGGGAAGATGAAATCCAAAGTGCGAGAGGAGTCGCCGATATTAGCACGTTGAATGTGCCTCTTGCCTTGAGTGGATTTTGTATCCAAAATGGGAACTAAAGGTTTACATGTCGTTATCCCTTATTTCGTGGATAACGTGATATGGGAATGCATTATTTTCCATTCTCATTCTCCCCTTTTTTTCCGGGATAATAGAAGTGCAAGAAAAGATATTGCGACGCCCCCACTTACGGATTTAATAAAATGGCCTTATGGCCCCCTGGGCCGATCACTATGGAGCTAGAGGCCCCACCGGATCTGAAAGTTTTAGAGTCGCCACCTTTATTTTAAGGCAAAAATAAAGGAAAACCGTAAGAGAAAACCGTAGATTTTAGAAAACGGGTTCGGGGCTAAGTTACGAGTCGAAGCGTGCTAGGCACCCAACTCGCCTTTCGGTCTCAAAGCCGCTTTTTTAAATATGCTCATTGTTATATTAATCTAGCAAATAAATAAGGTCTTATTTTGACAAGGAAAATTAAACAGATACATTCGTGGCTACATTATTTACTCGACTCGCCGCCTCCTTCCAATAATTACAAACACATTTAAGAATATTCGCCATTATAACGCTCTTTTACATAATTTTTCCTAATCTAATCCGGGCAAAGACAACGGCTTATATTGGCTAATTGTGCCGGATTTAAAATACAACTTTTGAAAATAAATAGAAAAAAATATAAATGAAATAAAATACGCCTCTTAAAGGTATTACCTTTTGAGCGGTGGTGTGCCGCCTGCCCTCTCGGGAGAGGGAGTCTTTTTTTGTTTTGAATTGAACCTGACCTGAATTGAACCGATTTGAATCGGATTTGAGATCGCTAGTCAACTCTGCAGTAGTGACCTTTATTTGGGTAGGTTTTGGCCTTTTCGCGGGCGTAATCTAGACTTAAGTTTTGATTTTTAGCTCGTTACCCCAAGTAGTAACCGCTATTTTGGGATTTTTGGACTGGGTTTTAAGGTGGATACCTAACAACTAGGCTAGGGATCACTTATAACCTATGGGTTTTTGATTTGGCAGTTTGGATGGGGTTTGGAGATTTTAGGGGCTTCCACTCACCTATCTCGCACCTCTCGCACTAACTCATCTAAAATGAGGCAGTATTTCGCCGCGATCTAAAAAATCGCGATGAATTGTGTGTTCGAAAATGAGAGGCCGAGGCCTCTATTTATACTTGAGGAGTAGGACATCGCTGAATTCCTTGATTTCTTTCTCCGCATCAACGCCTTGTACCGCGCATAAGGAGTTGTACCATTTCAGAGAGAAGCCGAATAGGGACTCTTGGTGCGGCCAAGCCCATGCTTGGTGCGCACCAAGCTTCTTGAGGTGGCACCAAATGCCTTTGAAGTTTGCAATTTTGACACTTTCCCTTGCAGCTTCACTCAAGCCAAGATCCTTTTCGCTTTTTCTTTTCAAGATTTTTGACTTCTCGCAACTTGACATTTGTTAAGTTTTAACAGCTTGATATTCTATGTCGGCTACATACTGTGGGTACGAAATTGGGGTGTCTACAGAGCCCCTCGCAACGATGGAGTTTACTGCAACCTTCTGCTTACTCTATGAGTAGACGAACATCGTTGATTAACAAGACTCCTCCAATTTCGCTCATTTAAGAATGAGAATGCAATTGGTAGCAGCTTATAATGCATGCTGACATGCTATCCAAACTCTATAACCTAGACATTTTTATCTGCTATAAAAAATTATCAAGCTTTAAGGTGATGTGAATTTAATGTGCTCGATGGTCGGACCTACTAATGTAGGCCGCCCACGATTCCCTATTAAAGGAAATCACTGCCGTAGTTCAGCCAAAACCTTAAACTACAATGGAAAAAGATTTTGTGTTGTTAAAAAGCCGTATTCTCCTGCCTCAAACCGTCATTAAACAATTTTATACGAAGATTTGAAATGTTTTCATATCACCCTTCAACTAGTTGAATGTGTTAAGAAAATTTTCTAATTATGTCCGGCCTTGATCGCCGCCTTGTTTCCGACATAACCAAAAACTTTCAAATATCGAAAAATTGTGCTTGACTAAAGATCCGCTTG
>CM028377.1:32688892-32787875 GCA_013146195.2 Codonopsis lanceolata | reverse complement strand
TTTCAATAGACGATTGAGAAATTAACAATCGAGACTTAAGAAGAGGAAGAGTATGAGAGAGATAGATTTATTGTCTATGATGATAGCCCTATTCCTCCCATAAAAATTGACATTGAGGAAATTGAAAGAGAAATAGAGAAAGAAGAAAGATTAGAGAAAGAAAAGCTAGAGGCTAGTAAAAAGAAAGATGAAAAAGAAATAAAGGTAGAATCAGAAAATAATTATGATGAGTCAGAGAAAGTAGTAGAAGAAAGTTATGAAATCAAAGAAGATGAAGTAGAGATTCTAAAATCTCTCTTTGAAGAAATTGAGATAAAAAGATATTGAGATAGAAGATACTAAGGAAGAAAAGCAAGAAGAGAATAAGGAGGCTAAAAATAAAAGAAACAATTAAAAGTAAAAATTCTGAATTTATGCTTTCCATTAATTCTCCCAAAGTCGAAGAATTAAAGCCATTACCATCCCACTTAAAATATGCATTTTTAGGAGGGTAACACTTGCTCGTTATTATAGCAACCGACTTAATAAAAACAAGAAGCAAGTTTGTAAAAGTCTTATGGACATAGAGAAGCTTTAGGATGGTCCTTAGCTGACCTAAAAGGCATTAGTCCCTCTATGTGTATGCATAAAATACATTTAGAAGAAGGTAGTAAACCTTCTAGAGAAAGACAGAGAAGACTTAACCCACACATGGAAGAAGCTGTTAGGAAAGAAGTTCTTAAGCTCTTAGATGCGGGTATAATTTACCCCTATATCGATAGTAAATGGGTTAGTCTGCTCAAGTAGTTCCTAAGAAATCGAATTATCAAGTTGTTAAAAATGATAAAGATGAATTAGTCCCTACAAGGACTATAATCGGTTATAGAATGTGTATCGATTTGCGTAAATTAAATGCGGCAACTAGGAAAGACCACTTTCCTTTACCATTTATTGACCAAATTCTTGAAAGATTAGCGGTCATGAATATTATTGTTTCTTGATGGTTTTTCCGATATAATCGATCCCTACACTCTGAAGACCAAGAGAAAACAACTTTTACATGTCCCTTTGGTACTTTTGCTTTTAGGAGAATGCCTTTGGGTTGTGTAATGCACCAGCCTACTTTTCAAAGATGCATGATTTCTATATTTTCGATTTAGTTGAAAGATGCGTAGAAGTTTTCATGGACGATTTTCGCTGAAATTCTTTTGATCATTGTTTAGAAAACCTTACATCTCGTCTCGAAAGATGTCGCGAAACTAATTTAACTTTAAGTTGGGAGAAAAGTCACTTCATGGTAAAACATGGAATTGTCTTAGGGCATGTTGTTTCAAATAAAGGAATTGAAGTTGACAAAGCTAAAATTGAAGTTATTTCACAACTACCCCTCCCACTTCAGCTTAAAGGAGTTCAAGTTTTCTTGGCCATGCCGGTTTTTATCGAAGATTTATAAAGACTTTTCCAAAATCTGTAAACCTCTATGTAATTTGTTAGCAAAAGATACGAGTTTATTTTTGATAAAGAATGTTTAGAAGCTTTTAATTTATTAAAAGAAAAGTTAACTACTCTGCCCCAATTTTATCCGGCCCTCGATTGGTCACTCCCTTTTGAAATCATGTGTGATGCACGGATTTTGCAATTGGAGCCGTGTTAGGACAAAGGGTAGATAGAAAGCCTCATGTGATCCATTATGCTAGTAGAACTCGAATGATGCTCAATTGAATTATACCACTACCGAAAAGGAATTTTTAGCAGTAGTATATGCTTTAGAAAAATTTAGATCATATTTGCTAGGATCAAAGGTGATAATCTTTTCTGATCATTCTGCATTGAAATATCTCTTAAGTAAGAAGGATGCTAAACCAAGATTAATTAGATGGATGTTATTGTTACAAGAATTTGACATAACTATCAAGGATAAAAAAGGGAACCGAGAATGTTGTGGCTGACCACTTGTCTAGGTTAGAATTTTCACCCCTTGCTTAGCGGAACGTCAATTTCTTGATGATCTATCCCCATAAATGACAATTTTCCGATGAACAACTCTTAGCCATTAAAGATTCCGACCCTTGGTATGTCGATTTTGTCAACTATTATGTGTCGATATCATTAATCCGATTTTGATCATTACGAAAAGAAGAAATTTTTGGCGGAAACGAAAAAATAATTTTGGGAAGCTCCTCACTTATATAAGATTTGTTCTGATTCTTTGATAAGAAGATGTATTCCAGAAAAAGACCAACAAGGTATCATGGAATTTTGCCATGGATATTCTTGTGGTGGTCATTTTAGTGGTAATAAAACTGCTCGTAAAATTTTGCAATCGTCCAGATTGGCCCTCGGTTTTAGAGATTGTGAACTGCGTTTTAGGTAACATAGATAAATGCCAAAGAAGCAGGTGGTATAGGAAAAGAAACGAGATGCCCTTACATGTTAATTTAGTAGTTGAAATTTTTGATGTTTGGGGTATTGATTTTATGGGTCCCTTCGTGTCCAATAATTGCGTATATTTTGGTAGCATTGACTACGTTTCTAAATGGATAGAAGCGGTAGCAACCAAGAATAATGATGGTAAAACAAGAGTCAAGTTTGTAGAAGATTTATTTGTTAGATATGGAGTCCCTAAGGCCATAATAAGTGACAGTGGAACTCATTTTACCAATAAGTTGTTAAATAAGTGTTCTTAGAAAGCATGGTGTAACTCACAAGTTAGCTACACCTTATCATCCACAGAACATCTAGACAAGTAGAAGTAAGCAATAGGCGTATAAAAGCGTGTTAGAAAAGACCGGTAGAAGGCCTAATCGAAAGATTGGGAATCTAAACTCAAGGATGCTTTATGGGCATACCGAAGCGCTTTTAAGACACCCACCCGTAGGAATGAGTCCATATAGGATGGTATATGGTAAAGCTTGCCATTTACCAGTTGAGATTGAGCATAAAGCCTATTGGGCAATTAAAGAATTGAATTTAGATTTGACATTAGCTGGAGAAGAAAGATTTTTTAAATGAATTAGAAGAACATAGACTTAATTAAAAGTATGAAAATGCGAAACTTATAAAGAAAAGACCAAAAAGTATCATGACATGGGATTAGCCAACAAAATGCTTCATCCAGTATGAAAGTATTATTGTTTAACTCTAGGTTAAGGTTGTTCCCAGGAAAGTTAAAATCCAAATGGTCTGGTCCTTTTAGAATAGTACGAATTTATCCTCATGGAAATTTGCCGTTGATATACAAAACCCCAAAATAATGAAGTGTTTAAAGTGAATGGACACCGACTCAAGCCATATTTTGAGCCAATGTCGGGCTTGAACGAACAATTGAATTAATCCGCTTGGTGACAATGAACCACCAAGAGACTAGGCTTGCGGTTTTCGAGAAACCAAAGACGTTAAACAAAGGCGCTAAGTGGGAGGCAACCCACTATTTTGAAAGTTATTTGTTATTTAGTTAGTTTAAATATGTTTTTCTCCGTTAAATTTTATTTTTGGACATTTAATTTTTAAATTAAATATGCCAAAATTCAAGTTTGGGGGAGAAAAACATCTTAGTGTTGTATTTATATGTTGCTAATAATTTTTAGTTTAGAATTTTTGTTTAGATTTTTCATACGGGGAAATATCCAAGACATAACGAAGTTAACAAAAGGTTAAACCGCAAAGTTGATAAAAAGTGGAAAAGAAAAACAAGAGTGGAAGACCGTCACCTTGCGGGCGGCAGTGTGAAGGACTCGACCGCAAGGTCCCAAGAATGGCTCTCGAATCTCCGTGCGGTGCAAGTAGTGAAGTGTCGAGACATGGGAATGAATGTAGAATCCCAACCGCTTTTGATCGTCCACCTGCGGACTTGGGGCAAGATGTGCACTTGCGACCGCAAGGTCCCCTTATTTAAGGTCGGGTTTTCTTCTTCAAGGAATCACAAACTCTCCTCTCTCTCAAGCAAGCAGAGCGTAGCGGCCTAAAATCTTTCCAAATTTCAGATCTTCCATTAATTAGCTTAACTCTCAAGATCTCTCTCTCTCCTTCCTCAAACTCTTCATCTCCTCACCCATCTTCCATACACTCCATTCCAAGTTGAAGCTTTTGAAGGAGAAGAAGAAGAATCAGGGCTCATTGTTGCCGTTGAAGATCAAAGCTCCACTCAGACGTGCTCAATTCACTCAATTAAAGAGGCGCAAACAAGTAATCCTAACACCCTCTATTTAAATTCATACGTAAAATTATTTGCATGCTAGGGTGCTAGATATTTTTAACGAGATATATTTTGCATGCCTTTAGAATAAATTTTTATTTTTAAAATTTTAAAACACATTTTTTATTTAAAACTTTTAGTTTTTAAAATCTTATTTCAAACAAAATGTTTAAGCGTGAAATAGGCTCTTCATCCTCAGCACCGGCCCGCCAGAGGAAGAACATAATTTTGACATCACTGGCCGCCGTTGTCCTAAGAAGCATCGAGAAGTACACCAACAAACTCTCCAAGTCCTTGGTGCCCGAAGGGGATTAAGGCCGAAGATTTTGGTATCCGAATCCCGCTACGATGGCTCGTAGATGGGGACGTTTGTTAGATTCTCCCGCTAAGGGACGCCGTAGTCCCTCATTGTCCGAGAATTCTACGCCAATGGCGATATTGGCATGGATGGCGGTGTGTGCTAGACACCGTTAATGTTAGGGAGCTGATGGTAGTTGATTTTTTCCGCTACAAAGCATTAACATGTATTTCTCATTTAGGCACCTCCAACTTTGCGGTTGGTGCTTAGATGATTTTAGCACACACCTCCAGTATCACCTGCCGAGGTGGTGAATGTTGTCATTGCTCTCCCCGGTGTGGAGTGGTCCTATAGCCGTAATCCACCTCCGCACCATGGAGAGAGTCCTTCCTCCAAGACACGGCTTGGCCAGCCCGTGTATAAATTTGTTTGTGGCCGTCTCATGCCCTCGAGTCACCAAAACACGGTGAATTGGGAGAGGGCTGTCTTGACCTACACCATCATGATTTGGTGGGTCCATTGATGTTGGCCGTTTGATCAACGGCCAAATCAAGACCCTTATTAGAGGTAGGGCGAATGCGGGGTTCGCGTTCCCGTTTGATTACCGACTTGTGTAGGGGGCAAATGTGAGAATGCCCAAACACGCCGAGAGGTCAAGGCTGGTCCAGGTCATTAGGGCCATTTTGTTTGAACATCACCGGCCGAGAGTGAGGGTTCCTCAAGAGGAGGAACCGGAAGAAGAAGGAAGAGGACCGCTCGTTGGGATCTCCAACGAGGTTGGAGGCAATCCTCCAAAGCGATATGGTGTAGTCGGCGGTTGGCACAAGCATGCGTCTTAGGCGACTGATTTTTTCAATTTGGTAGGTTAACACCGTGGGACATAATGTCTCAAATCATTATGGGCCGCCACCGTGCACGATCCCGAGTTTCGTCCTCATTCGTTATCTCCACCCGACTCACCTTGAGTCGAGGCCCAAGTTCCGTCTCGCCCTCGTTAGGTGGACCTGCTATGTCCTTTTGATATTTGTCCTACCCCATCAATCCTCTCATATGTTCCTCTATTTTGAGGACAAAATAGAACTTAAGTTTGGGGGGATTTAAAACTTTAGGTCTTAGCGGGTCGGCCTAACGAAGAATGGAGTTGGGCTATGTCGTTAGGGTGATAGAGAATTTCTTTTCTCGATGACCATTTAACTCTTCACCCTATTTATCCTGTTTTTATTTTTTCTGATTTTCGGAGGTGTTGCCTTGACCAGAATACACTTATTTTGGATACTCGTGGGTTCCTCTGGTGGGGACCTATCATCACTTGTGTCATCGTCATCACCTCCAATTTTCGCAATTTCTTAAAAAAAAATATTTTTTAAATTCAAAATATTCATCCTCGAGTTTAGGTGTGGTAATGCTAGTCGTAGTCAATGAGGAGATTAGTGCAATGAACTGCATAATTAGTCTGTAGATCCCCCTGGAATTTACTTAATTTTGCGAAACTTTTACTTTTCTCCAAATTCTTCATGCACTCACACCAGTCATAACTATGGATTGATTAGAATAGTTTTATAAAGTTTATAACACCTATTTCACTTCAACAAGATATGCACAAGAATATGATGCATAGTCATTCGAACATGATTGTTGCATTAAATTGTAACTTGGGGTCAATTGCATGTTAGTTAGATCCCTTGGATTTTTCTCATTTATATATCTCAAGCACACTTTCGAACCGTGTCTGCATGTTAGTCTCAATTGTCCCTACCATCTGTCTTAGCGAATGCTTATGTGAAATCCAGTGATGCTAAACATTCAACCCCAATTCCCATAGTTGATATGATATTTTGTGTTGTCTTACTTGCTTTAAATACTATGTGAGCATTTGGCATTAAGAAATGATTTAGGCCATCTTTGGATCGTTAGAGCCTAAATATTCCCTGACATATACTAAATATATCCCTAGTGTCCCCTTTTGAGCCTAATGAAAAAGAATGGAGTGTGCTAAGCACACTATTTAAACCCCCATTCGCCATCGTTTCTATTACCCACATTAACTCAACCCTAAAAGCCTATACACTTTTAGCCTACCCTTTGAGAGAGTAGGATTGGGTGGGAAATTGATTTTAGGAGGACCACTTCTTTTCAGTTAGGCTATTTTTCAGAAGGCTTTTTCTTTCCGTTGTCGAAAAAAAAAAAGAATATGTGTCGACGAAAAATGAAACGGGAAAAAAAGAAGAAGAGTGTAAACAAAGATTCAAATGGAAGCATAGCTTTCAAGAGAAAATATGTTAGAAAAATTCTGCTGAGAAGAATGATGATATTTTTAGAAGAATATATTGCCCAAAACAAGTTTGGGGGGAAGAAAAGTAACAAAAGCACCCTCCACTTGTGGTCTTTGCAGTGCAGTCCTAGCCTAAATAGGGAAAACTTCCTTTGCTTGGAAGTATGAGGGATAAAGGGTAGTCTTACTCTCTCACTTTGAATTCCAATCCCTTTCCATCAAATCCCCCAACACCTTGGCCTTACATTACAAGCTTATAAAGTCCTAATGATCTTCTTGCCAATGCTTATGTTGTTTTTACTGTCAAGTGAGTAACATGAAATTGATCACACACTTCATAATCATTATTATTCACCTTAAAGCTCACTGTGTTAGCATAATCTTAGCTATTACAAGTCATTGGGATAAGAGAGCATTGTATGTCATACATAGAAGTGCATGAGATGGATGTATAAATCTTTTGAATTCCTTGGGACCTTTCTCTATAATCGACTGGTTTGGATGGTAGATCTCATACTTCTTAATGCATGATTTTCTATTAAACTGTAATTTTCATATGAATGTGGTGTTTAGCTCAATAAAACTGCTTTTAGTTAAGATATTCTTTAAGACCGGTGATCACACACACACGGAGAAATTAAAAGTAGTAGCAGATAAGAAAAGACTGGTTGGTTTTATATGACTAAGCCTGCATATATGTGGTGAGCACCTAACTGAGATTACATGCATGCCTTACACTTATAACTTGAGGATGAAACCAAAAAGATTTTTTGTTTTTGTTTTATTTGTAGTTAGTTTAGTTTTATATTTATTTGTTTTTGTATTTATCTGCATAGTCGAGTCACTCGAAAGAGTCTCCTTGAGTTTGTGGGTTTATAGAGGAGTGTAAATAGTGTCACCCTCACAAAAGATTTTAATTTTTGTTATTTATATGCTTTTGTATTTATAAGTTTATTTGTTTACTCGTGGACGAGCAAAGTTCAAGTTTGGGGTATTTGATCGATGTATTTTATACGTCGATTTTATATACTTCTGTGACTTAAATTATGCTATTTCACGAGTCTTTTGAGTACTAATATATGTTTTCGGTGAGTTTTGTAAGTTTCGGGATTATTGTGAAAATACGCGAAACTCCAGGGTTTTAAGTGCAAATTACAAGGAAGAGAAAATTGAAGAAAAATAAAGATCGCACAAGCTGGACACCTTGCGGGACGCAAGGTGCCTCTGCACTGCGACCGCAAGGTAGGCAAGTATAGGCCCCAAGTCGCTATCAAAGAATCAAAAGCCACCCACACCGAGACCTTGGACGCAAGGTATCCAGACTTGCGACCGCAAGGTAGGCAGAATGCGACCTTTTCGGATTTTCACACAGTCATTCGATCCAATCACAACTCCCGAGTATATATAGAAGTCAGATGCCGAGCCTAAGCATAAGGAGGACGGCTGGAAGCTCTCTTTACATAGATTTTAGGTAGTTTTAGATTGTATAACATAGTTAGGTTTTGTAATTTCAAGTATTGAAGATCAAATCATGCCTTTCATCATCTCCATGTGCTGTTCATCGTCTATGATGAACTAAATCATCCCTAATCTAGGAGGTGGGAGGTAACTTGTATCGAATTTATGTTTTGATTCATATATATATGTCTATTCAATGCTTGTTGATTGTGTTGTTTATCAACCCCTATATTATTTTGCTTTGAACAAATGAATGTAATCGCAAATAATAAAGGCTTAGAGGTGCGGATAACCGCATGACCAAGTGCATATGTCGTACAATCGGCTCACCAACACAATAAATTGGACCTATCGAAGCACGAGAGTGATAAGTTAGGACCGGTTCTTACATGATCTAGGTGACAGATAGATCATAAATCTAGGTGACAACTAGATTGATAGTTCTGTGCTTAGGATATAGAATGGAGTGAATTTTGCGGGGATGGAGGTGAACCAATTGTTCAACGACTATATCTATTTTTAGTGAATGAACCCAAGACATTGAATGACATTTTTATGAATTGAACATAAAGGAGATATAAGTGAAACCCGAGAATCCTAGATTTCCACTCACCATAAGATCTTCATATCATTATTCTTGTCTAATTAGTTAAACATCTATAACTAGTAATTTAGAGTAGAATTAAACATAAAAACCCCCCTTAGGTTAATAATTTGCTATCTATAATCGCACTGTTCGTGATCACTTGTCTCTGTGGGTTCGACCCTTGCTTCCGAGTCTATTCTATAATAGTCTTGTACACTTGCAAGGAAATAGATAAAATAAAACATCGATCAGACACCATCAGCGTAAACTGTCTTCTTTGAAATTTGGATAGAATTCTATGATCAGATGGTGTCAGTGATATTTTTGAAATAAAACAGTACCATCAAAATGACCATTTAAAAGAACTTGACTTTCTTAAACATGATTTCTTAGCCTTGTAATAATTAATCGTCTGCTAATACATAACCCAAGGAAATGGTCAATGTTATGAATAAACTAGTTTTATACCCGTGCGTTAAATGCACGGACATATATATTTTTCAATCAAATAATATTCAATTAAATTATAATCAAGCAAAATGAAGACAAAAAACAAAACTAAAAGAATAGATTATTTCAATGAATAGAAAAATATCATTTGATTCATTTGATTAAAAATTATTATGAAAATAAAGAAATATATATGTTAGTTGATTAACAATAATAAAATAAATAAATTGCAATAATTGCAATTTATGAAAATTAAATAATTAATTAAAATGAAAAAACAAAAAAATGTGTATCACAGTGTATCAATTTTCAGTAGCGATACGTCGATTTGGATTCGCGATGCATCAATTTAGAATCACAATACATCGCTATGAATTGGAAATTGACCAGTTTGAACGTGAGACATCGATTTAAAATCGTGATGCATTGTTATGGAATGAGAATGACAATTACGCAATTTTGAATCGTGTATGGCAATGTATGAATTGATGTTTACCGCAAGGGTGCCCGATTCATTAAAGGTATACCCATCCTTTCACATCAAAAAATATTTTTTCCGATTAAAAAAGTATAGTGAACAGCGATTGAATATCTGTCAAAAGAGAACGACCAAATTTTTACCATATTCTTTTCAAACCTTTAAAAGACAAAAAATATAAATGGGTCTGACGTGTTCATAACCCGACACATATTAATTGAATGACAAAACTTACTCTAAACAAATTTAATTGATGATGATCGATTGAAAATTGACTCAAATAATTCTATTTGTACTGATTTAAACATGTTAATGGCTCATTTCAATATCAATAATCAATAACAATTAAAAAGACAAATTTAATCTCTTGGCTTTGTTACTTCGCTCCACTCACGGATATTAAAACAACATCGTTTTATAGTGTATATATATATATATATATATATATATATATATACACATATTAAAAACTCTTGTCTTGGGTCTCGTTAGCTACCTTTTGTCATGATATTTATTCCAGCAATATTGCTCTCTCACCAAAGAAAAACAAATTATTAACCCAACTTATGGAACCAACTCTCATTTTAGTTTTTCTTCTTCACTTCCTTTACTCATTACCCCTCTCCCCATTCTCTATCCTCGAAAATATAGAACTCTATGAAGGGGTATCATCAAGATAGCTTTCCACGTGGGAATACTTGTGCACTCTACAATTTGATGTAAATCTGATTACTTTTCGAACACAACGGCAAATCAATTCGTTCATGATTAAATGGTCGGTTCATTTTTTTTTAAAGAGAGGTAACTTTGCACTTCCAAAACATTTATTCTTTATTAGTGGAAAAATTATGTTGCAGTGTTGTTTGTTTCGTTTTATTATTTACCATTATATAGTTCTTGTTACTTGAAGTATTTGTTAAATTTTATTTATTTCAAATTGATATATTTTTTAGATCTGTCAGTCATTTATAATTAATCATGCGCATTCGTGTTTTAGATAAACTTTTGATGTTTTTTAAATTTTGAATATGATAAAATGGACAATAAAAATTTCAAATCTATATATTTTTGTTTGTCAGTCATATATTTAATATCAATAATGAGTACTTGTAATTTTGTTCATAATATTTCTTTTAAGAACTTTGATCCGATGAAATAAACAAAAAAGTATTCATATATTTCATTTAGTTATAATGAGTTGTGAGTTTTTGTAATTTCATTGGAAATATTTGTTTTAATAACTTAATCTGGTGAAGTAGACAAAAAAATTCATAAGTAAAATCATATATATATATATACACACACACACACACATATTAGTCATTCATTTAGAATTAATTGTGAGTATTTGTGATTCACTTCAGTGAAATTTCTTGTGCAAAGTCATCCATAATTTTTTTGAAGTTTATTTGGCAACAATGGAAAACTAACGATTATATGCATAAAAGGTTGTGTTTGGATAACAAAGCAATGAATGTAGTGGTTCTAGTTCCTAGGCTCTAGTTTCAAATAGTTATAAGTATTTGAATTTGTATTATTTAATCATAGGATTCATTAAATATTTGTTATAAATAGGGGTTACTATTTTAGGGATATAAATTTTGGCGGGAAATTATTATTATTAGACTACCTAGGCTTTATATATATATAGATATAGATATTAATGAAGTTCCAACCTTTAAATTCAACTCATGATTTATGATTCCAGAACATGAAATTCCATTTAAAACTTTAGGAATATCTATATAGTTCAAAAAATCAACGTTTCTATCATGACACGGAAAATCTGAGCTAAAAAACAATCCTCCTTTTGAATTGTTCTTCAATACCATATAATCATTTATTGAATTAACCACATCAAGAGTCGGATCTAGAATAACTTTTTTTTTTCAAAAAATGATGAATCATTGGAACTGCTTCCAAATGAAATATATGTGCTTTGTACAATTGGAGCGATTGGATCATTGAATTCCTTAAGCAGCAGTTGATTGAAAATATCAACATAAGCACAATTATCATTTGGTTCACCAGTTTTCTTCCCTCCTGACCCTGAGGATGCTGATATTCACACCCATCAGCTATTCTCAAATGAGCCTGAACCCTCTCAACCACCTGCTCAAGATTATGCCTCCTCTGGTTCTCTGTCTCTGTCAGCTAAGCTCGACCTTTTATATACTCATCATTTGCATATGAAGTCAGCATTTACACATCAGACACATCAGATTGCTACACTTCAACAGCAAGTTGCCTCTCTGCTCCCAAACCTCACCCAGATCATCACCACCGAGGTGCAAGCTGCCATTGCTGCTGGTGCTCCTCGTGAGGCCCATATGGATGACTGGAGGACTATCTTACTCTACCAACAAGAGTGGTCCAACCGTGCCTTCAATCTTTGAGCGGCTCTGCTTCAAACCATTCAGAGGAGAGAAAAGCGGCTCGGTGATGCTTACATGGGAAAATCAGATTCTCGGCAACGGCCGAAGGCGATGCGATCGGCCGTGACACTGGCGACAACAAGAAAATCTGAAAAGAACGAACACGAAGCAGGCGAGAAGAGACCCGAGCGAGCTGACACATGGCGAAGGAGAAACTCAAGCAGAACAGGAACAAGTGCAAGAAGCTGAAGCTGCAGCAACTGAAAATGAAGCTGAAGTTGGTCCATCAGTTGAAGCAAACCAAAACAACTGAAGGATCCACGTCAGCCAATCGGATATTTCATCTCTCTCTCCCTTAACTCTGAACAAACTTTTTAAACTCTCGTTTTACTTGTACCTTACATTGGGCATTGTTCTTAAGTTTTCAGTATTTTCTCATCACATTATCTGCTTGTGGTACTAACATAAATTTTGCAGGATCTTTAAAAATTTTTGGCTTTCTGCTTTCAAGTGAATGGTTTTAAGCAAATAGGAGGAGATTGTTGAATCTTGCGCTTAAAAAGATTTGCTTAAAAACATTCCACTTGATTGTCAGCCAAGAAATTGATATTATATTTGGTCAGCCGCATATCATTTTTGTCAGCCAATTATCATAGCTGATCTCTACGTATTTAAGTACCAGCTTACCTTTCCTTATTTGATTGATCATACACTTGTACTAACTTTTTCCTACTTTGTGTTTATGGTAGATATCTTGCAAAATAATATCCCTCAAGATCCTTTGAGATCTTGCCTCTGCCAAAACACATTTTTCAAATTCAAATGTGTTCCTAACGGGTTACTTTTGAAGACTATCTATAAATACCCACTGGAAGCATTTTGTGAAGACAACAATTTTTTAAGTCAAGAAACCATCTACTTTCAATCTCTCAGACGTTGTCTTCAAGAAAACTTTAGCTAGATATTTCTCATTGAATATTTCTCTCTAGTTATTGTTTAGGCAAATACTGAGTATTTCATTTCAAATTATTTAGAACTCAGTCAGCTTGTCTCACGAGTTTGATTGTTTCTCAATCATTCTCCCCAAACACCGGTCTTTTGTTGTACACTGATCCATTAGAGATCAAATAGATTTTTAATAAAATTAGTGCACTTCAAAAATCCAAGTCTGACCAACTTGGTAGTGGACGTAGCAGTTTATCTGTGAACCACTTCAACTGAATTGTCAGCCTTCTCTTATACTCTTGCAAACTGACTCAACACTTAAGAAGTTCTTCAACAAATTAAGTGTCAGTCAGTTAACAACAATCATTTGCTTAATTGTTCAGTTAGTTTGTACTTCAACTTCTTCTCATATTCAGTGATCAGTTTTTGAAGAAAATTTCTTTTGCAAAATAGTTGTGTCAGCTAGCTGACCAACACTCATCAGCTTAAGGATTTTCAAAGTGTCAGCCAGCTGACCAACACCTCAGCTGACTGACAAAATCAAGTTTTCCGCTGCCAATTTTTTAAGCTTTACAAATATATTCCCAAAAGTTTTTAAAAGCTATTCACCCCCCCTCTAGCCTTAACTATTGTCATCTGGACTTACACTACCAAATAAAAGCATCACAAAAAATTACATTTAAATGTTGGATTGGTAATTTTCAAATAACCTTTAAAAAACACAAATGTTTATGTTATATATATAAATAAATATTAAATAGTCAAATATCAACATGTTTGTTATATCTAACTAGTGATACATCCGTGCGTTGCACGGTTTGTACATATATATAAAATCATATACTCAAATAAAATTGAATAATATACAATTAAAAACTTTAATATGAACAAAATAAATAAACTATAACAAAAAGTAAAATTTTAAAAAAAAGTTTACATAAATTTGAAAAAAAAATTATAAATTTGGAATACTTTTTTATATACAACATTTATCGTTGAACATGTACAATTATTATGACTATCACTAATACATAATAAAATTCGAAGTAAATAAAATAACTAATACGTTGATATAAATAAAAATAAATTAATGATAACAAAATAGACAAATAATTGTAACTAAATATTATAAAATCGATATATATATATATATATATATATATATATATATATATATATATATATATTAGTTAAATAATTTTAACGCAAAGATTAAGATTATGATATATATGTTACCTAACAATATTACCGAAGTTCCAACATTCGTTCAACAAATGATTAACATTTATAGAAAATTTGATTTCATTTAAAAATTCATAAGTATAAATATGTTTCAAAGAAACAACATTTCCATTATAAAATATATATATAAACAAAAAAAGATAAAATTTGAGACTGACTTATCCTTGATTATACTATTTCAACAATTAAAATACAAAAGATTTAGATGGGCCCAATATGTCCTTGACCCAATCCCTTTTACTTTGAAAGATATAAATTATACACCACAACGACAATTAGGGGTGAGCAAATTTTTTTAGGTGAAATTAGGTCAGCCCATTTTTAAAGTTTCAAGGCATTTTTTTTGGGAGAAAATACTACGATACCCTTAATGAACTGAACACGTGCGCGCAAAGTATCATTTCATGCATCGATTTTGCATCACAATGTACTAATCGAATCCTATTTGTACATCAGGATTTTAAGCATCATCGATTTTGCATCGCAATCCACAAAATAAAATCCAATTTAAGGATCGAGAATCCAATTTGTGCATCAGACCCCAATTGAAACCAATTTATGGATCGCAAATCCAATTTATGTATTGCGATTCAAATTGATGCATTGTGATTAATAAATTGATGCATCACATTGTGTTGAGTAAGTGATCCTTAGCGTGTCTCTGACTCATTAATAGCATATATATATATATATATATATATATATATATATATATATATATATTAAATAGTCAAATATCAAACTGTTTGTTATATCTAATAAAAAAATGAATTGAATTTGAAATAATAGACTCTAAACAGAACCTTCAATACTAAAATGTTAGGAATAACATATTATACAACATAATTTTTATACAACAATTCAATAACAAAAGTTATTAAGTATAGATTCTTAGTACGCCTTAGGAGAAGTCTTATAATAGAAAGTTGATATTTCGCTAGGTTTCCTTCCCTTTTTCGGAATATGTAGCCACATCATCCCCCAATAAACCCTAACATTGAATACCTTCAAACCATTTCACAGTTAGGTTTCTTAGATTTCCTTTTTATTTTTTTAAATAAAATTTTGAGAGAAATTTGTATGATACAAATTTGAATTTCAATTATTATTAAAAAAATTAAGAGTTTAATTTAACTAAGTATGAAAAATATACATATCTTATTGTTAATTAATTATATCCAAGTACATATCAATATACATCTTTACTTCAAAAAACAATTTATAAAAATAGAAACTTAGATCTATCATATCTGAGAAAAATTTTAAGCATATGATATTTTTTTTCCAATTTGGTTTTCAAAATGAATAAAAAAAATTGATCCCAACTTTTTATGTTGGACATTTGTTTTATAAATTTAATTTTGACAAAAATGGAAAAATAAACATCAGTTATGTACTTTTTGACTTCGGATTTGATGAAAATTGAGAAAAACATCCTAGATCTGTATATTTTGGTAAATATTTGTAAAATTAAAGTTCAAATTAACCTTGGCCTATTACCGATTAAGTCGAATAAATATATATCTTTTGTAAACTAACTTTAATAGGTTAAAGTTTTTTGCAAATATTAGACCTGGATTTTTAAACATGTAGGCTGGACAAATATGCTAAGATTTTTATTTGTTAATTTAGGTTAATTTTTTTTTGGCATATATTAGACCTGGATTTCTAAACATGTAGGCTAGACAAATATATTAAGAATTTTATTTTTTAGCTACAGATTTAATTAAAATGAAGTAGAAAAAATCTTTATATATATATATATATATATATATATATATATATATATATATATATATATATATATATATATATATATATGTATGTATGTATGTATGTATACATATATATTTATTTATCTATTTTTTGATAAGTAAGTGTGGCCCCTAATTCTGCCATCTTTTCCGCCCCTTGGGTCAGATATATATATTTATTTTCTTATAAATTTACCAATTATGTGTTCAATCTAACCTTCGCCTATGTCCGATCGATAGATTTTATATATAAAATTGCTTGAATTTTTATAAGTATTCGACGGTTAAACACAAAATATTTGAATGACAATAGGAGTAGTACATATGCTGATACTTTATACAATAATTATTTTTATGGACTATTACCGTTATCGGTGGCAAGTAAATGTTAAAAGTAAATTTATTGTAGATATTCGGTTACTAATTAGTCTTTTCTATTTACTAATTTATATGAAATTGTCCGTAAATGTCATAATATGTCATAATTATGTATATTTATATTACTGCTGAATGAAGTAAATTATTTGAAATCTGGCTGTTATATAATTTATTGATATTATTGATATATAAACTTGTTATAAAATATAGAAAACATTTTTTAGAATAATAAAAATACCTAAGCACCTCGAACAACAAACTGGTTCTAAAATTTTTTAAATTTTAGAACTATAAGAATCTAAAATTTATAAGAATGAAGAAGAATTAAACTTTTCATAAAACTACTCATATTACTCATAAATTAAGCTTCAAAACATCTAAACAAAATGATTTGTTTCAAAATATTTATTGCATTTAGTTTATACACTTCATACGGTTGCAAATAACTATAATTGACAATCATTTTATATACTCCTTGGAGAAACATTAATTTAATTCATGTGTTATTATACTAATTTGTCTTTGTCTATTAACAAATTTATCTGGCACCCATCTTTTATATTTCTTATTACATCGATGAATAACTTTTAAATAAAGTTAGTTAAAATATTAAAGATTTCATGAGGTAATGATAATATTCTATGCTGTACAATACATTATTTAGTAAGCCGATTAATGTAGTTCGTTTTTCACTAAACGAAAAAAATATTATCATTATTTTGGATGTTTACCAAAAATATTTCTTTAGTAAATCATTAACTAATTCATTAGTGATGGGAAGTAACTATGTTACTTTGATTTATGGTTTTATATTGATTTGAATAATATTGCATTGTAATTATTTGTCAAGACTATTATTTATAATAGTGGCAAATAATTTTTATTGAATCGACTGTTTCATCATTTGAACTTATTTTTGGGAGTTTATATTACTGTGGTGAAGATTTAGAAGCCAATATGCCAATTAAAAATGTAAAAAAATATATACTTAAAAAATGTGAAATCGGATATAGAATAAATTATTAAATATTTGATATTATTTTGATATTGTATTTTTTGTCATTTCGTAAATCATATTGAATTATATTAAATGTTATACACTTTGTTTACATTAAATAAACTAAAGATATTTGTAAAGTCATTTGAATCTGAAGAGTTGTTATCAACTTCATTAATTGATTTTTATTTCAATTTCCAAAAAAATATAACAAATATACAAATTATAAATGTTTCTAAATTTGGAAAGTCACTTTTGGCGGAATATTTCCATTATTTGCTCATCTCCTTTTATATATGTATAGATAAAAAAGGAATTGAAGTTGAAATAACAAACTCTAAACAGAACCTCCAACACTAAAATGTTAGGAATAACATATTATGCAACATAATTTTTATACAACTATTCAATAACAAAAGTTATTGAGTCTAGATTCTTAGTGTGCCTTGGGAGAAGTCCTATAACAGATAGTTGATATTTTGCTAGGCCCTCTTCCCTTTTCGGAATATGTAGCCACATCATCCCCCAATAAACCCTAACATTGAATACCTTCAAACTATTTCACAGTTCGGTTTATTTGATTTCCTTTTTATTTTTTTAAAATAAAATTTCGAGAGAAATTTGTATGATACAAATTTGAATTTAGATTATTATTTAAAAAAAATTAAGAGTTTAATTTAACTAAGTATGTAAAATATACATACCTTATAGTTAATTAATTATATCAAAGTACATATCAATATGCATCTTTACTTTAAAAAACAATTTATAAAAATAGAAACTTAGGTCTATCATATCTGAGAAATTTTTAAGCATATGATATTTTTTTTCCAATTTGTTTTTCAAAATGGATAAAAAAATTATGATCCTAACTTTTTATGTTGGATATTTGTTTTATAAATTTAATCTTGACAAAAATGGAAAAATAAACATGATTTATGCACTTTTCGACTTCGGGTCCGATGAAAATGGAGAAAAACATTTTAGATCTGTATATTTTCGTAAATATTTGTAAAAATAAAGTTCAAATTAACTTTGGCCTATTACCGATTAAGTTGAATAAATATATATCTTTTGTAAACTAACTTTAATAGGTTACAATTTTTTGTAAATATTAGACTTGAATTTTTCAACATATAGGCTGGATAAATTTACTAAGATTTTTATTTGTTAATTTAAGTTATTTTTTTTGAGCATATATTAGACCTAGATTTTTAAGCATGTAGGCTAGACAAATAAATTAAGAATTTTATTTTTTAGCTTTAGATTTGATTAAAATGGAGTAGAAAAAAATCTCATAAATATGTATATATTTATTTATTTATCTATTTTTTGATAGGTAAATATGACCCCTAGTCTTGCCATCTCTCCCACCCTTTAGGTCAGATATATATTTATTTTCTTATAAATTTGTCAATTATTTGTTCAATCTAACCTTAGCCTATGTCCGATTTATATATTTCACATATAAAATTGTTTCAATTTTTATAAGTATTCGACGATTAAACACAAAATATTTTAATGGCGATAGGAGTAGTACATATGCTGATACTTTATACAATAATTATTTTTCTGGACTATTATCATTATCAGTGGCATGTAAATGTTAAGAGTAAATTTATTATAGATACTTGGTTACTAATTTGTCTTTTCCATTTACTAATTTATATGAAATTGTCTGTAAAATTCATAATATGTCATAATTATGTATATTTATATTACTGTTGTATGGAGTAAATTATTTGAAATTTGGCTGTTATATAATTTATTGATATTATTGACATATAAACTTGTTATAAAATATATAAAACATTTTTTTTGAATAATGACAATACCTAAGCACCTCGGACAACAAACTGGTTCTAAAAATCTTTAAATTTTAGAACTATAAGAATCTAAAATTTATAAGAATGAAGAAGAATTAAACTTTTCATAAAGCTACTCATATTACTTATAAATTAAGCTTCAAAACATCTAAACAAAATGATTTGTTTCAAAATATTTATTGCATTTAATTTATACACTTCATACGATTGCAAATAACTATGGTTGACAATCATTTTATATACTCCTTGGAAAAACATTAATTTAATGCATGTATTCTTTTACTAATTTATCTTTGTATATTAACAAATTTATCTGACATCCATCTTTTATATTTCTTATTACATCGATGAATAACTTTTAAATAAAGTTAGTTAAAATATTAAAGCTTTCATGAGGTAATGATAATATTCTATGTTGAACAATACATTATTTAGTTAGCATGTTAATGTAATTCATTTTTTATTAAACGAAAAAAAAAATATCATTATTTTGTACGTTTACCAAAAATATTTCTATAGTAAACCATTAACTAATTTATTAGTGATGGAAAGTAACCATGTTACTTTGATTTATGGTTTTAAACTGGTTTAAATAATACTGCATTGTAATTATTTGTCAAGACTATTATTAATAATGGTGACAAATAATTTATATTAAATTGACTGTTTCATCATTTAATCTTATTTCTGGGAGTTTATATTGTCGTGGTGAAGATTTAGGAGTCAATATGCCAATTACAAATGTAAACACAATATTAAATTTAAAAAAAGTGAAATCGGATATAGAATAAATTATTCAATATTTGATATTGTATTTCTTGCCATTTCGTAAATTATATTAAACTATATTAAATGTTATACAATTTGTTTACATTAATGCACTATAGATATTTGTAAAGTCATTTGAATATAAAAGAGTTATTGTCAACTTCATTAATTGATTTTCATTTCGATTTCTCAAAAAAATATGACAAATGTACAAATTATAAATATTTCTAAATTTGAAAAATTATTTTTGATGGGATATTTTCATTAGTTGCTCATCTCCTTTTATATATATGCATATATATATGTGTATATATATATATATATATATATATATATATATTTATTTATTTATTTATTTATTTATTGGAGGAGAGTTGTAATGTGACAAAAGTATTACTCCGTAAATGTTAATTCCTTGTGCAAGGACTCCGAGTAAGATTTGAATTGGGACGACTCCGTGTAGCAGGAAGAACTCTAGTAGGACTCTTTTTAGCCTTTTAGGGAAGCCTGTCGATGAATCGGATTTTGATTCGAATCCGATCAAAATCTGATGTTATTTTTAGGATATGAATTTAGTTTTTAAATATGATTATCAGATTTTGATCTGAATCTGAAAATTTAAAAGCTTAACAAATCGGATGTGGATTAAGGTGTTTCAATTCGTTAACAGTACGATCCGATCCGATATAAAAAATATACTAATATTATACATGTAAAAATTACTAATAATGTGTTTTTAGTCATTAATCATTATTAATTTTACTAAATATAAATTTTTCGACGAATTCTAAGATCTTATTAACATTGTTATTCATGTTTGTGTAAACTAAAAACATGGATTTTTAATTTTATTCAACTTTTGATTAAGAAAAAATACCGTAATATTAATTTTATTCAGTACTTTAATTAGAGGCGAATAAAACTCGAATTCGAAATTAAGGATATGGATCGAACTTTTGAATATCCGAAAGATAATCTGATCCGATCTAAATCCGATAATTTCTTAACAAATCGGATAATAAATATGACTGATCCGATTCGAATTCGATTCATTGACACACCTACTTTTAGGGGTTAGAGAACGATTAGTGGATTCCACAAACCAGCTAAGTGGTTGCGCTCAAATAAATTGTAATCGCGTACTAAAACAAGTTGGCCAACACTTAGAAAATTTGAAGCTTATTAAAGGTGAATATGTGGTCACCATAATTGGAGATGACTTTTCTGTCCTTGTCAATAATTTTGGGTTGTTCATCAAGAAATTATATTTATTTAGATGTCATTGGCATTCAGCCTTGGACCAAACTAATTTAACGATGTTAGTTCATGATGGCTAAGCCCTACCTCTTTAATTTATATGTTCTTCCCACACAATTATACACAGAGAGACGCACACTCTAGACTAAGACAACTAATAAGTATTAAAGTGGTTTGTGAGAATTCATGATAATTGAAGAACCCCATGTGATAGCTTGATTATAGGTAGTGTTGGTGATGTGATTATGTGTGTAATGTGTTTGGAGGTAGGGGAGGTGGGGGTGGTGGGGGGGGGGGGGGGGGATGAGAGCGTTGCTAGGGTTTGAAAAGGTTTAACATTTATAACCAAAGTTTTCAGTAAATGACGATTTAAGTGTAAATTGGTTGAGCTTATCTGGTATAAGATAGCAAAAGGTAAAAGATCATAGCTAAGTTTACTTCAGTCCAGTTTTAAATTCAGAATCAGAACCAACCTGAAATACATAAGAACTTTTTTTTTTTTTTGTCCTAAGGGGGGCATGGGAAGGGATCGAATCTGAGACTTCACACTTTGTGAAGCCCCATGTCTACCACTGGGCTACCCCCTTAGGGGCGAAATACATAAGAACTAGAACCAGACTTATACTTTGGTTCATAATTTATGACTAACTCTAATTCTAGTTATATATCCCTTAATAATTAAACATTTCAAACATAGATTATTTAGGTGAAACGGGTGGAGTATATATCAATATACCATAAAATGAAAAATGCATTATTTCATCCAAAAATCTCAAATGACCCAATGACCTCATCTCTTTAGTGGTACCTTTTTTCTTTCTTTCATAACAAAAGTCATTTTAAGTTTACACGGTAAAATATTTATGACCATAAATAAACTCTTGTTTGCTCAGTTTTCTCTTCTCTTCTCCCGTATCCCTTCCATTTTTGGTTTTTCATTCCACCTCGCCTCCGTTACTTTTCCCATAGTGACCAGTAATTCTACTGTACAGCAACACTAATAGGGCTGGTGATTCTTCGCCTCTACCATACCAATTCTACTGCAGTGACCAGTAAGTTTTTTTTCTCTTCATATTTTATAAAAAAAAAAATTCAATTTCTTCCACAATCTTATTGCTTTAAGTTTGTAGATGCTTTATGCTCTTGATTCTGAAATGAAGAGTTTTATTTATTATCTTTTATATTTGTTTTTTAATTTTTAAAATAAAAATAAAAATTATGTTACAAACCGAAAGGGACCCTTTTGGCATAACTTGCCTAGGGCCCTGAATTTAACAAGGCGGCCCTAGTTTTGTCTAATTTTTATTAGTTCGGTTCGATTTTATTAATCCAGTCCGGTTTTAAAATAATCATGCTCACCCCTAGCAAAAAGGGTTGAACCAAACCCTTACTTATGAGGGGTAATATTACCTTCAATGCTTTATAAAATTTTTAGTGAACTTAAAACTTGGTACATGCAAACATTCTTCTGCCTTCGTTAATAAGGCTTGTAAATTTGTTGAAACTTGACGTCAACCATTTCCCTACGTTTGTTAATTGGACTTATTAATATTTTCATGGAGAAATTGTTGACCGTTACATTTTCTCAAGTTTTTAACAACTGCAGTTTTTTTTTTTTCAATCGATAAAATATACCTTTTTCAAAGATTGTTCCTAAAATGCCTTGATTATCTTCTTCCACAGCTCCAATTCTAGCATATTCTTCCTAAATTGTTTGAAAATTACAATTGTTAGGACAACGAAATAAGGATCATTTTTTTCGATTCATTAAGTATGATACTGAAATGAAGATTCTTATTTATGAGTTGGGTTAGAGGATTACATATTGACATTTGAGAAAGAAGAAGACGGAATAGATGCAGATTAAACTAGTTTGAATCACGATACATCGATTTTGGAATCGCAATGCATTGATTTGGAATCGCGATGAAATCTCAATGGATTCGCGATACATAAATTTGACTCGCACTGCAAAAAATCTCAATTTAAAAATTAGATTCACGATACATAAATTGGATTCGTGATACCTAAATTAGGTATGTGATGCAGAAAATCCTAATGTCTAAATTAGATTTATGATGCTTAGCGTGCCTTCAGTTCATTTATGATATAATTGTCTTTTCATTTTAAAAAATACATTTTTTGGTTAATGAAAAACATAAAGTATTATAACGGTTAAAAACTTATCAAATGAGACTGCCCAAATTTCGCCCTATTTTCATGACGTATGACTTGTCATGTGCAAACAATCTCCTATCAGTGAGGAAAAAAATTAAGAAACTTGTTATGTGCTACCATGTCCCTATACCAAATCCAAAAGGCAAGGGAAACCCTTGAATAGGCCCAAACCCAAGGGGGGCTGACAGTTGAATCAACCCTAAACATAGTCATAGTGATCGTCTGATTGACTGATTGAGTGATTGGAGAATGGGATAGGGGGATAAAGAAAGGGCGGTAAATCGTACTATTAAAAAAACTTATCCAGTTATCGTTGTCACTTTGTCATGACTCACCAACAAACTTTGGACGCCTAGTCATGCTTATCCACTCAAACATTGACAGCTGGAATCCTCTTTCCACCTCACGTGTCACCTTCCCAAACCCTACCCCCAATCGACTCATTCAACCCAACGCCCCCACCACCTCCTATCGTACAACGCCACCGGACAGGGCGGAAGGTTCATCCCCATTCCAGTCCAGCTACCTACTCGCCGCCGTGTATCTGTACTGATATAATTTGAATTGGGGAGAGAGAAAGAGAAAGGTTAGATAAAAGTACAAACAAACTAACCCTAGCTTATTAACCGTTAGATCCTAATCTTATCAGGAGTTGGAAAATTACAGTTGTTTCAACTGTTAGAAAACCTTTTAAGGCCCTGTCTGTTTCCGCTTTTTATTGCAACAACAAAACTTCCTCCCGTCCGACTTGGACTTTCTCCCTCCACCTAAGCCCCCTTCTGAACAGGTCAGTCTTCTCTCTCTCTCTCTCTCCTATATGTCTTCATGTACGAATAAAAATCTGGATGTATACATAGATACTAAACTCCAAAACACACACATGCGCACACAGTATTTGCTGATCTGTAATTCTTTTTCTTGTGATTTGAATTATATGGAGTTCAATTGTTGCCGGATGTTGAAATTGAACTGTTAATACCAGGATTGAGCTCAATTACTACAATTAGATGTTCTGTTAGAGTCCGTTTTTAGCCGCAAGCTGGAATTGATTTATAGTCGTAACAATTGAGTCTTGTTATTGCGGTTATGTATCCTGTTCGCTAATGGATAAGGGACCCTTGTAACTCGAGATGCAGAGAAACGTGTTTATTTTTTGGCCAATTTGCTGTTCTTACTCTTATTTTGGCGCTACGAACTCCATTGAGAAGAAAGACACTAAGAGATTGATATAGAGATAGTGACAAGAGATTAACAATTAGAGATTGGATCTAGAGATGTTAAGATTTCTTCTGATGGATAGTCTAAATTCCTGTTTTAGTTCCAATTAGGCTTAATGTGATTCCAGAGCAAATAGTTATTGAGAAACATTGCAATGATAATTTGTGTACTAGGGTACTCTTCTTGTTTTGTTTTGGCTTTTGTTGATTGTTTCTCGTGGTGAACTTGTTGTTAAGTCTGTTACCAACAAATCTCCAACTGCTAACACCACTTTATTTAGGTGTTAGCAAAGAAGGTCTGTTTAACTTCAGCATTTAGTATTTTTATTCCTCTGGGATTTACGATCTGAACCACTCTTGAAGTGACAATAAATTTTGTTTTACAGAACATTCAGTTTGAAATTTAACCATCGCACTTTATGGTCAATACCACCGTCACAACATTTACCAGAGAAAAACAGATAGGTGAAAACAACCTTGGTTACGTGTCCTTTCAATGGACTTCTTCTCTCATCTCTTGCAATGAGAGACAAACAATGATGATAATTGAGGCTGTTTTCATGATTTATTATATCATTTTCTTGCGATTTTCAATCTAATAAGATATTAAGAGAATTTATCACCCTTCGTACACAAGCTATCTCTCATAGAGCCAAATGAATCTGAAGAATCAGTTTGGTCCAGAAAGATATGGGCCAGGGAAAGCAAGCCGCAAAGGTCTAATTTGGACTATATCTGTTTCAATGATGGTGCCTTAAAGGTGTGACACTTATGATAGTAGTACATGCCGGAAGAAGTAGTGACTCGTCACTGGCGTTGATGGACGGTTTACTTCATTAAAGTCAGAACCAATGACGCATTCACTGCACAGATTGTATTTTGATCTCCAAATTTGAATCCCACATCATTTAAACGTACGATAAATATTCAACAGAACATGTTCTTGATTCCAAAGCAGTTGGAAATCTTTGTAAGTGCTGTTTCTTACAGTTTAGATAAATTCGGTTCATGCGATTTCAGGGGCGAAACTAGAAATTTTCCATTAGGGGGTCAAAATTTATACTATCTTCCTCCCGTAATTTTATTATGATAAAACAAGAATGTAAGAAATCTTCTTTATTACGAATAACACTTGTATAAATGAGTTTCTTTTTGAAGGTAATACTCATTTAAAAACAGATTAGACCAAAAAATACCATTTAATTACGAACAAATGTGACATGAACGATTCCCCCGCCCCTAATAATAGAAATTGAGTGGGTGAGTGGGGAGGGGATTCCTGGTAGTACATTATATTTTCTCAAAAAAAGGGGGTCAAGAAATCAATAAATTACAACAATACTTAATTTTCATTGAAATTTCACTGTCATAGTACTAAATTGCAAGTTTTTCAAAATCTAAGGGGGTCCCTTAACCCTCCTTGTGGCCTTGCCGCTGTGTAATTTAACTTGAGTTTGAACTCCTTGTTTTCTCATTCTAAATTAAATCTTCTCTTTTTATTAAGAAAACAATGATACTCAACAACTCAACTCAGCCTTTGTCCCAGTCACTTGGGGTTGGCAACATCACAACATGGTATTGCTTTGTTGGAGCTTTTCTAAGTTTAAATAAATTTGGAATCACGTATGTTCTCTTCTTTACTACTCTGGAACTATATCATCTTGCATTTGACAATGCAAGATCCAGTTTACCAGAAAAAGAAAATATTCCTTACAATATAATTTTGAGAAACCAATCTCCTTTTTTGTGCGTACTGCCTACTTTTTTTGGTCACCAAAAGTAAAAGAGCAGTGATAGGCTTAATTATTCCATTTCTGTTATTTGATTTGACTTCCGTTCCGTCCTTGCTAATGATGACATGGTAAAAATGTGAGCATAGACGCATGCCTATAACACATGGTAGTATGTTTATAAACACTCATAATCCTGCTTTGACGGAAAACTATGAGAACAGCTCAAAGCATATTACATATCTGCTTCAACTTGTTATTGACCAATTGCTTGCTTTGAGATTTTAATCATTCAAGCTTGCCACAGAATTATGATTAATGACACCAAGGCTTATGATGTGGGTGAAAAGTTACTGGTGACTACCAAAAATTATTAATCTTTTATTTTGATTTGATATTTGAAGATTTTTAGAATGCTTTTGAATTGTTTTTGTACGGTTTAGAGTTGTATCATTAAGGTGTGCTATGGATCATCCCGTGCTTTCTGTATTATTTTTTTTAAGGTTTGCACATGCTCATTTCTTTTTTGGAAGGACTGCATGTCATGCCCCACTTGATTAATCCTGGATGTTGCATAGGATACCGATCTTTGATTTTAGTTTATCTAGATACTTATTAAACCTCTACTCGGGATTATACTCATTAATTTTCCATTTAAAGTCTTGTAATTTGCACCATAGGCAGCTAATGAAGTCTACATTCCGTTGGTTTGTACACATCTGTTCTGTTTTGTGTTTCTAGTGATAGCGGTTTAGATGTGTCGAATTCACAATACTATAAAAAGTCACCAAATTTGCTTTTTGTAGGAGGTGCGTTGTTTCAATCGAGATCAATGTGAGGAATATTTTTTCAGTTGGTGTATGTTGTGCATATAAACAATATTAATCAAAGATAAAATCTAAGCACTAGAGGTTTGAATGACTGCATCCTTTATCTTCCTATGTAAATGAATGAAGCATTTAAGAGTGAAAGAGATGGAGTAGAGCATAAACTTTATGCTTAAAAGCACCAGTCACATATTATGCATGAAAGAAACAAATGAGAATAATAGCATCATTTCACCAGCTTGGGTTTCATCACAAATCTGTTTGCTGTTGTATTTCTTGTCTTTCAGGTGATTCATAGGTTTTATTCAAGGATAATTAAGATTTAAGCCGCAAGTTGTCAGCATTTAGGTGGGGTACTGAGATTACGTTCTGTGATTCTCATGGGGGCTGGGGAAGAGAGCTCGCCTGCTAAGCATGCAAAACCTACTCTTCCCGTTCAGGTCCTCTCTCATATATTATGGATGATGCACGTACAAACACATGTATATATTTTATTTGCTTTTATATAGTTATTTTGTATGCGTGTTCATGATTCTTTTCTTAACTACAGGAGACACCAATACCACCTTCATATCCAGATTGGTCAAGCTCTATGCAGGTAAATGATAAAAATCACTGTGCTTTCGTGTTTGTTATTAAGTGAACTCAGGGGGGATCTAAAGCCAAATGGATACACACACACACACACACACACATACATATTACTGTTTACAATATTTTTAAATGCCTAGCCCATGTGGTACCAAAATCTTGGATCCGCCCCTGAGTGAACTTATTGACTAGGTTGTAATATACTGGAAGATTGTCTTAGTGACTTGCAACTTAATTTTTTTCCTAGGCTTATTACAGTGCTGGAGGCACTCCACCTTTCTTTGCGTCGACCGTCGCTTCTCCTACTCCCCATCCCTATATGTGGGGAGGCCAGGTAAATTACTTTAATTTACATACTCTTTCTTTTTTCTTTTTTTGTTGAGCTTGGGATTGTGAGATAATTGTCAAGCTCTTTGGGTTTTGCCGGAGATGTTTACCCTTTCCACGTATGATTTTTCAGCATCCTTTAATGCCACCGTATGGGACTCCAGTTCCATATCCAGCTCTATATCCTCCGGCAGGAGTTTATGCTCATCCTAGTATGGCGACGGTAATATCAGTTTAAAATTTTATCTCTTATTTCATTGTTGAGGTGAATATATCTTTTGTTAGGTAATGATGGATACTTGTGTAAATACAATGGAATATACTGTAAATACAAGCCCCTTTTTTATCTTTTTTGTATAAACACTTTTAGTAGATTCAGAGAAGGTCAGATGGTCGTTTCAGTGAAATATATTTATTCTGTTGTTCTTTGTGATGTCCCTTTCAGACGCCGAGCACTGCACCTGCAAATGCAGAACTAGAAGGAAAAGTCCCTGAAGGGAAGGAGCGAGCTCCAACTAAAAAGTCCAAGGGAACTTCAGGAAATGCTAACCATATTGGGGGCAGAGTTGTAGAAAGTGCCAAGGCAGCTTCGAGTTCAGGAAATGATGGCGCCACTCAAAGGTTGGTTGGCGTGAATTTTGTGCTGCAATGTATGCTCTGACACGTGATCCTTTTAAATTAGGAACAACTCGTGTCCATTTTATTTCAATTCATTTCATATTCTCTCTGTGATGTGATCCTAAACAGTGCTGAAAGCGGAAGTGACGGTTCGTCGGATGCAAGTGACGAGAATAATGACCGCAATGTATGTTTCTCTATTTGGTGTGCCTTGTTACTTTGTTAGTGTGGTCATGTCAAATCCTTTTGAAATTGTCTGGGTTTCAGTTTATGTTTCCAGTAGTGGTTTCTCAATGCTTGCTTAAGCTGGATGATTTTAGAAATGTACTATGCACATGTTTTCCTGCTTGATCACAACTTAAATTCTATATCTCCAGGAATTTCATGGAAGTAAGAAAGGAAGTTTCCATCAGATGCTTGCAGAGGGTATGTTTTTCTCTCTACCCGTAATTATTTTAGCTGTGCTTTCTTGCCTTGTCACGAATCTGTAATTTTATATGTCTGCAGCCACTGCACATAACAACACTTCTGGCCCAAATCTTCAAACATCAGTGCCAGGAAATCCTGTAGTATCTGTGCCTGCAACTAATCTGAATATGGGAATGGACTTGTGGAATGCTTCTGCTGGTTCTGGAGCTATGAAAGGGCGGCCAAACGCCGTTGTTGGACGTGATGGCATGATGCCTGATCAGTGGGTTCAGGTATGAAACTTACCCTTTATTCCTTTTTCATGGTCCACGTTATTCTACTCCAGCGACTTCGGTTTTGTAAAGAGGGGTTCAGGATTATTTTAGAAGTAGAAAATTATATGGTGGTATATGAATTTTGTTAAAAGGGGGTCAAACTTGTGTCATACTGTACTTTTTTACTAAAACAAAGCAGGTCATAATTGATAAGGCTCAAGTCTCAATTTGGTCATTCTACTTGCACCAAGAATTCATTAAGCTCACTTTACTTTTTTTTTCATACTTTAGTTACTGTACTTCTCTGTCCATATTTTTGGATGGAAAACTTAATTTTTTTTTTGAAAATCCAAACAATACCCTTACTAATATATTTATATATCAAGGCTCCCACAAAACTGTTTACAGTTAATTTTTTTTAGCACGTGGATTGTTTTAATGCCAAAAACAGTAAATTTGCAAAATTGGTATTAAGCTTAAGCTTCTGTAAATTTGCAAATCAAATTCCCCACTCTCATTCATGCAAAACTCCATGGTGAGATCCCCAATTTCTTGCTTCTATTCAAACCCATGAACCCAATTTCAAAAAAGACTACCAAGATATGTTCGGAGAATGAAAGTGATTCAAAATATGTCAGGAAATTTGGGTTTGAGTATGATCCAACAAATCCTAACCCCGGAAGCTGCAAGTGTGTTGAATCATTCAACACAGGACAACACCACCCCTCAATCACGTCTCTCCCCAAAGCCACCACCATCTTGGAAACATTATATCATAAAATTTTAAATTCCATTAATCGATCAGACAAACTCAAATACACTGGTTTATATCAGTTCTAATACAATTTTAATTTTTTCTTACACATCCAAAATCCCCAAATCAACCACACAGACACACACACTTACTAACATTTAAAAATAAATAAAAATCGAAAACGGCTAACCTAGTTTCTAAATTGCATAGCAACTTCAAACACACTCTATCGAATTCAAAAACAAGAACTTTGATAATTCTCTTTAGCAATCCCTTCCATCAAAATATCCCAAAATCAAAATCAACTACAAGTACCTAAATTACCACAAATTTGTGTTTTCTCTCTCCTGCAAACCCTAGTTCATAAGCATCGGTACGTAGATCGGGTTGTCGAATCGGCCATTCTTAAGAGCACTCTTAGACGTCCTTCAATTTTGACTCGATGTCAATCATCATCTCCTTCAGCGTGACGTAGTCACTATCCTCTCTCAATACCTCCGTCGACATCGCCGCTTCGAGTTTCTCGATAATAGGCTAATAGCTTTCTATTGCCGCCTCCACTACGACAATTGATTTGTGTTCTGATGTGATCTTACCCGGGAGGATTCGAACACATTGATTAAATATGATCGTTCTAAAGGATTGCTAGAATACAATGAAAAAGAAACAAATAGATGAGTCTCGCTCAACCCGCTAATCGCAATTGATTAGGAACCTTGGGGTGCAACCAAAACCCAAAAGACGCAATTGTCTAATGAACCTTGATCAAGGAACGCCACAAGCCCTCCACTCTCAAGCTTGATAAGTTTAATATGTTCCAAACATAAGTAAGGAGGATCAAACCTCACAATATTAGTCATCACTAATAATCTCAAACATTTATATATCTTCTCTCTTGTTTTTCTCATTTTTTTGAAGAGAAGGAAAAGAGAGAAAAAAAAGAGAGAAACGAACAAGAGAGAGAAGATATTAAAAAAATGAGAGAAATACAAGAGTGTTATGATCGAAGGAGAGAGGAGAAAAAAAGAATTTGAGTGAGGATGGGTAGAGAGAGAGTAGAATGAAAGAAACTTAAAGGTGGTTCGAGAAGAGTTGAAGTTGATGCATGCATATGAAGACCCATTTGATTTCAACGTTCCAATTCCAAGTTTACATTGGTTCATCAAGCGGCTTATCAACAATCACTTCTTCTCAACTAAATGGGCCGACCGGATGGACCTCACCTCAAGTGTAAATCATCCATCAGGTTGCACGTATAGATTCGAGGACGAATCCTGTTGAAGAGGAGGGGAGTTATGAGAACCATGGACCAAACGTCAGATCGAGTCAATTGAGGCCCGGTTCAATAATCCATGTTATGATTCAGCCTAGGGACTTAATCATAAATGGGCCAACAATGAAGAAGAGCTTATGGAGGTTAAATTGCTCATCTTGTTGGCCCACCCAAAGAAATATGAAAATATAACAAACTGTTACAAGTCAGAATTTTGGGTCAACTTTGATGGGCAGCCCAGGACGCTCTAGAGCTTGGATTTTGGTGTTTAAGATATGGTTGGAAAGCCCTAAGAGTATAGTTTCCAACCCATCAAACAGTTTCCAAATTTGAGCCTTCTAGAAGAAGCTATGGTCGAATTACCACAGACTGGTCAGGATGAACGAGAATGAGACTTTTGGCTTTTTAGATTCATCATTGTTTAGTCTTCCATTCTTTTGAGTTTCCAAAGCTTTGTATTCACTTAATCTACAGTCTTTGTAAGCCTATAAATAGGCATGATCAACTTTGTTTTAGATGATTGAAGAATTATTGAAATATAATACACCAATGTGTGTTTCTTTCACCATAGTGAGTTTGTGAGTTTGTTAGAATTCTTGAGAGAGTTTCTCCGATCACTTATCAAGCTCGTTGAGTCGAGGGCTTGTGGCGTTTGGTAATCAAGGTTCTTAGGCAAGAGAGTCAAGGGTTTTTGTTGCACCCCGAGGTTCCTATTCAATCACGAATAGCGGGTCGAGGGAAACTCATTATCCTATCTATTTCTTTCCTTTGATGCTACGTTTTGTTCTTCATTTTCATTCATGTTGGAACTTCTTCGATTCGATCTTAGTCGAGTTCACATCATGTTCCTGTGGAGATTGGGAGCTTTGCTGGCAAAAAAAAAGGGAAAAAGAAGAATAGAGAGGGAGGGGAAGAGGGAGATTGCACAGAGATGGTGGATTTTGAGGAAATGATGTTTACCCGAGGGTCTCACATGTACTAACATATGTATTGTTTATGAATCACTTAAGCACTTGCCTAGATTATTAGAAAGGGCATTTTTGTCCTTTTGAAAATTTTCGTCTAACATAACACACAAGAATGCCTTGAGTGAAACTTATTGAATTGTGTTTAAAGTGTGGAAAGAAAAAGTAGAGTGACCTTAATGAATTCTTGGTAAAAGTAGTGTGACCAAATTGAGACTTATGCCTAATTTATAATAAGATTATTGCTTATAGTACTAATATTTCATTTTCTCAAAATCCGGTGGTGGTAAAATGGTACTTTTCAAATATAAAAGGGGTCAAGTGAAACCCCATACCAACTATGTGGCTTTGCCTCTGTTCTAGTCTATAAGGATAAGTCTCTTCTATCTCAATGTTGTATGTGTGTGGGTTGTCCCCTTCGGCCGTTCCTAGTGTTAGTGTTGTTGTTCAGTAGGGAGACAAACTAGCCCATAGATAATTGCTTTTTTTTTTTTCAAACTTTGCGACTGATGGCTTCTAGGAGCCAGTTGGTATGTGGTGTGTCAAAATAGCCCGTCAATGTACATATCAGGGTCGCCGAAGGAACCTCTGAGGGGTGGCCAGTAGGTATGCGTGGGGGTTTGCTTCACTGAGCGTGAGTCGCGAGACTCACTAGAGTTCTGGTTTCACAGAGTGACGTCTCAAGTTCAATCCCTTCCCGCGACCCCTTAGGATAGAGAAGGGGTGGGATGGGGGCTGTTAAGGCATGATTCAATCTGTGTTGGAAAGTTGTGGCAACAGTTTCTGGAAATTTGCTCCTTGGGTGACTAAAGGTTTGTCTTTTAATTAATTAATTTTTTAAAATGGAGTTCTCAGGTTTGGTTCTTTCCTTTGAATGTAGGTGTTCATCTATGGCTTAGCGCTCTGTCTCCATTGTGATATTTTATCTCTTGGCAGTTGGCATTGCATATTATGTGTAATTCCTCACATTGTATTGCTCTCAAAATAGCAGGATGAACGTGAACTGAAAAGACAGAAAAGGAAGCAATCTAATCGGGAGTCAGCTAGGAGATCAAGATTACGCAAGCAGGTATATAGTCTAGTTCAAGCTTGAATGACGCATCTGTGGTCCTATTATGTTTATAAGGTGATATTATAGCTTATCGGTGCTACTTGTTTCGCCAGGCTGAGTGTGAAGAGCTACAGACAAGGGTAGAGTCGTTGAGCAGCGAGAACCACACACTTAAAGATGAACTGCGGAGACTTTCTGAGGAATGCAAGAAGCTTACATCGGAAAATAATACAATAAAGGTCCATCATCGCAATCTCCCTTTTACTCTTTTTCCACAACTTTGACTGTCTTTTATAGAGCGTGATTACAAATTTCCTAACACGAGAGCAGAGTTACTAATTCTCTCTGCTGATTGGACAGGATGAATTAATTAGGTTATGCGGTCCTGAGGCAGTATCTAAACTCGAGAATAACAGTATGTTACATCATCAGTCTCGTGGTGACGAAGGAAACAGTTGATGAAGAAGCTGTTCCTGGGATATAAGTATTCTGCTTACAATCATAGGAAAAATCTTGTGGAGCTTTGGAAAACCTTACTTTAGGATTTATGGAGAAGAGCCCCCACGTTGTTCTGACGTTTTCATGCTCTTATACGCTCGACCCGCTTTCCCAGTGTAACTGTCACATTTGTGGCCTGAGTCTTGCTTCATTTAGTAACAGTAATTTCTTTTTAACATAATGTTAGTTATGATTTTATTATGATGATTGTTGTAAGATATGTGTGGTGCAATACACCAAAAGGAAATCTGTTAATTTCTAATGGGTGATCATGACTCGGTTATTGATTCCCAAGGTTAAATTGTAGCATTATCATTTTTTATTGTATTTTTCCTTTGGGTGTTTTGGTGGTAGGGCTTGTGGTTGTGGGGGAATGATTTGGTTAATTTAATCTTGTATTGGAATATCATTATTTTATTTAAGAGTACGTCTCTTATAAGACGGCCTTACGGATCTTAATTCGTAAGACGATGTTTTATTCTCTTACAGCTCAATCCACCAATACATAGTGAGTTGAATAAAGAAGATTTGTTTTATAAATATATTCGTAAGATCGTTTTATACAAGTTTTTGCTTTTATTATTCAATATGATATTCTAGAATTATTATTAATCCTTTCCTGGTATGCAGTAGGATTAATAATCCTATTTTAAAAAATAGCATGACTTTGTAGAAGCTGTATTAAAAAAGGGTTTATGATTTCAATTACCAAATTACCCACATAACTTTGTTCTTCATCTTCAATTTATTTGGGATTAATAACATAAATTGTCTCAACATCTTTTATCATACTCCATATTATCGTACTTTGTTCGTACTGCGCATAGTTCATTATTTTATTTTGACATGTTTTATTTAAAGAGTGTTTTAAAAAATTAATGCATAAGTTATTTTATTACTAATAGACTATTAAAAGTGTTATTTTCTTTTTTAAAAATTGATTTTCAGACTAAAACTCTTTGCCTAGAACGGAGAAAATATTTCATAAGCAAACTCGAAACTGCAAGCAACTATAAATTTAAAAAAAGCTTTGTAAAATTACGTGTAGCCTTTCATCGCCCACTAACAAAAGTCATGGATGATGTTGGTGCCCAGTAGTAGCGCATGGCTACCTTATAAATCAAACACAAATCTCACATCTACCCGATGTGGGATTGAGGTATTACAAGCTTTCAGTTTCATTTGAGTATATAACATGTTACAAAAAAGACATCTTAAATAAGCAAAAAACATTTAAATTAATCTGGAACCCTTCTAAATTCAAAATACAATGAAGTATACCTTCTTTATTATGTTGTGGTCTTAGGTTTATCATTGTGGGTAAATTTTAGATTGAGTAGTCTTAGATGGCTACCCGCTACCCGCGTACCTTGTTAACTTACATTAGTTGCGTTCTCTTGTAAAAACAATATGATATAAATATGTGTTTGTTGGTAGCGAAAAATAATACTACTAATTATGTGTACACGGTTTCCTATTTTCTTAAATTTGAACCATAAATAAAAATAATTAATTGATAGTATATTTCTCTATAATATTTATTCAAATCATTTGAAGCTATCATCTCTAATTCTATGACAATATACAAACAACATTTAAGTATATTAACAACGTCACCAATATAACCGTAGATTTGATCCTACATGATCGTAGTTAATTAACATCATCAATTATATGTGTCGTTTTTTTTTCTTTTCATTCACATTTAATCAAAATGGATCTCTCCAATACAAATATGGATTTAATCTTATATGACATACATCTCATCAATAAAATGATATTTGACAAAAAAAATAAATAAATAAAGAAAATAGAACAACCAATTTTTTTTTTAAATATTGACTAGGATGTATCAACATCCTCAAGTAGAATGTGAAAAAATTGACATTGTTATCCATAATATTAACAAATTTGATTATCACATCACATCTACATTCATCATCTTGCATTAGAAATGTTAATTCTTTTAAAAAGAGTATAAATCCTAGGTAACATCTAATTTCTTTGACATCCACATTAATATTAGAGATATTCTAATCCTCATTACCACATCAAAACTATTTACAATGATTGATTAAAGGTCTTGGTTCGATCCCTTTTGCTTAGGAGGAAGAAAATGGTGGTAGGTGGGAGGGAGAGAGAGAAAGAGAGATTATCAATCACATTAAGACAAATACATATAGCTATTGAAAAGGTATTTTTGTCAAAAATATTTTATTTGGAACGGTTGTTGTACAAGGATTAATAATAGAGAAGAGATGTGATGTGAACCAAGTTTCCCAAAGTTAATTGTATGAACAAGTAATGTAATGCATAATTTGTAGAAATGATTAGGAAGAAAGTCTTGTCCATTAATTAGCTTTGATTGCAAAATGCAAACGTTTTCGTTTGGAAACAATAAAGCCAGTCGACAAGAGAAAACATATATAGATACAACTATCCCCATTCTTGACTTAACAGTTAACACCACCTACTGGCTACTAGTCGTAGTCAACTACAAGTTAAAAAAAAAAAAATCAAAATGGGTAAAACCCCATACAATATATAAATATTATCCCCCAATCTTTCAAAACATTATTTCTGTATAGTAAACCTTGGGACAAGAATAATCCCTGTGTTTTGCCTAACACCTCCATGCTGATGTGGCAACCAGGGGCCTGTCATGCCAGCACAGCACCATCTCAGCTTGCCGTTTCACCACGTGGAACCCTCTCACCTGTACACGCCTCAGTAAACACTCAGCTTGAAAGTCCGCAAACTGGCTTAACATTACTGGCCTCATTCCCGCCCCCGTAAACGCCTCCTTCCACGGCATCACTCGGCGGCCGGCTGCCTCCACTGCCCCCAATATTTTCGGTAGCAAAACGAACATCTCAATCTTCCTAATCCAATCTCCACCTCCACCAATATTAGCCGCTTCCAGCGACTCCATGATCGTTGAGTAGAATTCAAGTCCATCTATTACTGTTTGGCGGAAAGACGACGTTCCAACTCCCATCAGTCCTTCGCCGTCCACGTGGACAATCACGTGTGGAGAAACTCGGCGGAGGTCGTTGACGAAGCCGGCGCCAATTCGCTGGAATATTGTCGGAGATAATAGAACCGCGGTCTTCTCTCCTTGGACGAATTTGATTGCTTTGAATGATAAGAATTCAAACGTACGGATTGATAGGAAATCAATATCGAATCTTATTTTGAGATCACGCGCGAACTGGCATAGATTATCTCTAATCAGTCTCGATTCCATTTCGTACTCCTCCGGAACCACCGCGGTGATATTAACGGCCGGCGGATTAGTTTTCCGGTGCTCAGCTTTATCTGCAATCTCTTTCATAAACGAAGCCCAGTGACCGCCGAGGCCGATGTCGAAGTCGATGACGTGGACAATCATCGCACCGTCAACAGCTTCAAGTATCGCTTGATTGGCGGTAAAATTGGAGAACATAGGGATTGGCGAAACGTTGGAAAAGTTTTTGTAGGCTTTGATGGCTTGAACGATCTCAGAAGAAGTGGAAGGACGAGTCAGGCGATTGGACCCACTGAGTAGGGACTGGAGTGCTTCCTTGAAGTAAAAAGCAGCTCGCTGGAGAGGCCTCCCAGCGGGCAATCGCAAGCGTTGATTGAGCCTCGCCAATACCACGTGGGCGAGTTGGAGCGAGTGAGTTTCGAAGCACTCAGCGATTCGGATAAGCTCGTCGACGAAATCAAATTCGCCTTCCCATTGGTTCACGAGGTCAAACGAGTTCAAGTTTTCAAAATCGAACGAGTGAGAAGGTGGCAAATCGGGGAGGTCAACCGGGTAAGGATTGTCAAATTGGGGGAAATTGGGAGTAGATTTGGTGGTAGGAGGAGTGTCAGAATCGTCATGGAGGCCTAATTCTTTCATTAGAGAATCCCATTCTTCAAACTGATTGATAATAGCATGATCGTCCAAACGGAGAGGGTCATCGGCGGTGGAGAATTCCGTCTTAGCGGGAGCGGTGGGAGTAGTGGGACTGTGGCAAACGTCGAGAACAGATTTGGGTTCGTAGCCGGGGAGGTGGTGAGGAGTCGTGAGATGAACTTGTTTGGGGTTGGGAGAGAGATGGGTTTGAGATGAAGTAAAGGGCAGTTTCATTCCTTATACAAAGGTAAAGGGAGGCTTAGGCTTTAGTAAGTTTGAAGTTGGGGAAATGGACAAGAATGCCTGCCGGGGGACTTTTTGGTGTTATAATTGGTGCCTTTTTAAGGGTGTGGGTGAGCAACTGAGCATGTATGGGCATGGGATTTTCAAGGGTTGACATGACAGACAAGAAGTAGGACACATGTCAGAAGAAAGATTCATCTAGTGGAAGCTTGTAGCTCAAGGTATTATAAACCCAATCCCATACTTTTCCATTATATACTTCTCGACCCAAAAATATTACTCTTCAATTATAAGATAGGCCTACTATTTTTCTCTAGAATCATTTTGGACCGTGGATAGTTGTGATTGTCACATAATTAATTGAAGTGAATGGATGTAGAAATTAAAACCTACGGAAGCCAAAAAAATTAATAACATAATTACTGGTTGGTACACTTTTTTGAAATTATAATTGTTTCGATATCTATTTTTTTAATTCAACCGCTAAAGTCTATTTTAATAATTTTTTTCTTAAATACCATCTTTTCTGAAATTTAACCGCTCCATCGTTTTGAATGAGATAAAAAGATCGATAAGCTTTTAGATTTTTTTTAAAAAGCATCAGCTACAACAACTGATGCGTCCAAAATCTCCTTGGGCGCACTGGATCGGTCCAATCAAGATACCTGACTTTCAACGTATCTTATACCCTCAAAGCCCAAATCGGCAATAGGATTAACAAATCAGTGAACTAGGCAGGACACTCCTCGCAAAGCCTCCGGCGTGAGAATTAGCACAAGAAAGCTAATAAGAATAAATTTCGGCAGAAAGTTCAAATTGCATACCTCTCCCTTCATTTCCTGGCTTTTATAGTTCTTGGGAGAGCATAATCGCATATAACCGTTCATAACTGCCCACTAATGATCATGGTTTTAATGGCGGGCACATTAACTCCCCCATTAAACATAACGATCTAAATGGAGACTTTCCCGGACATAACCGTCCTCAACTGGTTACAAATCTTACCCGGACATAACTGTCCTCAACTGATAGCGGATCTTGAGTTAGCGAGCATAGCAAATCATGCTCGCACCTTAATTTTGCTCGCTGGTTAAGCCCCCACGCCGCTGACATCTAGCTCGATGAAGATTGAGGTCATGCTCGCTTGTATGAGTAATGTGCCACAGCATGTGACCTAAAACTTGGGCTAATTGGTAGGCCGGTAGCCCCTACTCCTTGTCCATCGGGTATCGGGTATTCATGCTCGTGGCGAGGAGGAACTCAAAATTCAAAAAATATCTCCCAAATTAACTGAATCTTTTGACGCGCGATTCAAATAATCTTGGAGCCAAGATCTTGAATGGACGGTTACCCAAAAGGTGTTTTAGGAAAACGTACCCATAAAGTTAAGCCGTCAGCCGCCACTTCCTGAAGAGACAGGCGCACTTTTCCATAAGGCATTAAGGACCGCCTCGAAAACTGAGTCTCGTTAAACGAGCCCTAATAATGAGTGGTCTTCAACCGGTGGCTTCTCCAAGTATAAAAGACTAAAACCCTCTCTATTTCAAACTTTAGCACCCACACACACTGATATATTTCAAAGAGAGAAACGATCTATCTGTCTGCAAGCACATCCAGATCCAGCATCAAGATCTAGTCTTCAGCGATTCCCCAACTCTGGAATCAGTAGCCTACAACAAAAACAGGTACTCTCTGCCTTCCACTTCTGTTTTTTCGTCAATTTTGAATCCATTTCACCCCTAATTAGGGTTTCTGAGTCATTCAACCCTTTAAACCTTTAACAGTTGAAATATCGACTTCAACTCCTTCTATCGCCCAATTGTTTTGACCCAAATCACGGGAATCGAGGAATCCTGGATTGGTGCCCTGTTCACCGATCCCTCAACCAACTCTTATCACAACTTTAATTTTACTTACATTTTCATACCCGCCCGCTAGGGGTTTAATGTGTCCCTCGATTCCTCTTTCCTGTAGGATGTCTAGCGAGGATACGGTATCAGAAATCGAAGGTCAGAGCTACGATCATGGTGCACCGGAAGAAATCCCACCATCTTCTAGTTCAAGCTCGGAAGAGAGCGAGCAAGAAGAAGTCCCCTTGATTACTCGCCGACGAAAACCCCAACCATCAACCGAGCAAGGAACATGTAGCAACAATCAGAACCCTTTCTTAACCGACCAAACTGAAAACCCTCCCAGCACGAGCAGCCATCAATCCGAGCTAAACCCCAGCTCTTCAACCCACATCGCATCACAAATCCCACCTTCAATCAAATGGGACGACCTGACTTCCGAGGACCAAGTTAGTGCTTGGTTCTATTCTCTAGGAATGAACCCTAAACACTACCGCGTTCGTGCCTTTGACCTTGACATTGAAAAGAAAGGTCACAATTTCCAGGGAGACAACATGGTCTTCTACTGATTTCTTTCGGTCGGACTCGACTTCCCTTGACCCCTTCGTAGTAGAATTCTTAAATGCATCAAATACCCTTCCATGCGACGACCTTGACTACCATAAGATTTTTAATGTCCTTCATAGTAGCTCAGGTTGCTCGGGTTTGAGCCCGACATGACCTTGTTCCGAAAATTCTTTCTCTTCTCTCTTGACAAGAAATCTGGGCGTATCACCGGCCGGTCCAACGCTAACTACTTTAAACTTCTCAATGAGGGACCAAACAAAGTTGACGGATGGGATTCAAAAGCTTTGCTCGTCGAGTCTAGCGTTGGCTGGCCCTTCGCCCCTTATCTGATAGACTACGGGCTCCCTGAATACGACAAAAATGCCTATCGAACTGGCGAACCCAAAATAGCAAGAGCCTTTAGAACCTTGCTTGGAGTGAAAGAAAGGCAAGATGACCGGCCCGTTCAAGATTTTGTACTCGACTGGCGAGCTCTCACCTCCGACCTAACCCTTCTCCGATGAGCTGGAGTCTCCAACTTGCCCGTGGAAGGAATCGAACCCCGGGTTACTATTGACCCTGAAGTTCCGCATCCATACTGGGGTCCATGTCACTGCGGAAAATTTTCCAGTGAATGTGACGAATGTGCCCGAACCGGAACCCTTTGCAGGCCTTCTTTTTCTCTTACTGGTTAACACTTCAACTGCATTCCCTTTTGATAGCCTTGCAAACCTTTGCTTTCTTCACAGTTTTAATGCTCATTTTAAATTGTGCTGATATGAGGCAATTAACCGACGTCAACAAATTTCTTCAAGCTACGAAAAAGAGTTCGAGCAAACGAGGTAAGCACCTCTCAACCCAACCTATCACCAATCTTCCCACCGTCCCGGCTAACACCACTAGCCGCGAAACTAAACGCAACCAGCCTGAGTCCAACCAACCCGCAACGACTGCCACCTCGATTCCCACCACACAAAAAGTTGAAACAGCCCCTTCGCCTGCCATTATTATCGAGCCGAACGACAGTCCTAGGAGAAACAAACGTTGAAAGGACAAGGCCGTGATCGAGGAAACAACCCCTTCCATACCATCCTGGCACCAAGAAAACTTTATCATGCTCGATACTTGGGAAAAGGCGGCTGCTCTCATCGCCGAACTTGCCAAGGTTCCCGACCTCAACAACATAAACATTTTCAAAAACGGAGTGGGTTCCAAGCTACCATGAGTCTGGGGCTAATGAAAAGGCTTCATCATATTGCAGTCCAAAAGAAAAGCAACGATCAAAGCGAGTCTGCCTTGATAGGAGAGGTCGGAATGTGTCTTACCGAGGTAAAATCTTTCCCCAGAATTTGACGCCCTTTACCATTCCACTTTGACTAATCATATCTTTTTCTTGTAGGTTGCCAACAAATCAGTTCTTATGTATGAACGACTAATGGAAAAACTCAACGAAAATGCCGCCTTGCAAACAGAGAAAAACGAGCTAGAAGAAACCGTCAACTCTGTTCGGGCCGAGCTCAAAGCCGCCGAGGAAAACCTTACCAGTAAGGTAAATGAATTCTCCAAGGTTGAAGCAGAAAAGAAAACCTTGGAATCTCACTTGAACCTTTCTAAGAAATCTGAAGAGGTAGCGCTGAATAATATTGCTGGGGTCCGAAAGGATCTTCGAGCCTGCCAAACCAAGCTAGAAGAAGCCAATACCAAGATTATCGAACTTGAGCAGAAACTGAAGACTGCAGATTCTCTCCCAAGCGAGGAGCAGAAGCAAGCCATTATCGAGGATTATCAAAATTCAGAAGCCTTTGATGCCTACGTGGAGAATGAAGACTACCCTTTCTTCCTCCAGGGTGTAAATCACATATTAAGGCAGATCTCTTGTAGTGGCTTGGAGATTCGACCCGAACTTCTTGCTGAATGGGGAACCAACCCCCCTTTCTGCTCCTCTGCTCGTCGTGGGCATGCCCTCGTCCCATATAACGAAGACGAGTTAGAGTCTCTAGCCGAGACGGATACAGAGAAGGGTTTGTCTCCATGGAATCCTCCCCCAATCATCGAAAACAACGTCGATGAGCTTATGACCCAGATATGGCAGTCTCGAGCTCAATCTACAGAGAACACCAACACCTCCGAACAAGCCGAAGAGGAAGAAGTGACCATCCTGGAAGCCACCACTGAAGAAGCCAACGAAATAGCCCCACCAATCCAAAACACTGCCGCTCCGAGCGCATGACACTACCATTTTGGCCTGTGTGCCCAGATTCTCGAACAATTTACATTTGAATTTGTAATATTTCGCTACTTGTTTTCCTTGCTGATTGAATGTTTTCATTTCACTATGCTTGATTGCACTTCACTTGGGAATTGCTGATCTAAATATTCAACTTTTTCCCCGAGCTAAGGCAACCTTGGCTCGTGACAAGAAAACCATCACTAAGCATGTAACTTGAACGTCCGTTTCTTATCATACAGTTTATAAGCATAAAAGAAAATTATCGAGGACGCCATATACATAGCCGTCTCGAACACCAACTCTTCACGAGCATAAACAATCTACGCCCGTGAAAAAGAAAACAATAATCGCTAGAAAACAAAGCTACCTGAACACCCTTGCGCGAGCATAAGTAATCTATGCTCGCGAAAGAGAATAATCGAGAAAAAACAGTAATTCGACTCGAACACCAACCCTTTATACGAGCAGAAGCCACTCATACACGCAAAAGAGAATAATCGAGTAAATTGCCACAACTATGACTTCAAACATCAGTTTTCAAATTAGAATTGAAAACACAAGCGAGATTTGCCATTATCACTTGCCACAAAAGAAAAGATCGAAGAATTACATACTGCTAAAAATCAATCACCAGTAGTATTTCTTCAAATGATCTGCATGCCATCGATGTTTCAGCTCGTCTCCATCCTCCGTTCGTAACATATAAATGCCTTCTTTAATAATTCTAACGACCTGAAAAGGACCTTCCCAATTTGGTGAAAGCTTCCCCCACTCAGCTCGATGACATGTTGCCTCAATCTTACGGAGGACCCAATCGCCCACAGCAAATGACCTACCACGAACCCTTTTATCGTGGTGGGCCTTTGCTCGCTGCTTGTAGTTAGCCATTCTCATCCTAGCCTCCAGTCGCTTTTCCTCTAACAGATCCAGGTCGACTTCCCGAGCTGCACTATTAGACTCAGAATGGCAATGCAAAACTCTATGGGTAGGCAGATACATTTCTACAGGAGCCATGGCCTCAGACCCATAAGCCATGGAAAAAAATGTTTCTCCCGTTGAACCCCTGACTGTCGTTCTAACCGCCCACAAGGCTGAAGGCAGCTCATCTACCCATCTTCCTGCCTTATCCTCCAGGTTTCGCTTCAAAACATGTAAAACATGTTTATTTGCAGCCTCAGCCTGCCCATTTCCTTGGGGGTATGCTACCGATGACTGCCAATGCTTCACACGCATCTGCTCGCACACTTTAGTAAACTTTTCAGAGAATTGAGTCCCATGATCAGACACAATTGCTCGCGGAACCCCAAACCGACACCATATATGCTCATGAACAAAATCAATGACATTAACTTCACTAATGGTCGCCAGAGGTTTTGCTTCCACCCACTTAGTGAAGTAATCTACAGCAACCATTGCATACTTGAACTTTGATCGAGCCAGAGGGAATGGGCCAATTAGATCTATCCCCCACATGTCGAATGGCCATGAAGCTACTACAAGAGTCTGCTCGGTGGGTGGCAACCGTGGTATATCTGCGTAACGGTGACACTTGTCACACCGGCGAACATACATTTCAACATCTCGCCTCAAAGTTATCCAATAAAAACCAGCTGCAAAAACTTTTTCCGCTAATGACCTCTGACCGGGGTGACCTCCACATTTGCCTTCATGTATTTCCCCTAAAATACCTTCCGTCATCTCTGGTCGCACACATCTTAACAGAAGTCGGGTGTAAGAACGCCTATAAAGTATGTTGTCCAAAATAACATACCGGCATGACCGCTTCTGGATGGTTCTAGCCTCTTTTCTGTCCTCGGGCAATACCCCTTGCTCGATGTAAGCCTTGAGATCGTCTATCCAACACTTTGCAGCCGGCTCAATGTCCATGATCACCTCCTTTTCTATAACAGGCACCTCCAGATGCTCGATCATGACTCCCGGATGCAAAGACTGAATTTCATCTTCAGCCATCTTGGACAAATAATCAGCTCGCATGTTGTCTTCCCGAGCAATTCGCACCAATTCCCAGTAATCAAAGTCTTTTAAAATCTCCTTCACCATCGCACAGTAACGAACTAAAACCGGATGGTGAACCGCATAATCACCTCTGACTTGGTTTACCACCAATTGGGAATCACAATACACAATCACTTCACGAACCCCAACATCCTGCGCGAGCTCGAGGCCTGCGATCAACGCTTCATACTCAGCCTGATTATTAGAAGCTGGAAACTTAAAGCGCAACGCCTTCTCGAATTCTACATCCTGCTCGGGTGGGACTAGTACCAGCCCGGCGCCACTTCCAAACCTGCTGGCAGAACCATCAACATGTAGCTCCCAACAGTACTTTGGTCGGGATTTTGGACTTGGAATATCCGTCGATGCTTTGCCAGAAGATACCCTCTCTTCATTAGAATCCTTGAAACTTGTTTCAGCCACAAAATCTGCCAAGGCTTGTGCCTTAATTGCTCGCCGAGGTTGATAATCAATATCGAACTCGGTTAACTCGATCGACCAAGTGAGTAGACGATCAGAAGTGTCCGGCTTGTGCAAAATCTTTCTTAAAGGCATGTCAGTGTACACAACAATTGAATGTGCAGAAAAATAAGCTCGAAGTTTCCGAGCAGCAACAACAAGCGAATAGACCAACTTTTCTGCATTAAAATATCTTCCATCTACATCAGTAAGGGCTTTTTTTTGACATAGTAAACAGGTTTATGAACATTACATTCCTCCCTAATCAAAACAGCTGCTACCGCCTGCTCGGTAGCTGCTAGATACACAAATAGCTTCTCCCCGAAAACCGGGCTATTTAGCAAGGGAGGACTCCCTAAATACTTCACCAACTGCTCGAAAGCCTTCTGACACTCAGGCGTCCACTCAAACCCCTTATTTCCACGGAGAACTTTGAAGAAAGGCAGGCACCTCTCCGCCGACCTGGAGATGAAACGACCAAGGGCTATCACCCTGCCATTAAGCCTCTGAACATCTTTAATGCACCGAGGAAGCTTCATAGTGACTAATGCCTTGATTTTTTCAGGATTAGCCTCAATACCCCTCTCAATCACCATAAATCCCAGGAACTTGCCCGCCTTCACCCCGAACACACACTTGCTCGGATTCAACTTCATATTATTTTTTTTGAGATTGGCAAAGGTCTCGCCCAAGTCCTCTATATGCTCATGCCCTTTAGTCTTGACCACCATATCGTCGATATAATCTTCAACATTCCTCCTGATCTGCGAGCTGAATATTTTGTTCACCATTCTCTGATAGGTGGCTCCTGCATTTTTCAAGCCAAAAGGCATCATCTTGTAACAGTACAGCCCCCCTGCTGCTCGGAAAGCTGTCAAAGCCTTATCCTGCTCATCCATTTTGACTTGATGGTACCCAGAATAAGCATCTATAAAGCTGAGGAGCTTGAATCCTGCTATAGCATCCACCAGCTTATCGATTCGGGGCAAAGGATAACAATCCTTTGGGCAGGCTTTGTTCAAATCCGTGAAATCCACGCACATTCGCCACTTGCCATTAGATTTCTTAACCATGACCACATTAGCCAACCAAGTTGGGTAATGTATCTCCTCGATTATGTCAGCGTTAAGCAGCTTCTCGACCTCCTCCCTGATCGCTTGATCTTTTTCCACAGAATAAACCCTGGGTCGCTGCTGGATTGGTCGGAAAGCTGGATCTACATTGAGCCGATGCAAGGCCACAGTTTCGCTCACCCCCTACATATCTTCTGGTCGCCAAGCAAAAACATCCAAGCTATCTTGCAATTGTTTGACCAAATTTGTTCGAGCCTCTACTGACAAAGCCTTTCCAATTTTTATTTTCTGCTCGGGGTAGGCAGAATTGATGATCACTTCTTCGAGCTCGTCCTGAGCCGTGAATTCTGGCTCATCTCGCATTTGGAGTGTGTCACACTCCACCTTTTCCTCTTCTTCAGCTCGATCCTCAACCTTATCGAGCTGATCTTCCTCCATGACTTCAAATTGTTCTACCAATCCTTCCGACGTCAATGTCGGCAGGGGATTAGCTACATTCTCCACATCCTTCTCCACACTAGCTTCAACCTGTTGTGCAACTTGCTCCCCCGACTTCAATGTCGGCAAGGAGGAACTGTTCTCACCATCAATCTGGCTCGCAGACATACCCACAACAACCTCATTCTCGCCCTGCTCCCCCGACTTCAATGTCGGCATAGAGCTTGCATCCACTTTAAGATCTTCATGCATCATAGCAACCACAGATGGCCCCACAGTCACGTGAGATGTCTCCTTGGTGCTGACGGTTATCTTTTGCTCTCCATCTTCCAAGGTTAACTTCTGTTTCTTTCTCTGGCTATCGCGTACATACTCGAGCACTACTCTAGGCTGGCTCCTTAACGTTCCCACTCCCTGGTCGGTGTAAAACTTGGCCTGCTGATGTGGGATTGATGCCACCATCTGAAACTTTGCCATGCTCGGTACTCCCAAGATTATGTTATAGGGAGACTTCAAATCAATCACCATGAAAGTGATCTTTTCAGCCCGCGTCCGGCTCCCTTCGCCGATGAACACTTCCAACTCAATCGTACCTTTGACCGGGACTTTATGGTTGGTAAACCCTTCCAATGTTCCAGCATATGGCCGTAACCGATCATCACTCAGCTCCAATCCTTGGAAACAGGAGTAATACATCACATCTCGACATGCTCCAGTGTCGACCAAAATTCTATGCACCACCCAACCATCTACCAATGTCGAAACGATCAAAGACTGCTCGCTGGCCACATTACTTGCCAACTCACTGCGGGTAAACTGAATAGCTTGCTCTCCATCTTGCAAAGCAGCAGGTCGATCCACCACTTTAGATAGAGAATATATTTGTTTTCCGAGCTGGGTCGGAGTGGGCTCTTCATCCATTATCACATTGATTACCCCTCTGATCGGCGGGGCCTCTCTTCTGGGGCATTCCCCCTATTTCCCCCATCTCTTTTGAAGCGGTCCAACCGCCCTTCATTAATTAATTTCTGAATGGCCTTCTTCAACGGCCAACATTCCTCCGTTGTGTGCCCGTAGTCATCATGATAGGCATATCGCTTTATTTTGTCCCGCTCACCAGCTGTCCCTGGATTCATGCGAGGTGGATTAGGAAGTTTATTCCTTATTTCATACATGATGTCCTCGCGCAATGTGTTGAGCGGGGTCAGATCTGATTCGCGAAGAAATTCCCTCGGCCGATCATATCTGGACTTGCTTTTATTATAACCTCCATTCCCTGCCTGGCCATTTCCCTTGGGGTTTCCAGCAGCTTCACTACTCTCCTTTTTCTTCTCTTTTTTTGCCGTCTCTCCGGCACACCATTTTTGTGCTCGCACGAGCATTTCCGCCTGCGTTTTCGGCTCACGCATGCTCAACTCTGATCGCAAACCTCCTTCACCTTCCAACAAACCAGTTTCAAAACATAGGGTAACCTCCTGCTCGGTCAACCTAGGGACCTGCTCCAACACCTTGGTGAATCGTTCCAGATAACTTGCCGTTGACTCATGCGCGCCCTGTTTAACCTTCGACAAATCAGCCCTCGTCTTGGCCAGTGTACCTGCCGTTCCAAAATCTGCCAAGAATTTTGCTCGCAAATCAGCCCAATTATTAATCGATTGCCGTGGCAGCGCCCCCATCCAAGCTAAAGCTTTCCCTTGTAACGCGACAACGAAAGCTCTAATTTTCAGGGCCTCATCCGAAGTCAGCCAAGCGATTCAAGCGACATCAACCAATCCCGGCCTTTGTTTTGCAAAGCATTCTCAATCCTTTCCCAAGTCTAAACCGGGCGTTTTTCACGACGCGGCCTCTGCGTCTCCTCCCGCCGGCCCCCCCCCACCGTCCCCAGCCCCCCGATACCCAAACATATTTTACGCCACGGCCCCCCCACCAATGCACCGGGCAGGGACCCCCCCCAGGCCCCCGACTGCGCCCGGGCTCGAGGCACCCCAAAATTGCTGGACCGGTTGATGCAAATCCCTTTTTCCTTGGGAATGATGAGATAGTTGCCCATGAGATCGCCTAGGAGAGGGAGTTCTGCGTCGGTGTGCATATGATCCCCTTGGCGACAGTGAATGACGACTATAAGCACGAGACCGCCGCGGCGAAGGTGAACGAAGCCTGCGAGCATGCGACCTTGGTGGAGAAGGTGTACGTCGACGACGTCGAGATTGAGCCGAATCATCCCTAACCCGTGGGCCTAGCCTCGAGTGGACACTGGGCACAACTCTGTGGCTAGCTTTACTGCCTTCTGGCTGCTCCCGTCCCTGGGATCCTTGTGCTCGTGGCTGAGAAAGAACGACCAAAGGATTCATCTGATTACCCCCAGTGCGAGATACACCTGCTGCCTGGCTCGGAGCTGACAAGGCTGGTAAGGGGTCCACCTCAATGGGCAAAGGTGGCTTACCCATTGCAATCAATTGTAAATTGAGCTGGTGCATCTGACCCAGGTAGATGGCTCTTTGACGCAGAGCCTCTTCTCAAAATTCATGTGTCAGACCCACTGCTGCCACAACACTCCTGGCCAATGAATCAACTCCACACATCTGATTGAGTTGGTGGCGAGCATCATGAGGCGGATGAACATTATTCCCAGCTAACTGATTAAGGCTAGGAGTCGGTTGCACCTCTTCCCGACAACTGCCACTGCCACCATTAATTCCGTTCTCCGCCATTGTCAAAGCTCAAGAGAAACAATTATCCAACCGTACAAAACTACTACCGTAAAAACTTTCGTTTCACGGCAACGGAACCAACTGATGCGTCCAAAATCTCCTTGGATGCACTGGTCTGGTCCAATCAAGATACCTGGCTTTCAACGTATCTTTTACCCTCAAAGCCCAAATCTGCAATAAGATTAGCAAGGAACTAGGAACAGGCAGGCACTCCTCGCAAAGCCCTCCGGCCCTCCCATGAGAATTAGCACAAGAAAGCTAATAAGAATATATTTTAGCAGAGTTTCGGCTAGAGAGTTCAAATTGCATACCTCTCCCCTTCATTTTCTGGGGCTTTTTATGGTTGCCGGAGAGCATAACTGCATATAACCGTTCATAACTACCCACTAATGATCGTGGCTTTAATGATGAACACATTAACTGCCCCATTAACTCCCCCATTAAACATAACGGTCTGAATGGAGGCTTTTCCGGACATAACCGTCCTCAACTGTTCACAAATCTTGCCCGGACGTAACTGTCCTCAACTGGTAACAGATCTTGAATTAGCGAGCATAATAAATCATGCTCGCACCTTAACTCTGCTCGCTGGTTAAGCCCCCAAGTCGCTAACATCTAGCTCGATGAAGAATGAGGTCATGCTCGCTTGTATGAGTAATGGCCATGTGCCTAGCACGTGACCTAAAACCTGGGCTGGTTGGGCCGGGCAGTCCAATTAGAAGAGTTTTTTTTTTTAATTTTAAATTAAATCAAATGAATATTTAATGGATTAATTTATTGGTTTTTAATGGCTTGAGTTTGATTTTGTGTTTGATTTTTTGTGTTTGATTTTTCGTAACCACTGTACCTGCCCTTACCGAGTTGAAATGTGTGATACATTTGAAGTTTTGAACAACGGTTGTCCAACTCTCCCCACTCCACATTAGAGCGCTTCGCAACCCATCTCTCTCCCCTCTCTCCTGTCCCCATCGTTGATTCCGGCAGAGTTCGAAGGCCGAAGCCCCTCTCTCCCGATCCAAGCTCCGGCAGCCTGTGCCCCTCTCTCCCTTTTTTTTTTTTTTTGCATGCACAAGCCTAGGGCTTGGAATCGAAATCTCTATCAGTCCAGGTATGATCTCTCTCTCCATAAAAAATCCCAGTCCCTTTTCTTCTCCCTGCATTACGATAGACCGAGCTCTTTTCAAGTTTGTTTTGTTGGAATGGTAAGATTAGAGAATACCTAAGAGTTTGAAATTTTTAATAACTGGAAGGGTTCTTCTTCGCTCATAACTGTTTCGGTGACGGAAGGTGCTTCCCGTCGGGGTTTCGGTCCCACTCCACGGCGGCGAGACTGATGTTTTCAAATGGGACCCTGACGAATTGCCATTGATTTGATTTGTTGTCTGTACCGGTCCTTTTTACTATCTGGGCTTACTCCCCCCTTATATGTGCATATGTGTTCCTACCTTTCGTACAAGTTTAGTTGTCTGCCTTTTGATTTTGTTGACTCTGTCGATTATAAATGGGTTGGATTGTGTCATAATGATGGTATAGTTTATATTCTTCTGATGTGTAACTCTTATGCATTGGATGTCAGTATAGTTCATAATTGGTCGACTAAGCTTTGAGGTGGATCAAAAGCTGGGTTTGTGGCTTCACCGTAAGTTTATGATGCATTGGGCAAGTATGGAACAAATAGGTGTAGGCTTGGTCCAGCTAAAGGTTTAGAATTTCCCTTCGATGTCTTGATAATATGGCGAGTTTATGGTTCTTAAATGGATCGCGACACTGTGACATAAGCTCGGATGAAAAGGTTGGGTGGGGATGATTGTTGACTGTGCTTTGAGGTGGATAGAGAGACAAATTTGTTCCTTTGATTTCTTGGGAATTTTTTTTTGTCTTCCTGAGTGTATGGTGTGTGAGATAAAATTGTCTACTTTCATTTTTTTCCCTTTCTTATTAAGAATATTCAGCTTTATGGAAATGACAACACTACACTCGCTTTTAAATAAATTATATTATTAAATTTTTTTTAAAGTAGTTTGTACTTTGTACATGAACAATATAGTGGATTTTTTTATGCCAGCGTATTAAGCCATGCATTTGCTTTAGTGTGTGATTTTGGATGGGGATCGAGATAATCCCACTTTTGTTTTAATGTTGACTACGTTTTTGTGCCCGTATCCATGGCACTGTGTCACTATGGGAGTATGTGACATGATCGGTGTATGCTGCTTCGGGTTTTGCTGGGGTCATATTCATTTTTTTTTTATAAGTAAAGAGTATATAAATATGAGTGCCAAATAAGATGACACGTCTTTAGTACACTAAAAGTATACAAAGCTCAAGAGCTACTATCCGATAGATATGCTATTTAAAAATTCTACAAAAGTAATTTTCGAACCGAGTGGATAGTTTGCAGCCTCTACACACCAAGAGAAAAGTGTGCGAAGCACAGAATTCGTCAAGACCGGAATAGACTTCTCCTTGTTATCGAAAACCCGCTGATTTCTCTCCTTCCAGATTATGCCAAAGGACAGCCTCCCAAACCCCGATGCTCCTATTTTTGGGCTGAACAAACCAACACGCGAACAATTCAGAAACCGATCTCGGCATCACCCAAGGCACTTAAAAAAGACTCAACATCAAACTCCACAAATTTGAAGCGACTGAACAATGTAGAAGTAGATGGTTCACGCTCTCCTCACTTGCCTTACGCATGAAACACCTGTTGACTAAAGAAATAGTCCACTTCCGGAGATTATGTACTGTGAGGATAGCTTCGTGCATGGCTTCCTATACAAAGAAGGCCACTCTCTTGGGTTCCACACCGCTTTCTAAGGAAAAAAATTCTTATCACAATTCAACAGCTTCAAGTAATTAGATTTAACCGTGAAAATATGACCCTTAGCTGCCTTCCTATCAATCTCCTGAGCTTGTAAATGCTCAAGAAATCGCAACAGCAAATCCACCTCCCAATCATGGAAATTCCTCTTGAAAACTCTACTCCAAGTAAGTCTTCCATCCTCCCTTGACAACACGGAGCTAACTGAGCAGCCGTTATCCCTAGTGACTTCAAACAACATAGGAAATTCCACCTTTAGCTTCCTCTCACCACACCATCTATCTTCCCAAAAACTAACAGGCTCTCCACTTCCCACCTCAAAGACAAGGAACCTCTCAAAGGAACCCTTTTCTTATGCTCTTCCACACCCCCACCCCAAAAGGCGAAACAATCTCCACACAAAACCAGGCATGACCCCCCAAGCCATACTTACTCGCCACCAATCTCCTCCACTATGCCTCCCTTTCCGTGAGATGCCTCCACAACCACTTCCCCAACAATGCCTCATTAAAAACTGTGTTTTCTAACCCCCAACCCTCCCTCTTGCATTCTAACACAAACCTTATCCCATTTGACCAAATGAAATTTCCGCTCCTTCGACCGACCTTCCCTTAAGAAGTCTCTTTTCAATTTTTCTAGTCTATTCCGGATAGAGGCGGGCATCACAAACACAGAAAGGAAGTAGGTCGGTAAGTTTGAAAAAGTGTTCTTGACTAGCACCAACCTACCCCCTTTGGAAATGAATTGTTTCTTCCAACCCGCCAAACGAGGTTCAAACCGCTCGACCATCGGAACCCACATAGCTTTGCTTCTAGCCTTAGCACCAATGGGAAGTCCAAGGTATGAGGAAGGGAGAGTCATGGTCTTGCATCCAAAAAAGCCTGCTAAGCTCCCAATATCATCCACCACACCTACCAGAATAATCTCACTCTTGAGGATATTCACCCAGAGCTCTAAAACTACTTGAAAAACAGTAACACCATGCGAAGGTAACCCAGTTGGGCCTTTCTGCCCCACAAAAAACCAATGCATCATCCGCAAAGAGCTAGTGAGAAACCTCTAACTCCGTAACCAGGGCCGGCCCTGGGGGGTGCCTGGAGGGGCTACCGCCATGGGCCCCCAATTTTTAGGGCCCCAAATGTTTGGGTACTACCTTATATTTAGTATATATATTATAGTGTCAAAAATGTTTACTATTGAATGACTTTACTTGGTGGTTAAGATGCTCATGATTTAAGGTAGAGGTCCCAGGTTTAAATCCTGGGTTGTGACTTATTTTAGTCTGTTATTTTTTTAGTTTGTGAACTGTATATAAGTTATAACATGTTGATTAGTTTAGTGTAGAATAGATGACTCAATGGTTACCATACTTGGTAGATTGTGAGAGATTTTGGGTTCAATTCTTGCTATAAACTTTTTACTTTCCTTTTTCCCAATACTTTAAATGATTTCATTTTATAAAGGCCCCCCCTTTTTTTGGCCATGGGCCTCTCGAAACTCAGGGCCGGCCCTGTTTGTAACACCTCCCCTTCCCACCTTAAAACCGTTGATAAATCCCCTTCTCCAAGAGTTTACTCAAGGCCTCCATCACAAGGATAAACAAGAACGGAGATAATGGATCACCTTGACGAAGGCCCCTTGAACTATCAAAAAATCCATAAGGTTCCCCGTCGACCAAAACTGAAAAGTGTATGAAGATATGCAAAAGCGAATCCACCTCCTCCATTTATCCCATAACCCCATTCTATCCATCATATACATTACAAAGTCCCCGTTGACATGGTCGTACTCTTTCTCAATATCCAACTTACACAATAAACCTGGAACACCTCTCTTCAATCTGTCGTCCACAACCTCATTAGCTAGAAGGGATGCATCCAAGATTTGTCTATCCTTAACGAAAGCATGTTGAGACTCCGAAACAATCTTACCGATCACCTTCTTCAACCTCTAGGAAAGGATCCTCGCAATAACTTGTAAATGCCCCCAAGATTAATGGGTTTGGAGTCCTTCAAATCAGTCGTGCCTTTCTTCTTCGGAATCAATGATATGAAAGCAGCATTAAGGCTCTTTTCGAAATATATATTGGTAAAAGAAAAACTGAAAAACCTCCATAATACCCCCCCTTGACCACCTCCCAACAATGCTCGAAAAAATCTCCGGGCTGTTTCCACTCTCTCAAATTAGTAAGCATGGCTGTTTCCACTCTCTCTTGTACCTCACAGTTGTAGACTTGCAGTCTGCCAGGGCTTCCTCTTCATCGCCGCCCGTCCGTCCGTCCGTCCATCCATCCGTCCCTTCTGCGGCTCACGTCTTATCTACATTCCTACTTGTCATAATAGAAAAATTCCTGAATCAAGTAAAATGTTTCCATCTCTATCCAGGATTGATTTTATATTTGTTGCATGGTGTATATTTCTATAACCTAGTTTTTCGTTATTTTTTAGTTTTTATTTATTTTATTTATCGTTACCTTGCAGAATTTGCTTTCTAGTTGGGGAAAATAAAGTTTTGCTAAACTTAATTGGGTGATATTAAGGTTAGCAAGATTTTCATCATAGTTATGGAATTACTTAGGGGGAATTAAACTGTGCAGGTTTAGGCTATAATATTCATTTGATGAAGTAGCTAAAATTTTCTTTTCGGATGTAAGGCAACAAAAGTGAGTGAAACAAGTTGATTTGTCATATATACGTGTTCATATGCAAATACCAGAGATTGTGCATTGGTGCTTTGAGGATGCATCATAGGGTATATGCATGATAGGGCAATGTTCTAAACCGTGTGAATGTAAGTAATATGGCATAAAAGAGTCAACAATGCATTCTATGTCGATTTTGGGGTTAACGATATTATAGATATGAAAATGGGATATATATTGCATATTCACAATACATATCTGTGTTAGAACTCGGGATTGTTCATGTATCCAAGGATGATGACACCTTCATAGATTGTTCAGATGAACATGACACTTATGTTAATGACAGGATATGCATTATGTAACTAACACTATAAGTTAGATAGGTGCATTCATTGTGTTCTTTCGTATCGATGTCAGAATCCAAAAGAACTTGAGTTTGTAAATGAACCTCTTCTTAAAATTTTCATTTACTTCAGGGTTGGTTTCGATTGTGAACGTTACTGAAAACAAATAAACCAGTAGCTGATCACAACACACACACACACATATATATATTGATAAGAATTGATCACATATACATGCTGCGAGCAGTAATGAGGACCTTAAAAGGTTGCTCCTACGGACTTTATTGTTTTGGGGTAATGAGGTGGATGCTCAAGACAGCAACCCCTTTGTAGACTTTGTGAATATGGTTGCTATTAGATAATTGTTTTTGTTTACTTCCTGTGTATATATGACGTGTCACCTGTTTTGATGCTATTTTATACTCCCTCTGTCCCAAAATTATCGTCTGGGTTGACTTGGTGCACGGTTTAAGAAAACACATTTGATTGGATTATTAATATTAGTTTGATGTGTAGTTTATTTTAAAGCTCGTGTATGTGGCCCATAATTGAAGTAAGATGAAAAAGTAAGGGTAAAGTGGTAATAGTATTGTCCTAAAAACATAGTTGTCAAAAGCGAGCGCCTTTGGCGCCCGAGGCGAGGGTGTAGCACCTCATGTGTCCTAGGCGAGGTGATGTGCAAAAGGCACTGAAAAGGCGACGCCTTTGGCGCCTTTTAGTCATGAGGTGTTAAAAGATCGTGAAAGTCGCTCACTTCAGTTTTTTTTTTTTTTCTTTTTAAACTTCTGATACACCGGACGAGGGTTGTTGGGAAGTTTCAATTCCAGATCTAGCCTCCGATCTTCACTTTTTACCCAATCTAAGACCAGATATCACCGTGACTAGGCAAACCTACCGTCGCCGGAGGTTGCCGGAATTGGTGACACTCGCCGGTGCCGGAATTTTTTTGCCGGACGTCCATAGAGCTGTTCGCCGGCACCTATAAATTTTAGTCTCTTGCTTGGTTTTTGGATTGGGGTAGTTTCAAGCTATTTTTGGTCTAATTCTATTTAATTAGTTGCCGGATTTTATTTATTTATTTATTTGTGTACTCTGTGGATTTGGAACTCAAAATGAAAAGATCTCTGTTGAAAAAAGGTTGTACATATTTTTATACACTTTCTAGGATATATTCTAGGAAACTATAAATCAAATCTCCTATAATTATTCCCATACAATTACTCTCCTATAATTATGCTATAATACTTACCATATTTAACAATCTCTAATGTTCAGTTTATTCCCATTATTTATCTATTTGACATGTTTTTTTTTTAATTTGTTAAACTATATATATATATATATATATATACACATATAATTTCCGTAAGCGCCTTTTGGGCGTCTCGCCTCAAATTTGGACCTATCGACTTTTTAGCGCCTTTCGACTTTGACAACTATGCCTAAAAAGGAAAGTTTCAAACAAGACAGTTATATTTTGGGATGAACAAAAAAGAAAAGTAGGACAATAATTTTGGAACGGAGGGAGTAATATTTTACTTATTAAAAAAAAGAATTGATCACATATATATTGAGGGTTTCAGTTGGTCAAAGAAAAGTAGGACAATAATTTTGGAACGGAGGGAGTAATATTTTACTTCACGTGGTACGAATTGATCACATATATATTGACATCAAGTATTAATGTCAGATTACTAGATCGTCATTAGTCCTAAATAAAATTTATTCTTCTCCAAAGTCAAAATGAATCCCTACTAAAAGAATATAGAAAAACTGATAATATATGTCACTAATCTTCCTTAATAACGCTAAATGACCATATTTCATGCTCTAGTGTATGTTTGAATGAATTTGATTTTCTGAACCTGTGAAACTTTACAACTGATTGACCAATCAAAATGATTTGGGAACACATGTTGGAAGAGGAGAACTCTCCAGCAACCTTGAATCTTCGAGAGGAATGTATAAATCGTCCAATGGAGTGCCCAATTAAATATATTGTCCTAATGGCACTAATCTGTTACTAAGCTTATTGAAAGCAGAAATTGCTTCCAGCTTGGTTATACCAAATTTTGGGTCATAATATATAGGACAAGATATGTTAATGTATTTTGGGAATACATGTATACTATGATATGCTGACAAATGTGCACGATTATATGATACGTATTCTTATATATTGTACATTGAATACACATCAAGTATCTTAAGATTTCATACTGTGGTTAAGAGTTGAATAGATCTTCTAATAACCAGTACGTGTTGATTGTAGTCAGTAAAAGGGATAACCATGGGTCAGATGGCCATCGGGCAAAGTTACGGTTGTATTTTGGCAAGGCAGGTTTCCTGGAGGTCTCCTAACTGGTCCTTTTGCCATCCCAAGTCTTGACTTCTATTGGTTATACATGTGCTTGAAGAAAATGGCATAACCACATTTAAAGTTGTTTGATCAAAACAAAGCTGCCTTAAAAGTAAGTATTTTCATATACAGGCACACAGGTATATTTATACATATGTACTTATGTGAATGAATTTGCGGGGATGTTAGATTCTGGACACTTAAAAAGGAAAGGAAAACTGAGCTTCTAATTGTATAGCACATAGATAAGCAAAGTTTACTATCTGACAAATGCATGAATATGCAAGGGAATACGTTGAGTTCTGGAGAGCTCTTTTGGAATGTGAAGGTTGAATCTATGGAATAGGCAGACCTACGATTATGTAGTATTAAGTTTTAAATAAAGTACATGTTTCACATTACAAGACACTGTCTGTGCTTGTATGTGTGTGGTTTCCCTTGGGATATTGTAAAATTTTTAGCTCGTTTGAGAGTAACCAGGGTACAAACAACTTCAATTTTGCAGGATGGTGTGATTGTGATGTGAAACAAATTCAACTGACTGAATGCATGATTCTGATTATGCAGGTTTCTAGGTCAAAGCAAAATCTGGTCAGTGATCAAGAATGCCCTGCTTATCTACTCACTTTTTCTGCATTCTGCTTTATGTGATATGGCTACACGCTACTCATGGGAATTTGTTAGTATTCTTCCTTGTGCATGTTACGAGCATACTTTTCTTTGTTTTAGTAAATAAAAATCTTACGCATGACAAAGTACAGGGTCCATGACAGCAAAGTTTTGAATGTTGGGGAGGAGCTATGGGAGGAAACTTTGCCACTACAGATGGGTTCTTGCCTTTACCAGCTTCAAGGGCTGAAATTAAACACGTGGTACGAAGTGAAGATATCATATCCAGCTTCTGTATGTGTAATGTGTCATTTTCTTGTTGCTTATGTTCATCATTTTGTCATTGAAGGCTTACCTCATTGTTATTGGATGACAGATACCTGCCAGTTTTTCTTTAAAACTAAGTAGGGGTAAGTCAGACATGGTACCAAAACATCAACGGAAATTACTGAATACCGAAAAGTTAATTTTCAAGAGTGATGACAAGGAATTTCTTAGTGATCAGGTATGCTTACACCTTAGAATATTTTACTGTTACCTTCATTTTAGATGCGTAAAAGTAACTGAAACTTTTGTGAATAGAGGGGGATGTACGTCCTGGTGACTGTGGAGCCTGCTGGGGTTGTTGCAATTCCGTATGGAGATGAGAGGGAATACGTCAACTTTAATATAGGTAACTCCTTTGGTTGACAGCAAGTTGTTTAGTGAACTTGTTACTTCATTGCACCAGGTTTTTTCCAGTTTGTGAGTTTTTCCCTTTCTGCCCATAGGATGTCTTTCCAGTGTCTTTTTCTTAATTACCATAATGAGAGGAGCACTTTTACGAGTTTAGACTTTCGGTGAGGGATTAAGCTTCTTTTCTTCTATTTTTCGATGTTCATTTTCCTTTCAGTTGAATAGGGAAATATGGAGTATCCATACGAGGAAAATACGATATCACAGAAGTTATGTTACTGATAAGCCTCTGTAAATAGACTCATCTGACCTTTTTGAGGCCCTCGGCGAATGTTCTCGAACAGGCTTTTGTTTTGTTGTCACTTGAAAGAAGTTTGAGTCCAACATATGGAATGAACTTTTGTTCGCTCAAATTATTAGCATTGGAAAAAAGTATTGTTCTAAAATATCAAATGAAACTTGAATTTCCAGAAGTGAAATCAGAATTTTTTGATTAGATCCAAAAGGAGTGTGGCAGGCCTTAAAGACCAAAATATAAACTGATTAAATAAAGACCAAAATGAACATGACTCTATGTGTGCATATATATATGTGTGTGTGTGTGTGTTTGTCATTAAAATAGAAAAATCAAGTCTCTGACATTGGCATACTCTTCAGTTGTCTTTTGCTCTGAATTTTCATTTTATTTACCTGTTTAGCTCTTGTCTTCGAAAAGGAGAAATGGAACAAGAAAAAGGGAAGAATGGCAGGGAAAAGCATATGAATAGATGTTGCCTTGTGTAGAACATTATGGAGAAAAAGATGTGTTCATGTAGTCATCCCAGAATCCTTATCATAGATTATTTTTGAAGTAAGTAGATACAGTATAACTACACTCAGTTGGTCATTACCCTCCCTTGCATAGGAGATTGGATTCCTGCCTTTAAGCTTCTTTAGTTTAGCTTAGTTCCGATAGTATAGACTTCAAACACACAAACTACAACCTCCACTAGGCAGCAGCTTTTGTCCATGTTTATGTGCCTTTATATTTATGTTCATTGTTGTTCAAAGTATTGTTCACTCTGTCTCAAAAGGAGAGTTATATGTTGACTTAATTCACAAATTAAGAGAATAGTTGAGGTGACAATCCCTTTACTACAGTTGACCCATGTCATTGGCAAAATTGATAAGGATAATAAAACAACTTGCTAATAAGTTTCCTAAAATGGAAAACTAGTTTTACCCCGTGTGTTAAACGCACGGACATATATCTTTTTTAATTAATTTTTTTTTGATAAAGGTAAATGTATATATATATATATCAGAGCGTCAAAACAGGTAACGCGTCCTATTTACAAAGAAGTAAAAAGACAAAAGACTAACTAACGTAAAGGAAAGTTCTGCACAAAATTTGCAAAAGAGGAAGACGGGGGAGAATATAAGTGCCCACCCCCTGCACACCACACAAACAGGAGATGGAGCAGAGCACTCTTCATATTTGAAATAGATCCTTCCTCATTATCAAAAGCTCTCCGCTTTCTTTCCTTCCAGATAGTCCACCACACCCCCAACGGAGCGACTTCCCACAAAAGATTTCTTTCCTTCCTTCGCCAAAAATACCTCAAGCTCCACAGCAAATCTTTGGAGGCCTCCGGGAGCACCCACTCCACTTTGAACAAGTGGAACAAAAGGTTCCACAATTCCCCAACCACCGAACAGTGCAAAACCAATTGATTTACACACTCCTCACTCTCCTTACACAAGAAACACCTGTTAACATATATCATCCCTCTTTTCCTCAGGTTATCCCCGGTTAGAATAGCCTCGTTCGCCACTTCCCAAGCAAAAAAAGCTACGCGACTTGGAGCTACCGTCTTCCACACTGACTTCCAAGGAAAAGGTGACCCTTCTCTATTTGACAGTTTGGCATAATAACCTTTCACTGAGAATTTGCTGTCCTTCGACCCTCTTCAAACCACCCTATCAGACTCGCCACCAACTTTTTGAGCGTAAGGAGCTTAAAAAATCTTGTCACCGAATCCATCTCCCAATCTTGAAAATATCTTCTAAACGGCGGGTTCCAGGATACCCGACCTCCCTCTAAAGAGAGCACCGAGATGATCAAGCTATTCCTTTCCCTAGACAAGGAGAAGAGATTTGGAAATGATCTGGATAACACCTCGTCTCCACACCATAAGTCTTTCCAAAATTTCACCCTTGCCCCCGACCCAATCTCAAACGAAATATTCCTACCAAAAGCATTCCAACCTTTACTAATACCTTTCCAAACTCATGCCTCAAAAGCTTAAGAGACCTCTGCTGGAAACCACGAATGATTCCCTAAGCCATATTTACTCTCCACCACTCTCCTCCATAAGGTCCCTTATCTGACAAGTATCTCCACAACCACTTCCCAAACAGGGCTTCATTAAACAATTTGAGATTTTTCACTCCTAACCCCCCTTTCCCCATATCGGAGCAAACTATGTCAAAATTAACAAGGTGAAATTTCTGCACTGACGACCGACCATCCCACAAAAAATCCCTCTCCAGCTTCTCTAATCTATTTCATACCGAAGCTGGGATTACGAAGAGTGACAGAAAATACGTAGGCAAATTCGAGAGAGTATTTTTCACCAACACAAATCAAAACAAAATTTGTAAAAATCCTAAAAAATAGAGGTTGAGAAAAAATGTAAAAAACAAATATAAAATACCCAAGCAAAACGAATATAAAATACAAAAGTAAAAAAGTAAAGAAAAAAATGTTCAAGTCTAAACAAATTTTTTGATTTGTTTCTAATTTAAAAATTAGAGACTTATATATTTGTATATTTAAGAAATATAAAGTTAAATCCTAAAAAATAGAGGTTGAGAAAAAAAGCCCTTTTTTTGATAAGTAATCTTAATAGTAACACTGCGTCAAATGAGGTGACGTGTCCTTGTACACAGGGAGTATACAAGACCAAAAGAATAAAATCTACTATCTATCCACTATATTAACATTAGAGTCCTTTGAACTTGCAACCACATCATGCACCTCCTTCTTTAGTCTGTCGAGATCTACCTCCTCATTGTCAAACACCCTATGGTTCCTCTCCTTCCAAACACTCCACCAAATTGCCAAAGGAATAGACTTCCATCTTCTATTGTTGCTTATAGTGCTGGAGGAGCCCCAACCATGAAGAACATGGAGAGAAGTCATTGGCATCACCCAAGCAATATGTGTTGCACACAAAGAGGAATCCTATAAGACTCTAGCAACATGCAGTGCATAAGCAAGTGATTTACTGTTTCCTCCTCCTTTTTACACATGAAACACCTGTTAACATAAACCTTCCCTCAAGCTCTCAGATTGTCCCCAGTCAAAATAGCCTCCCTCGAAACTTCCCATACAAAGAACATCACTCTACTTGGAGCATGTTGCACTGACACTTCTTTAACCTAGCGTATCTGGCCGTATTCGTGACAAAGATACTTCGAGATGCTCTAGGTTTAAGGCATGCCCGTGCAACCTAGTTGGAGCCCTCGACTTCCAAATTACTTTCCATGGATAGTGATTCCCGACCTCATTTTTAAAGAAAGAGTGGAAGCACTTTACCGAGAATCTATTCCTTTTCGAACCGTTCGTGACAAAGATACTTCCAGATTACTCTATCCTCCCCCATACCCCTTCGGACATCATACCCATTTCGAAGAGTCTAGAGATATCGTCAAACTCCCAATCATGCAAATTTCTGTGGAACGAAGGGCTCCAAGAATCTATCCCATTGGAGCATTCGACCACCTCACTAACCATCTCATCCTTGTTTACGACTATCTCAAATAAACTAGGAAAACCCATTTGAAGAGAAGCTGTGCCGCACCACTTATCCCTCCAAAATCTCACCTTCTCCCCATTTCCAATGTTAAAGGAAATCTGATTTTCGAAGAAGTCCGAGACTTTCCTAATTCCCTTCCAAACATTTACCCCATAAGAGCATGTCACTTCCCTAGGAAACCACAAATGATTCCCTACACCGTATTTGTCCACCACTACCCTTCTCCACAATGCCTCCCTCTCTCCCAAAAATCTCCACAGCCATTTACCAAGCAAAGCCTTATTGAACTCCTTAATGCTCTTAACCCCCAATCCTCCAATCTTCCAATCCTCCAATCGTGATGCTACCACACACCGTTTTCTAGTTTACTAGATGATATGTCTTCCGTACCCCTTTCCCACAGAAAATCTCTTTCCAATTTCTCGATCCTCTTTACTACCGACGACGGAATCTGAAACAGAGAAAGCATGTAGGTTGGCAAATTTGACAGAGTTCTCTTGATCAACGTTAATCTTCCTCCTTTTGACAAATAACGTCTCTTCCAACTCGTCAACTTTCTTTCGAATCTTTCGTGCACTGAATCCCACATCCTCACATTCTTGAAAGCTGCTCCCAAAGGAAGACCTATGTACTTCGTAGGAAGATGTTGTGCGCCCAATAAACTTTGTCAGGCTCCCCAAATCGAAGACTTCACCCACCGGAATTATTTCACACTTTGAGATGTTAATTTTCAGCCCTGACGCGTCTTGAAAAAATAGGAGAACCAGCCTCAAGTAACCCAATTGAGCTTTATCCGCCTCACAGAAAACCAGAGTATCGTCGGCAAATATCAAATGCGAGATAGAAAAGTATGTATTACCTTCTTCACCAACCTTGAAGCCCCTGTCACTGTCTTATCAATCAACTTGCTCAAAGCCTCCATCACTACTATGAAAAGAAATGGAAAAAGGGGATCCCCTTGGCGCAAACCTCTCGAACTAGAGAAAAACCTAGTTGGCTCTCCATTGACCAAAACCAAGAATCTCACCGTAGAGATGCAGAAGTAAATCCATTTTCTACATTTCTCCCCAAAACCCATCTGCGTCAAAGGATATAACAAAAAGTTCCGGTTAACGTGATCATATCTATATCCAGCTTACAAAGCACCCCCGGAACCCCACTTTTGACGTGGCACCTCCACCTCATTTGCTATAAGAGCAGCGTCTAAGATCTGTCTGCCTCCAACATAGGCATGCGTGACTATGATACCACCTCACCAACAACCTTCCTAAACCGTGAAGCGAGAACTTTAGCTATTAGCTTATACATGCCCCCTACAAGACTAATAGGCCTGAAATCCTTCAATTCTTCCGCCCTGTCCGCTTTGGAATGAGCGCAATGAAAGCGGCATTAAGATTTTTTTCAACCCCCCCTCTCATGGAAAGAGTGAAAAACCTCCATAATATCCAACTTCACTATCTCCCAACATCACTTAAAAAAGGCAAACGAGAAACCATAGGTCCGGAGCCTTGTCTTCTTTCAAATTCCGCAAAGCTTCAACTACTTCCTCTTCTCTGAAAGGCTGCTCTAACCAAGTCTCATCTTCTTGATCTATCCTCCTAAAAGGAATACCGTCAGCTCCACTGTCCCCCCACCTCTATCTGTGTACAGCTCCTTGTAAAAATCAACTATCCGTTTCTTAATCAATTCAGGATCTTCCAGCTCTCCATCTTTCTTCAGCTTACGTATTTCATTGAAACTGGAATGAGCATTAGCCATGCGATGAAAGAACCTGGTATTTTTATCACCTTCCTTAAGCCACTGAATTTGGGATTTTTGTCTCCAACTAATCTCTTCACCAATTACGAGTTTGTTAGCCTCTTCACCCCGGGCATACTCTGCCACTCCCATACCATCCTCTCCTTCCAGATCATCTAAACGTTTGATCTCTTCCATTGCCGCTTTAATTCTTGACTCCACCTTCCCAAAGGTCTCCCTATTCCACGCTTTAAGGTCCTCCTTTAACAATTTGAGCTTTCTAGCTAGACGAAAACATGGCTTTCCCACTATCTCATAAGAGCCCCACGTGAGCTTTACCCATTCCAAGAAACTTGGCTCCTCGAGCCACATATTTTCAAATCTGAAAGGAGTACTTCTTTCCTGTCTTCTGAACTCAAGAACAATAGGGGAATGATCAGAGATAACCCTGGGTAAACATTTCTGCGTTGCCTCCCCTGCCTTCTCCTCCCAATCTGAGGACAACAAAAATCTGTCAAGTCTCGAACACTTCCTTCTACCACCGCCTCTGAACCAGGTATATGAGCTGCCCTCTAATGGCAGATCTAATAACTCTGCATCACTAATGAAATCATTGAAGTCCATCATAGCTTGGGATAAACCTCTAGCCCCTGTATGTTCGTGCGGAAACCTGATAGCATTAAACTCTCCCCCCACACACCATGGAAAATTCCACCTCTGTCTCACGTCTAACAAATCTGCCCAAAACTCCATACGGTTCGAATCTGAATTAGGCCCATAAACCCCTGTAAACACCCACTTGAATCCATCCTCCACTCCTTCAAACAAGCACGAAAAAGAATGGAGCCCTTTCACGACGTCTAGTCTTCAAAATAACCTGCTATCCCACATTACCAGAACTCCCCCTGCTGCTCCTACAGCCCCTAGATGAGCCCAATCTAACCATCCGCTGCCTCCTATACCGACTATCATACTAGCAATAGCATCCATATTCTCCATTTTAGTCTCTTGAAGACAAATGACATTTGGCTTCCATCTTCCGATCGCTTCCTTAACTACCTGCCTTTTCTTGAAATCGTTAACCCCCACACATTCCAGCTTAAAATTTTTAAATCCATAAAAGAAACTATTGATTTAAACTTAACAAGTATGTTGTACTGGATCTCCCCCACCCCTCTTACTTGCTGCCCCATCAAAGTTTATGCTGCAGCACAGATTCTTAAGCTCCCGACTGATCTTCCCCTTTGATTTTCCCAAGTTAACTCCTTTATTAATTCTTTCAGTTCGAATCTTCTCAATTTCCATCAACAGATCTTCTATTCTATCTTCATATCCCTTGCAAGAAACACCCAGAAATTTCCCCAAAGTCTTTACCTTATTTCGCACCCAAACAGACATTTCAGTGTTCCCCCTATCCCCAGCTTCCAGTTCGATCTCCTCCATCTCCTCGGGTCTGATCATCGAATAGGAGTGCACCGCACTACCTCTTCAGGAAAAGCACTAACACGGAGCTGGTCCCACGAACAACCTACACCAGGTCCTTCGACTGCTCTATCCTTTGCGTAGCCCTCCTGATCTTTTCTATAAACCCTCGAAGACTCTTCGTCCTCTGCCTAAAATCCAGACCCCTGCGAACCACCTTCATACAGGGCTCTCTCTTCATTACACACCCACTGAATCTCAGCCTCATCCAGCACGAGCCCTCTCGAACCAAAACTGTTGGTAAAGAATCTGTTACCTGACGATGGCCTCTGTTCTGGCATCTTCTCTGTCGGAGCATCCCCCTCTATCTCAGCAACAAACTTCGTCCCAGACTTAGTAGTCGAGAGCTGCCTATTCCTCGACATATCTCTCTCCCGCCTCGGGCTGAGGCCTTCATCATTTACCTTAGACGTCTACCCACTATAGTAATTAGGACAGAATGGGTAAACCTCTATCTCTTTGTCTCGGCCCAAATCTGCCTCCGACCCAAACCCCTTACTGCAGCATCGATCCTCCATTCCTGTGTCTCTAACTGAAGATGCCCAATCTCCCCTTTAGATAAAGTTCTATTAGGCCCATAACTAGCAAGGGCCTGGCCCAAATCTCCAACCCTATTATTTCCTTTATCCACAATGACGTCGTCACCTCCACCGATTTTGAAATTCAAATTTTTAGGCACCCACGTGGCTTTGCTATCTCTGTTGACATCACGTGGAATTGTTTTGTTCAGACCTGAACCCTTTTGCGACTTCCTTGGCAGCACGTGAGGATCACCTCTCTTCTTCATCGAACTCCTCCTCTCACCCCCCCTTCCCGCTCCTCCGCCATTGAAGGACCACAAACAACAAGTCGCCATTGTTTCTACCCAAATTGGCACCAAAAAGAAACGACAACCCTCACCTATTTGCACACACCCTGGCAATTCCCCCCGAAGTCGCACCAAAATTCTTACCCATCTCAGATCGATCTTGTCTCTGTAGCCTCATCAACACCCAAAAAACCTCCACAAAAGTCTCCAATCTGTCTCAGCACGGAACTGGCCCACAAATGTAAAGGCAGACCTAAAACCCTTATCCAAGCTTCTTTAGGCATTTTTTTCTCAGAAAAGCAGCAATTCTCGTCTGACCACCTCTCCAAATTTAATTGATTTTGGTTAATCTTCCACCCTTTTTCGTGCAAAATCCTACTCGCTTCTTCCTTGGATGGAAACTCGAACAAGAAGAAGATCATTCATGCTAACCACTTGAACACCTCCTACAATCCTCCAACTTCTGTCCACCCATCTCTGCATTTCTAATCGATCCGGCACCGGACACTTCAGATCCCCCAACCGTCCGACCAGACATCTCTCCAGAAAAGTCAAGGCTGCCGCCTGCCGCACATGAACCATCCACAACCTTAAAATCTACACCAGAACCCCTAGGAAGATGTTGAACCTTAACTGCAAGCCGTGCATGAACCATCCACAACCTTAATATCTACACCAGAACCCCTAGGAAGATGTTGAACCTTCACTGCATAGTCTGGCCATGGCGGAATTTTCACAACCTCTACATACGAACTTACAGAACTACTAACTTTCCTTTGTTCAGCCTCTTCTTTGAAAGATTTGCTATTGATGCCCTGTTCCCTGGAGTGTTGAGCTCATAGTTGTCAAAGGCGAGTGCCTTTGGTGCCTCAGGCGAGATTCGAGGCGAGTCGACACCTTGGCTCCTCAAATAAGCTGGGCGAGGTGATGTGCCAAAGTCGTAGAAAAGTCGTCGACTTTGGCGCCTTTTTTTAGGCGAGAGGCGCCAGAAAGTCTAATAAGGCGCTCACTATTTTTTTTAAATTTTTTTTTTTTAACTGTTAAGTGTGAAATGACGTAGTTTAGGGTTTAGTATAAATATAAAATAAACCCTAAAATAACCCAAAACTTCATTCAGACCAACGATGTGACCAGTTCGACTCACGATATGAGCCCTAGGCAGCGACGCAGCGTGTCGGATCTGTCGACTTCAGGTGTTGGGCCTGTCGACTTCGTCTTCTTCTTCGACTTCAAGGCGGGTTTCGTCTTCATCTTTTGCCTTCTTCAGTCTGTTATCTTCCAATTTCCAAGTAAACTCTTCTTCCTTTTCTTTGTGTTCGACTTTTCCTGTTTTCATTTTTTTTTTCTTCAGTCTGTTGGGTTTCGTCTTCATTTTTTTCTTCAGGTTTTCTTTTTGTTCGACTTTTTCTATTTTCCTTCACTTTGTTCTATTTTTTTTATAAATTTGTTTCTATTTTTGTTCTGTAACTGTTAAAAAGTTAAAATTGTAAGAAAATTGTGTTAATTAAAAAATTGAATCTCAAGTCTCTGTTGTGGAACTCTTTTCTGTAACTATGTTTAAAAATTGTAAATTAAATTTGTTTCCATTTCTGTTCTGTAAACTTGAAGTCTGTTCTTTTGTGTCAATTAAATTGCTCAAGTCTCTAAAGCATTGGAATTTCAACTATGAACGCATAATTTGTGTTATTGATATTATGTTAGAACTTAGCTTCATGTATTATGCTCACTTATAACATGTTTTGTTGATATTTGTTAAGTTATATGTATTTTATGTAATTTTCCTTAGTATTTTTTCCGTGAGCGCCTTTTTGGTGCCTTTTTAGCGCTTCGCCTCTCGCCTCAAATTTGGACCTATCGTCTTTTTGGCGCCTCTCAATTCTAACAACTATGGTTGAGCTCCGGCAAACCGACGAAGCTTGTCTGCCACCCAAACCCAACCTGCCTCTACAAAGTTCTCAGGGACACAGATCATACCTGACCTCCTTGAGCCTCTCACTAGGACTCTGATGAAAGCTCCTGCTGCATTCTTTTCCTTTGCGACGATGAATTCTCTCCTCTGATCTTGCCATTTCTTCCACCACATGACGTTGGATGCTGAAAACTTGCTTAACCATTCGCACAACCTGTCAAACTCGAAACAAGAGAGCACAATTTCATGCGGTCGTCCTCTGCTCCTCTCCACTACCTTGAACTCCACATGATCCTTAACCTGATTCTTGAAAACATCGAAGGTCTTCCTACCGCACTGAAACACAGTTTTATCACCCATTTCCTTGACGACACACCAAGGCGAGACTAACGACCATGAAATCCTGACCCTTATATAGGCTAGGCATGTCTTTGGCCCAATCCATTTATGTTAGACGACACTACAACATTATTTCAGAAGGATCGGTCAAGGAAAGTGAATGGATAAATTGCAGGTGGGTACACTTTTCAAAAAAATTAACCAATTTAGTCTCCTATTTTTTTTAACCCGAAAAGGACACTTATAATTTTCGTCCTAAAATACCCCCACGAGTAGAAGTCCAGAGAAAAGAAAGGTAGAGAATGTGCGCTCGACTGCTAAAGATCTTGGATAAAGCATTGATAGCTTTGCGGAGGAGAACTTTGATTCTTCCTGAAGGTCATCCAAGGATGTGGAAGACCTCCGCCCCAGAAGACGAAGGCGTTTGCACATGCGTTCTTTTCTAATTGAAAGATGAAGTTTTTTATTGTAATAGGGATCTGAAGAAAGCGAGAAAAACTGCAAATTCATAGGGTAAAAGCATTTAGAGTCTTTGTAGCATCAATCGTTATCGGCTCTTGTGGAATCTTAATGGGGGAGGGGCTTCAAATTATAAGTCTTGTTGCAGAAGAACAAGGGCTTCAAATATAAATTCAATCAAGCAACAGCAATAATGAATAAAGGTCTCACTGAATTGGGGAGGGGGCTTTAATTTGAAGAACAGGGGTGTGCGTCTTGTTGTAGAAGATGAAGCGAAGAAATAAAATGGAGTCTGGAACAGAAAAGAAGGGAAGGCATGGCTGGAGGGAGAGAATTTAATCACGATGCATTATTTTTGCATCCCGATGCATCTATTTCAAATTGCGGTGTGTTGTTTTAGAATTGCGATACATCAAGGTATTAGAATACAAAAAAATTCCCGATGCACAAATTGGATTTCACAATGCACGCATCGGGTTTACGATGCAGAAAATCCCGATGCTCAAATTAGTTTTGGGATGCAAAAAATGGTTTTTATTAAGGGTATACATGTCCTTTTACCATAAAAAGTGTTCTTTAAGGGTTTCAAAAAAATAGTGTCTTTTAGTAGTTGAAAATTGATGGGAGGGGACTGACCTGGTTATCACCCAAAATGAACAAATATATTAAGGGTGGAATTCGGGCCGGTCCACTTTGTGAAGTTTCTAACTGCCACACAGACCCTATGTTTTTTTAACTGGAAAAAGACATTTTGGGGGTGAAAATACTACGATACCCTTAAAGAACTGAAGGCGATTACTAACTCAGTGCATCGCAATGCACGGAATTCAAATGTGAGGCATAATTTAATGAATGCTTATGTCCATTGTGATGCACAAATCATGAATTGCGATGCACGCAATCATGCATCAAAATCTCCCATTTTATAACGATGCATCGGGACTCCAAATTGATGCATCGCGATTGAAATTCGATGCATCTCTTCCGCCTTCTTCCTCCTCCGTCGTAAGCCCCCACGACCTGACCGGGCAGGCTGATCCCTGTTTCGTTGTAACAACAATTGTGATTTTCAAACTCCTAATTGTTGGTCGAAGATGTGGAAGGAGACGATCTAGGCATTTTAGGAACAATATTTCGAAAAGTGTCTTTTATCGGTTGAAAAAAAAAGGATACTGTAGCAGTTAAAACTTTACAAAAGGCAACCGTCCAACAATTTCTTCAAATATTAAATAGTCAATACATATACATCTATATATAAGTCCTATGGAGAGATTGGGCCTAAGCCAGACTTGGTATATGTTTTGGCCCACATTTCATCAACAAAGATATATTTCTTTAACCATACACATGTATTTGCGCAGAATAGCATTCAAAACAATAGATAAATCAACAACTCTTACACTGGTGTCCATTTTTCAACTTCAGCGAGAAAACGATATTACATCAAAAAGAATTAGTAACTATAAAAACCGCCATACCTATCTATTATGCATTCTCATAGGTGTGTTGATGACTCGGACCAAGTATCATCTACAGTCGAGTTTGAGCTTGCGTCATGTAAGAAGCTCCTTATGGCTCCTCTAGTGGTTGATTCACGAACCAATATATGATACTTGCCGTATGTGTTAGAATAATCTTTTGGTTTACCTGATAAAATGTAACATCAATGATCAATCATATTAGTGTTTATACAACTGTGCCATGAACATCGATCAGGAAACTCCTTCCAATATCAAATAGAAATTAATAATAAATAAAAAATAAAGAAAATATTATTAACTATAAACCATGATATAAATTGGAATTTACCGCGATAATGTTTACTTCAACATCCAAGCTTTCTTGCAATACTTGCAATACTGCTCATGTAAGTTGCATTCATCCTTTTCTCCTCCTCTACACTAACCAAACCAAATTTGAAGAATAGAAAATCAGGTTTTGGCATACAGTTATCTTATAATGGTCCCAAATACACTGAACAAAGAAACATGGTTGAGCAAAGAATAGTTTTTTAGCGGGATTTGCTTCTTTTATACTATATATATATAATATCTCATTTTTTAGACAAACTAAAGAGGAAACCCTTACTTTATTTCATATGAATGATATTGATATGGTAAAGTAAGAACTCCTTTCTTCCACCCCTCCCCCCAAAAATAAAAAAAAATGGTTCCACAAAAATTATAATCTCTTCGTGCTTGAGTTTTTATGGTTGGAGTCCAAGAATCTTTAGAATGGTTTTGTTAGTCACTAAAGAACCGGGAGCCATCAAGCAAGGATATTCTTAGTATTCTAGTAGGCATCATGAATCAGGAGTATTTCTTTGCTAAGGCTTGGTTACTTTTGCGTCCCTTTCCGTATTTTCTTTTTGGGTGTGTTATTAAGCCGTTTTCATTTTGCATGGAAACTTTGTTTGTTGATCTTCTAACGTTAGTCCCATCCTTTCAAGGACAGTTTGTGATGAACTGTTTTTAGGCATCCCCCACAAAGCCTGGTGGGTTGTAGTTCTGGTGATTCTTTGCTTGGGCTTGGCACTGGTGATCCCATCTTTTCTTCCATCATTTCTGCTATGCACAAATCGAAGACCAGAATCAGGTAATCAGTTTACTTGCAAGGATTCTTGACTAGATTCCTACTTTACACTTGACCGTTGACATTACAGTAGAATTCTTGTTCTTGTTCTTGACATTGTATGTCTTGTAAAGTATTTTGACGTTGCCGTAATTTTTTAGGGAAAAACGTTGGTCTTGTAATGTTTATGATTTCAAGGGTTTGTTTCCTCTTTAGCCAATGTCAAAAATCTTTGTACGCAATCCTTGTGGTACAGTAGTTGGTTTTCCTGTAATCCTTATTGCATTCCAAATATAATCATCCTTGTGGTATTTTAGGCCTTTCCTCGACTAGGATGAAAGGAAGATAATAAGCATGAATACGATCGAAACCAAAATCACTCCCATCTTCTAATGCAGTTCACGGCACATTTAGTAGTTCAATATATACATTCAATATCTATGTCTAAAAGTTACAGGTATTACAATGTATAATTGAATTAATGATGTATGTTTGAGGCCATTCAATTAATTTTTTGTTCCCTTAATATATCTCCAGAGGATCAAAATATACCATAGTCAACGAAATGAACAAGCTCTCATGGAATGTTACAAATCTATGAAAGGAAAACACTAACAAGTGTTATCAGTACCAACTTTAAGGAGCAAATATAGAAAGATGGAACCATCCACAATTGTGTGAGTTGGCTTGGGTAACGGGTTCGTTGTAACCCATTAGAATCTAAATAACAAGCGGATTGAAATGAATTGGATTGAATCGGGTTAACCTGTCTTAAAATGGGTAATATGTTAGGTTCAACTAAACCGTTAATACAAAAATGTTAATTGGTTGGATTGAGTCCAGTAATGTTTAGGTTAGATCGGACGGATTAACGGTTTCATGTTGTAATTATCATGCCTAATAAAAATATACTCCTAAAAGTCCATTCTAAGTCGCCCAGTTTGGTCAAGATTTTGCAAAGCTCATCTAACCATAAATAGACAGAGAGTAATGGTGATAGCAATGACATTGTATAATCAACTTTATTCAAAATGCACCAAATCAACAGTATAATCGCTGATTTTGTGCATTTTCGTTGGTTAGTGATACCATGTTATTGCTATCATCGTTAATTGTATTAAATATATTTTTCTTATTCACCACTTGTTTTCATTTTGCCGTAAAATAGTAAAATAGTACCATTGGTGTTACAAAATATTACAACAGACAAAAAAACATGGAGAAAAACCATATACACAGCCAGAGGGCGGATGCACATTTAACTATTTTTAAAAATCCAAATAAGCGTCGTTTTAACAACAATGGATTTTATTTTAACACCGAAGAACATTTTGAAAGTTGTGCCTCCACTGAATAAGTTTCATGCATATGCCACTCTGCCACCGAACAACAACATAGAACATAGAAGTAGTCATTCTGTGAAATGATTTAAACTCAATTTGAGATTCTCATTAATTCCTCAATTTTTGGGCCAATCAAGGACGTAAACGTACCAATGGATTAATTTGTTTCATGTCTGAATATTACTAGAGAGACATAAAATCTATCTATCTATATATAAAAGCTGGGTAGTCTATATAAGAAAAAATCTCGTCAAAATCAAGTTTCCAAAAATAAAACCTCATTTATTTTGATTTTTAAAAAAACTTACTTTGAAAATAAGAGAACAAATTTCAAGAAAAAAAAGCCCCTTGGACTCCCTTATATGTAGTCGGGTTACCTCCCCCCACACACTCTCTCTCTCCCCAACGTTAAACAAAATTCTCAAAGTAGACAATAAATACCATATGCAATAATAAAAACATGAAAATAAAACAATTTCTTTATGTTCTGGAAGTAGAGATACTATAAAATCTAGACACAAGGAAATTGTACCTATCCAGCTATATTGCTAAGGCTTTTCCCCGTACTATTTGATCGATCCATCTTCAAATTGCACAATACACTATGATATTAACCGTTGTAAAACATATTTACTTTTCTAATTATAAAATGACACTTTTATACCATAATTTTTTAAAGTAAATTCTTTAAGTGAAATATTTCAAAATAGAATATTAGACTTTTTACTCAAAATGAAAAAAATATAACAGTAATGTCATCGAATTTCGTCATCCAAAGATTATTTAATGTATAGATCTCATATTTCTAGATACTTTTCATAAGATCTAAATTTATTGCTCCCTCCAATTCCAAATAATTTTCCTCCTTTCATTTTTAGTCCGTTTCAAAATAAGTGCTTTTTTTCAAAACTTTTCTGTTTAAAAAAATATTTTTACCACTTTACCCTTACTATTTCTACCTAATTTAATTATATCCACATCCATAATGATATTAAAGGAAATCACATATTACCCCAATATTTATAATATAATCAGTTATTTTTTCTTAAACAGTATGTTAGGTTAAAGAGAACGATTAAATAGAAACGGATGAAGTATAACATAACTTGAAGATATTGATATGAAATCAATTACTTCTTACAATTATGTATTTTTATATAAGCAGTTTCCTTTAACTTATTATTTTAATTTTATTTGTAATCTTCATTTTTCTTATATAGCTTAATTGAAAAAGATATATGACCTGCATTTACCGTATGAGTGCAAAAACAAGTATAGAGAAAAATGATAACAAGTGTTATATTAGTACACTCTTTAACCTAATGGTTCATCATTGAGTTCCTGTGTGGAGCAATCCATTTAGCCATTTAGCGAATATCTCGTATTTAACTCTCACCAATTTTTTTTAGGCCATCGGCTTAGAACTGTGAGTGGAGATTAGTTTTTGAAAAGAAAGGGAGAGAATGACAGTGATCTTGCAAAGAAATTGTTTATTCAATTGTTTGTTGGAAAATGATTTCTGGAAACTAAAAATATTTTGTTTTCAGGTGTTTGGTAAATCTTTTAAAAAATATGTCGAAAAATATTTTCAGGTGTTTGACAAATGTATGAAAAATGCTACATAAAACAATATATGAATAAATACAAAAAATATATTCTAATATTAATGCTCATATTGGATATAAGATAGTGTTAAACTTTAAGTAAATTTCCATTAGTTCTCAATTTATCATTAATCGTGTCAAATCAATAAGGTCCATCTTTTTTTTAATCTCACAAATATAAATAAAAAATGATAATTGATATGAAAAAAAAAACGTTTTAAAAAAGAAAATGAACAATTTTGGGACGCTCCTAAATAATATAGTTGACACTAATTTTGGGACGTAGTGAATATTTATTAAAATTATAGTTTATAAACAGTGTGCACAAACTTCATTTATATTTCTAAATAATTTATTTGTCGAGTGAAATATTGTGTGTGTATGTAAATATGTGTAATTGTGGAAGGGGACAGAGAAATGCTCGAATTTTTGGAAAATATATTACGGAAAATGAATCTGTAAGTCATTTTCTGAAAAAGAAGACTTCATTTTTTATTGACTTGAAAATCTTTTACATTGACTACATTTTCCTAAGGTTATCAAACATCAGATAGTGAGGAAAACAATTTTTGAAAATCATTTTCCGTGAAATAAATTAAGCCTTATACACAGACCCGTAAAGAAAAAGCCTAGTAAAATAATGACATATGTAGAACTAATATTTAATGAGATATGAGTGAGATAAAATAATTGAATTCATATACGTGGGTACGATAGCAACATACTATGATGTCAAAGACATATAAAGTAAATCTCACTCCTAAATCACTTTAAGTTTATAGAACTCCCCCATTATACTCTCTCTGTTTTCAAATTATTGTCCTCTTTGATTTGATATATCGCTTAAGAAAAAAGCAATTGACTATATTATAAATATTGATAAAATACGTGGTTTTTCTTTAATACCCTTGAATATGTGACCATAATTAATCTAGATAGAAAAAATAAAAATAAAACAGTAACAAAGTTTTTTCTTAAAAAAAAGTTTTGAAAGAGAAAAATATTTTCTATTTTTTCCCCCAAGAACCACCCACGCCACGCATTATACCACTGCATGCCCTCACATGACACACCCCTCTTTTTACGCCCCCTCCCCCAAACATCCCCACCCTCTGCCTCTGCCTCTGCTGCCCTTCCCGTCACGCATTTCAACAACACCACCATCCTATCCCCTTGTCACGTGTCCCCCACCACCGCTCTATATATACACACAAACACTCTATTTTCTCACTCAACAACAAAGGGAATCAGACCACTACTATTATATACCAATCTGGTGTTCAAATTAATCACAGTCGTCCATCATGGCCGAGCAGCAAAAACCAACGTCCCAGATCCTCCAAGACTCCGTCCCAACATCACGCCAAACCGTTAGATTCCTAACGGCAGTGACGATTGGAGCCGCTCTGCTCGGCTTATCCGGGCTAACCTTAACCGGGACAGTCCTAGCCTTAGTCATGGCTACCCCCATCCTGGTTTTGTTCAGCCCAATTCTGGTGCCGGCTGGGATCGTCGTGCTCATGATCACAACCGGATTCTTGTTCTCGGGCGGTTGTGGGGTGGCGGCACTGGCGGCATTGTCGTGGATATACAATTACATGGCGGGGAAACACCCGATGGGAGCAGACCAGCTGGATAGGGCGAGGATGAGGATAGCGGATAAGGCGAGGGATATGAAGGAGAGGGCTAAGGAGTACGGGAATTCCGTGCAGCATAAGGCTCAGGAGGTTACTCATCAAAATCAAGGGGTTGCTGCTTGATTGATTAGATCGAGTATGGTGGAATTAGGGTCTGTGTTTGTGTGTTTCCTTGATGATTTGCATGCAATAATAAACAATTTGCTTTCAATTCACAGCTCTTTGGTTGTAATTGTCTCTATATCTGTGTGTAAACTAGTACTGTTTGGTTGTAAAAGTCTTAATTTGAGGTTTTGGGTTTAGATGCAAAATAATTTATGTTTGGTTAGATCCGTCGCAATCTATGTCAACAATTGTTCTTGTTCTACTAGAAACTGGAAAAATGGTTTTAAGTGAATTGGAAAAGAAAAGAAAAACATACTTTCTTCCTTCCTTTCAAAAAGTTGAAAAGTCGTTCAAAATATTTAATTATTAAAAAGATAGTATTAATGTTATTGGAGTTAAAGTCATAATTATAAAAAAGTTTAAATCTCAATTTGTTCACCCTACTTTCGGTCAAAAGCTAATAAGCTCACTCTACTTTTTTTTTTTTACATTCAATAAGGTCACCTGAGTCATTTTTGTCCGTTATGTTGGATGAAAATCATTGAAAAGACCAAAAATACCCTTTTAAGTTGAAGGGTTTTACTCTCAATGTTAAAAGTTGAGGGTTCAAACTAAAAATAAAAACCAAACCTTACAAATAAAAACTAAAAACCAAGTGCACCCATCTCCATCTCTCTGCCTCCCAAGTTCTCTCTCTCTCACCGACCCATCTCCATCTCTCGAATCTCCACTCCGGACCCAATCTCTCAATCCTCACTTCTTTGGCAAGTTAAGCGACTTCTTTAGTCGATCCGATTCAAACAGAATACTTAGGGTCAGGGGTAAGATTGGGGGCAATGTTGCGAAAGTCAAGTATGTTTCGGTGAATGATTTGAAAAAAAGAGATGTCTTTGTGGATATTCAGGCCGTCGAGCAAGAGAGTCTTGACCTGCAAATGGGTGGTGGCCGTAGTCTGAGTCGGACCCAATTTCTCCTCCTCGTTCGCCTCCTTCTCGGTGAGTTAAGCGAGGCTGCCGATCCGGTTCTAAACCCGATAATACCCGAGGGTCCGGGGGTAAGATTGGGGCAATGTTGAAAATTTCAAGTAGGTTTCGGTGAATGATTTGAAAAGGAAAGAGATGTTGTGGGTATTAGGGGTCGTCGAGCAAGAGGAGTATTGACCTGAAATGGGTGGTCGGCCTTTACGGAAACCTCTAGGCCGGATGAAGTTGTGCACGGACTTGAATTTGACCAAGGTTTTGACGAAATCGATGGGGATTCCGTCGTCTTGGGTGTTTGTTTGGGGATAGGGGCTTTGGGTTTCTTTGGCCTTAGGTTTTAGCCGGCTGAAAGTGATTCGATTCGGAGGGGCATTTTTTAGGGACAAACAAAGATTTCGAGCAGAAAATTGAAGTAGGCTAATTTGAAATGGTTGAGGTTGGATTTGGAGAGAAATCAAACTAGGGCCGCTTATTCGTCTCATCATCGCTCCCCAAATTAAGTTGGGAAAAATCTGGAAACCTCTCTCTCGCTCCACCTCCGGCTACCTGAAATTTTAAGGGCTTGTGTGGGAGAGTTTTCAGCCGGGTGAGAGGGAGAAAGATTGAAAATTATATTAAAAATATTAGTAAGTAAGGGTATTTTTGTATTTTCAGAAATTTTTTAAGGCTTCTAACAAAATAATTGGACGGAGTGATGAACTTGATATTTATGTCCAAGTGGAGTGATTAAATTGAGGAAAAAAAAAAGTAGAGTGAGCTTAGTGACTTTTGGCCGAAAGTAGGGTGACCAAATTGAGATTTAAACCTTATAAAAATACTTGAATACAACTCAGACTTAAACGTCGTATCACTTCAATCAGCCTAACCTTTGGATATAATCAAGATAAGATCTTTACTAAGACTTTTAACTTAACAGTTCATATAATACAACTTGATGCATTGAAGACAGTACTTCAACGGTTAGAAACCTGAAGAACACCATAAGAAAAAGCAGAAATTCACAAGGCAAGAAGCGCTTAGTCAAGAACTCCCTCTTTTGAAAAACTCAATCTCTTCTGCCTATAGATTCCAAATCTACAGCTAGAGATTAAACACTTAACATGAAGTTCATGACAAATAACTTGAAGATGTCTAAGGAAAACCTAAAGCTAATAATCCACATTGTATTCAGACTTGAATGAATATTTTCTTAAAAAGAAAGTTTTTGATAGAGGATAATTATTTTGAAAAGGACAAAAAAAAAAGAAGGAAAATTAGAAACATATGGAGAATTTGATTTGTTTACATATCTTACATGACGTCCATATCAAAGAAAGAAGGGCTAATCGCACCTTTGGTCTTTTGATTTTAAGTTATTCTCACCATGAGTCCCTAAAGAAATTTTCGTAATAATTGGATCTTAAATGTTTCAAATTTTCACATCTTTGGTCCTTTCGATGGATGTCGTTAATGAAATGCCATTAAGTTGCTCATGTGTCTCTCACATGCGTTTGGATAAGGGCTAAAATGTAGCTTCTCAAATATAAATAATATCACAATTGCTGCAAGAAGCCCTAGGGTTTGGAAAAAGACCACATGACCTTCTTCCCCAAATAATTCCTACTTCATAAAATCAAAATGCAAAAAACATAAACTAAAATACATAAACTAAAAACAATTCCTACAAGAAAAACAAAAAAGAAAAACATAAAATAAATACAAAAATTAGAAAAAAGTGAGAGAACTTACCATGTTTTTTTAATTTCATTTTCTTACCCTTTTTCCTTTCTCCACCACCTGCCATCTTCATCTCTCTCCTGGTCCTTCGTCTGTCTCTTTGCCCACCAAAGAAACAGAAGAAGGACCCACCACCTTATTAACCACAGCTAATGCCATACCACGTCTGGTGCCAATTCTTCTCCGGCTATCACTCTTCCAAATCCCAAATTTCAATCTTCCCTTGTCGACCGAGTACCCTCGTTTTTTCAAGCTCTGGCGCTGACCTTCAATTCTCTGCCAGTTAAAAGAATCTCTGGCTAAACTTGCCAAATTTCAGCTAATAACCGCCATCTCCGACCCCCTTAAGCTTTGTATCGCTGAATTCTAGTTAAAATCCCACTGTTCAATTTGTGATCAGATATGAGAAACCCGGTTCTAAGATTATCAAAGCTATCGCCCACCTCACCCCACCAATGCATGTTAACGGAACCTCAGAGCAAAACTAGCTAACCCTAAAAGAGCGGTCATCAATTATACTAAAATTACCTTTAAGTTGGTGTTGAACCATTACAAATTGAGATTCAAAATTGAGCTAAAAAGAGTTGGTTTTGGGCAAGTAGTAGTTGGGTCGGGATCACAATTGTCGAGACGAAATAAACAAATGAGGAATCCTAGATAGATTAGAAGAAATAGGGTGAAATAGTTCCGGGAAGAAGACCTTGTGGTTCTTTTTCAAACCTTAGGGATTCAATTGTAAATTATGATATAGTTTATGTTTGAAAAAAATCATTTTAGCCCTTACTAAATGCATGTGGGAGGCACATGGATAACTTAACGATATTTCTTTAATGACATCCATAAAAAAGATTGAGGCTGTAAAAATTTGAAAATTTTAAGATCTAATTGTTATGAAAATTTCTTAAGTGACTAATTGTGAGAATGACCTAAAGTCAAGGGACCTAATGGTGCAATTAACTCAAGAAAGAATGAAAAATATAAGGAGTCACGCTATATAGACCTCCTCTTCAAGTTAGCCCATGTCTAAGTATACCGTCCACCCAATTTAAAAATACTCCAAAACTCTCTCTATCCCCCATTGATTACCTATTTTACCCTTTAAGTTATTTAAACTACATATTACACAAAACTCCCTCCCTATTTACACAAACTTCCCTCTCTACCCCTATATATCCCCATGAAAACCCATCAACTCCAGTCCAAAAAAATCATAATTGAAGAAGGATTGTATGTACATTTTGTTGAGATATGAATTATGATTACGTTTTTTGTTGATTGAGAGTAGTTTTAGGGCCAATGCTTTGAAAAAAATGATGTGGTTTTCATCAATTTTGAAAAAAAAAGTCGAGCCAGAAACATGGAACAATTCACATTGTTTGACCATTGTTAGCCGAAAACAATGAGACTGTTCAGACCCCCTCGACCAAATAGTCTCGTTGTTTTCGGCTAATAAGGGCCGAACAATGTGAAATTATTCGATGTTTAGAACTTTGATCAAATGTTCGATTGGAGGCAATTGAACAATAGAGAAATGTTCGGTTGGAGCCAACCGAACATTTGCTATTTGTTCTGTCGTTTAGGTCCGAATATTTCACGACGAGACCTTTTTTTTCAAGAAAAAATTGATATTTAGACAATTTTAAGCAAAAAAAAAAAAAAAAAAAGAAGGTTTTAAATGATTACCAATTGAGTCAAATTGATTTTTTTTTTGTGCTCAATGTTTGATTTCTTCACACCTAATGTTGAATCCATAGGTTATTTTTTAAAAGGCCGAAGGTTTTGGGGAAGGGAAGAAGGTTTTGAGGATCAAAGAAGGGAAGATGAAGAAAAAAAAGATAAATTGGGAATAAGGAGATATATTTGTTGGGGAAAGAAAAATGAGATGAGAAGAATAATGTATATTTGTTTGGTGGTGAGTGGTTTAGTTAGAAGTTTTTAGTTTTAGAAAAAGAAGACGTATATCTACTTATTAGTTGCTAGGGTATAATAGTTTTTATGATTGAAATTATTTTTATCATTAAGAATAAAATGAAAATAAAGGGTCAACTTAGAGGAAGTGAAGATCTATATAGCTACATAAATATAAATATTTTGAAAAGAGAGAATTAGGCGCGTTGGAAGCACGTGGTGGCCCTTACAAAAATCCGACCGTTGCAAGAGAAATCAGCTCCCCCCCACTCCCTTCTTCTAAAATTCAAACCAAACCTCCATTTCCTTCATTGCCCTCTTTCTCTTTCTCGCTACATTTCTCTCTCTCTCTCTCTTAGTTTCTCTCTCTACCTCTCTTTCTCTCTGTCCCTCCGACATGGCAATCGCAGAAGAGGCTCGTCAAGAACACAAGGTAAAAATTCGAACAATTACTTCTTTCTAATTTAAAATTTATTTTACTCCTTCAGGACGGAATTTACGCTTGTCTTTCTAAAATTAGGGTTCGATTTTGTCGTGATTCTTATTAATTGAGAATTCGGATTTTCACATGCTGAAGCTTTTCGTGTCTTGAGAACCTAGGGTTTTTGAATTTCGTATCTTGAGAAAATTAAATTCGTATCTCATCCCTACTTTTTTATTTTTTACATTTCCTGTGAAAATTTACTAATGGAATAGGAAGCATAATTAATTTAAAGTTAAATTTGTGATGTGAATCATGCCATAAAGTGGTCATAGTTGTTGAAGTGTACTTAATAATTTCTTAACCTAAAAAGATGAGGCAATTAGTATGTAGTTACATATGATGTACATGCATTGAGACGTGAATGTGGTATTGATCTAGTTGATTTATGTATGATACAAATTTTTTGTATGAATCTGATGACACATTGTTTCGAGGGGCAAGTCTATTTCACTATTTGAGTGCAAAATTTGATTTGCACCACAGATCCGATATTCTTGCATCCACAGAAGCACTAAAGTTGGGCCACTAATATCTATCCTGATCCGTACTATAAATTTTCAGGGTTAGCAAGGGAAAATTAAAGAAATTTTCTAGTTACGCAAATTAGCTTCTGATCTAGCTGTACATTATTTTCTGAAAAGTGGAGGGTTACGGTTCATTTGCTAGTTGCAAAATGCCTGGAAGTTTGGGTTTTGGGAGTCTGCAATCTTATAATTATGCAGAATGGCAACTGATCTCTCTTCTCTCTTTCCTGTAAGCTGGTGGAAAATTATGTTCTATCTGCTCTTGGAAGTGCTGTAGAATAAAAACCATTTTCTGGTGCTTTTTATCTAGAGAAGCGAAATATAAGAATTGGAAGTTAATTTGCACTGTCTTAGTTTTGCTAAGCCTAATTGACATTTCCAAAGAGTAGTTCATCATTTTGCATACAAGGTGAACGGTAGAAGCTGGTTGCTGTGCTCTCGTGGTTATACTACACTAATTATGATTTTCATATTCTGCAGGCTTCTACAGAGGTGGCAGCATCGGAGAAAAAACGGTGGACACTTAATGACTTTGACATAGGGAAGCCTCTAGGAAGGGGAAAGTTTGGTCACGTTTATCTAGCTCGGGAAAAGAGGGTTAGTGCCTTTGATTTCAATTGTTATGTGTTTAATATATCTTTTGCCCAATTTCTTCTGTTCTGTTTCAGATAAATAATTTTGGTCTACTGAATTTTAAGTTAGTTTGTGCATTGTTTTTATTTCCATTTTTTGTCAAATTTCTTTTCAAGTTGGATGACATGTATGCCAGGGAAAAATCATGTCCTAAATGGCTAAATGTTGAACTTAACATAATTATTAGATCTCGGTATCTGTACATTTTTACTAGAACTCAATAGTTATGATGCATGCCAATAAAAGCTGTGTTTTACTGAAACAGAGCAACCATATTGTCGCACTCAAAGTGCTTTTCAAGAGCCAGTTAAAACAGTCTCAGGTGGAGCATCAGCTTCGTCGTGAAGTTGAAATACAAAGCCATCTTCGGCACCCTAATATTCTACGGTTGTATGGGTATTTCTATGACCAGGTAACAACAGCTATATGCATATCAAGCTCACTGGAGGGTCTGACCTATTAATGAGTAACCATTTTCAATTAACATGCCACAATTATTACAGAAAAGGGTTTATCTGATTTTGGAGTACGCTGCCAAGGGTGAACTCTACAAGGAGCTACAAAAATGCAAATACTTCAGTGAACGTCGTTCTGCTACAGTAAGTCCTTGCTGTAGCTCTTCCGATTTCATCTAGTATCCTGTGTTTAGAAACCTTTTGATGCTCTTAAATTTTGCCATCTGTTAATTATAAAACATGTATCTTGAAATAAAAAACTTGATTGTTGATTTAAGGGCCTAATATGTTATTATTGCTTTTCAGTATGTTGCATCATTAGCTCGTGCCCTCATATATTGTCATGGGAAGCATGTCATTCACAGAGATATTAAACCAGAGAACCTGTTAGTTGGTGCACAGGTAATGGCCAATGTTTTCTATGTTGGTTCGCTTGTGTTTTCCTGATTTGAGAGAGACAATGTACTGATTTTATCAGTTCGATTCTCTCTGCCAGGGTGAACTTAAGATTGCAGATTTTGGATGGTCAGTACATACGTTCAATCGCCGGCGGACAATGTGCGGCACTCTTGATTATCTTCCACCTGAGATGGGTAAGTATATGTTATAGGCCTTCATATCTATAAGATTTCACTTTTCCTTTCTTTTATGGTTTTGGAGTTGCTACAATTATAGATTGTTCAGCAGCGTTATAACTTAAAAAGACAAAATTGGTCCCAAAATCATGTTCAGGATGTTTGAGACATATGATGACTATTAACAATTTCTTTTCAGCTGGTTTCCTCTTGTTTGTACTTTCATGTGCACTTCATAATAACAAAATTTCTTCTTTTACATCCTGCAGTGGAGAGCGTGGAGCATGATGCAAGTGTTGACATATGGAGCCTTGGAGTACTGAGTTATGAGTTTCTGTATGGCGTTCCTCCATTTGAAGCGAAGGAACACTCAGACACATATAGAAGGTGACAAATCGTAAAATGAATCGACACTTGCATGATTGATTATTTTGATATGACGGAACTCTGCTACTTTTTGTCTATTTTCTCTTTTTTGCTTCCCTTTTTTGTTTTATCTTTGCATTCCCATATATCATCAGTGTATTTCAGTTGTGTATAGTTCTTAAATAATAATTCAAAAGAAGGGGGTTGAGGAGGCACAAATCTACATAGAAAACATTAGGTGATGATGATGCACAAATTATTTACTTGCACCAGTTTGTCTGATAGCTGACATGAGTTGTTGATGTAATGATGCAGGATTGTTCAAGTAGATTTAAAGTTCCCTCCAAAGCCTATAGTGTCGTTAGCTGCAAAGGACCTCATCAGTCAGGTCTCTGCAAATATATACTCGTGATGTCGCTTGTAGTCACAAAGACTCCAGCACCAGTAGTTGTGTCATGTGTGTGCGTTAGTTCATTCTCATGTTTTACATGAATTGTTTTGCAGATGCTTGTTAAGGAAACGTCTCAACGCCTACCTTTACACAAGCTCCTGGAACATCCGTGGATTGTTCAGAATGCCGATCCTTCTGGAGTCTATAGAGGTTGATTGTGATGAGAATCTTCTCCAGTGTTCATATACACAAGTCAATTGGTTTTTATTTTTTGGGGAATTGGAGGGGTGGCGGAGAGGAGGGAGGGCACGGTTTAGCAGAAGAAAGTGTAATATGAAAATTGTACAATAACGAAAAACGCGCTGGTGATGGAGATTGTATTACTAATGTGAGGGGAAAATCAAATCAGCTTTGTGACGATGAATCATTAAGTAATGTAGAACCAGATGAGTTCATATTCTTTCAAGTTTTATTGGGTTCATTTCTCTTGGCATCCCTAATAAAAATGGTGACTCAGTTTAGAGTTTATACTAGGCATTGAGTTAGATACTGTTTGCTCTCTCAACTCTCAAGAAATAAACAAGTAATTTTGAAAATTTGACATTCTTCCGAAACCTCTCTGTCCTTGCTAGATTTGGCCATCTGAGCAAATTTAGATCTAGATGAAAGGCCAGATTTAGACAATTATCAACCACGGTGGCTCTTTGATTCTAAATTGTAAAATAAAAGCAACATGGAATGGTATTATTATGTACCAAACACTAATAAGGACCCAAAGTGGTATTATTAGTGAATCGCCATTCGATGCCTGTGTGTGTGTGTGTCCACGTGAGCGCGAGATATATATGTTGTTCATTGCCGCAAGTGATTGCCAATATAGCCACAAATCTCCCTCTCCCTACATATAAAAGACAAGGTTGTTTCTTACAAATTAATATATGAACAAAAATAACCCTTCACCAAATAAACACCCCCACCATTTAATTAAGGACAAAACACCTAAATTTACCAAGACAAAAATAATGTTTGGACAAAAATAGCCCCAAATATAATAAATCACACACAATTAATTAGGCCAAACAAGTAAATTTGTCATAGAGTAATTAATTCCATTAATAATCAAATAATAATTTGATCCCTTAACTTGTACCTATTTTAAAGTTATGTCATATAGTTTAGAATTGTATTTATTTCGTCTTGTATTTTTATTTTCTTATCATTTTCCCCCTCCGACCATTATCGTTAAAAATGCGTCCAATATTTTCTAAAATGACAAAAATACGCTAACTCAGTTGAGAGACTAAAACTTTATTTAAAACTAAAAAATAATACGGTTTTATTTTCTTAAATATGTTCAGTAAAGACATCATAAATGTATATGAAAAATTGTTACTATAATAATAGATTTGTTGGTAAGTATCGAGATATTGAGAAAATATGTAGTGTGTTTAGTTATTACCGTTGAATAAACTAAGAGAAATGAGTTAAGAAAATGTGTCATAATATCAATAAGATGAAGAAAATGAAGAACAAATTGATGAATGTGTGCGTTTTGTTACAAAAGAAAGCTAAAATCTACAATTTACTTATTTGAATTTTCTGACTACTACAAGCGGCCTTAAAAACTATCATAATGGTCCTAACTTATAGATATTACAAACAAAACCACATTTAGTACTCACAAATACTTAGGTTCAAAATATTTTCCTCATTTCCATAACTGGGTTCCAAACCTCTAACCTCTTTTTGTCTTAACTTGCTTACTCTTCTTCATAGAATCCGAGGTACTTACGTATGAGAATCTCTCTATTCCCCTTCGAAGGCTATTGAGTTTCTTCTACCACAACTCTCCTTTAATTGAAAGAGACTGTTACCAGTCGACATTCTTTCAAGTAGTCCCATCCTAAATTAGATTCTCTCTTTGCTTAGTACTTTGACACCGAAAGTGAATAGGAACTAAGAAATGAGGGACGTTCGATGAAAGAAGTCTGATTAATCCGAGGCTAAAGAGATTCTATATCTTCATTTGAGCATTGCGAGGTGAATGTGCTTCTTGGTGATGGTGATGGCAGTGCTGACGACCGCATGGATAGTGGTGTTAGGGGCGGTGGTGGCAATGATTGTAGGGATGACAATGGTGGTTTAGATGAAATACAACGTTGTGAGATTTCTAAATCACCAAATTTTCAAATATCCAAATGGGTTTCAGTTTCAATTTGAAAATTCAAAAAAATTGAATTTAAGTTTGTAAAAAGTGAAATTTAAGGTTGTGGTGGTGGTGTGTATAATTGATGGGTTTTTTTAAATGAGTTACTTTGAAAGAAGGAGTCAAGAATTAGAAAAAGAAATAAAATCAAATCAAAAAATAACTTTTGAACTAATGGTGAAATTTGAAGTGGTAGTTGTGGTGGTGGTGAGTATATCTCGATGGGGTTGACGGAAGAAAGTGAAGGATACAAAAGTAATTAAATAAAATTTAAATTTCCTTTTTTTGTAGTAATGTATTTTTAAACTTTAAATTTAAATATAAGACAAAGTATAACTAATTTTGGATTATTGAAATAATTATTAATTTTAATTAGAAAAAATATTTTAAATACTAAATGGCAAACTAAATGATGAAATTATAGTCATATCTCACTTTGTGCCATAAGCATAATTACCAAAATAATCCTCATGTACATGATTTTCCATCACTATTTTTAACGCTTATGGACGAGAGAGGACAAAGTGGGACAACTAGAAAAATCATGTATGAAAGTGAGACATCATAGGTTGGGAAAAACATTATTAGAGGTATATGAAGAATTGTAATTAGAATAATACATTTGTTGTTGAGTATTGAGATATTAAGCAAATATGTAGCGTGCTTAGGAATTATGTGTGAATAAGCTAAAAGAAATGTGCTAATAAAAATGTGCTATAATTGTCAAGAAGATAAAGAAAAATAGAGAACTTAGTTAATGAATCTGTGCGTTTTGTTAGTGTAGAAATTCTGCTAGAATCTATAGGAGAAGCATTTGAAGAAAGTAGTTCGACTTAGTGGAAGCTAAAAATATTTTATTTTTTCGTTTTAGCAAGGCAAGGTGAACGTGTTTCTTTGTGGAGGTGATTGTAGGGATGCTAGTGGTGGTGGTGAGGGCAATTGTAAGCATGACAGTGGTGATCATTTAGGTGGAATAAGACATTGAACAAAAGAGCAAGGAATTAGATAAAGAATAAGATAAAATCAAATTTTGATTTTTGGGCTAATGGTGTTATTTGACGTGGTAGTGGTGATAATGGTGGTGGGTCTATGAATGATGAGGTTGATGGAAGAAAGTGAAGGATAACAAAATAAATTAAATATATTCTAAATTTAATTATGAGACAAATCATAATAACACAATTGCTAGCCTTATACCTAATTTATAACTCATTACAACTAATTCTTCAAGGGCAAAAATGTCTTTGTCTAAAACAACTTTGCGCTTCTTCAAAGTTTAGTTGTAAGGAAAGTAGTATAATTAGTTGTAAAGATATCATTTTCTTTACCATTTCTCTTAATTCAAGTCCGTCTCTCTTTCTGATGAATTCATCGATAAAAGTTATGAGTTTTCTGTTAATCGCATATTTTTATAAGGATTTTTAGTGAGTATAGACTATAGCGTCTGATTTCTACTTCAGGCGCGACTTTTGCAGGGGAAAGAATGAGAAAGATCAGAGGTGGAGTTTGGCTAGAATCGAAGGAGGATAGTGCCAAAGATGTGATAGGCGTGACCGAAGTGGGAAGGGTTTATGCTGGAGATGATAGCTATTATGGTGGAGCAAGAGATGAGAACTTGCATCGGGAGAAGAGGGAAAGAGAGGGTGTGAGATTAGATTTTTTACTTTTAATACATTTACCCCTTAAACAGATAAGAGAAATGATATTTTTGCCCCGCACATGTAAGACCACGTGCTATTTAACATGAAAATTCTAATGTCCATCACGGGTAGGGTGGAAAATGAGAAAATAAATATAACGTTAGATGTCATTATGACACCATCCTTAGGTTGTGGTGCATTATACGATTGGGTGTATAATTTGAGGGGAAATTGTAATTGGCCATATAATTATTTTTGGATAATTGAAACAATTATTTATTATTTTTATTTAAAAACATATTTTAAATACTAGATGGCTAATTATATAATGAAGTTATAATAAAATCCCATTTGTACCCCTAGCAAAATGACAAAAATAATCTTTATGTGACATGCACATACCATTTTCCGTATGTTACTATTTTTAACGCCCATAGACGGGAGGGGACAAAGTGGGACAAATAGAAAAATAAGGTATGAAAGTGAGACACTTCGTAGGTTGAGGTGCAATGTGAAATTTAGTGTGTAATTTTGGAAGCTTATCATATTTTGGCCCCATCAAAATTAGTCCAAAATACATATTTCCCCTAAGGTATCCACCAAATCCACTTTGACCCTCAATGTAATTTTGTAGCATTTTCATATTCCATATCAAATTTGGTGATTGGGATGCCACGTGTGGTAATTGTAGTGATAGAAATAGTAGCGAATAATGTTTAAGATCGAGAATGTTCTCTAATCAAACTATAAACCGTATCAACGATGCCAAGAAGAAATTTGTTGGAGTTTAAGTTAGGAACGATGAAGACGGATTGAACCATGTCGTGTCTCATCATTGTCGTATATATATGTGATGGATTCAAATATGAGTTTTGAAATTCAGAGTGTATGCTTATGCATTGTGTTGTACAAGAGAGAAAGGGTAAAATGAATTGTGGTTTGGTCATTTAATATTAGCGGCTACGACGGGTTTAATTTTTTGTGGGTTCTTATTTATCGCGGTCTTGACACTTGAGTGTGATTATCTGATCTTGAGTTCTATCTTTCTAATTTCTGATATTATTCTGCACTATTTTTTATTTATTTTTCTATATAAAAATTTGAATAAAACACTTGAGTTTTATCTCATTTAAAATTTAAATAAGAGGTCATTGTTGGAAAAGATGCAGAGAATAAAAAAATGAAGTTTCTCTTTGGATAATAAAAGCAGAGAAAGCATTGCCAAAAAAATGACCAAAATGCTTTACACGTGAAATATCATGTGCACCTTAACGTCAGATTGGTAACCTTCGTAGTGGCTAGGGGGCAAACTAGAAAAAAAGTTTTAAAATGAGATATGAAAATGACACAAACTTAGGTTGGATGGTAAAATAAGACTTTATAGATATTTTGGAGGAATTTTGTATTTAGAGTGCAAGTATATACTTTGAGGTTGTGAGTTTGATTTCTATAACACAATTTATTATTTTCTAAAGAGAGTAATACATTCCAGAAACGACATAAACGCACAAAGTTTTCAACAATAATGTGTTCATCTAAGAAAGTAAGTTTGAATTGTTTTCAATTTAGACACCGATAAAAGGGAATGAATTCATGTTTCACATAAAAAAAAAGATTTAAAAATAACAAATAAAAAATAGAAATATGTAGGATAAGTTTCTATACAATAACTAAAAGCATATATTATAAATGACTGAAAAACAAAGTATCGAAAAATCACACAATACAATTAATAAGTCTAAAAAATTATAAAGATTAAAACACAAAAAAAAAATCTAATAATTAAAAATAAGCAGAAAAGTGAAGGGACTAGCAAATCACTTTAAAAAATCATTAACATCACGTGCGTTCACCACGTGCAACGCACGTGAACCTTACTAGTATGATTAAAAGGAAACATGTTTTTGTTACGACAAATACAAAAGACAAATGACATAAATGTGAATATTAGCATTTAGTATTTTGACAATGAAGAAAATATGTTATGCCAAACTTTGAAAGTTTGACACACAAACAGTATATGCATAGCTCATATGGTTTGGCTATAACTACCGGGTACTATTAACTTATGGGTAATGCTTGAGCCACTTTCATTTTGCACTAAAATATGGGTACTCTGTGACGTGGCACACTCTTATTGGTTGGAGTGCTAGGACCCACAAAATGTCCAACCAATGAGAGTATGTCACATCATAGAGGACCTTATTTTATAGTTATCATTTCAGCTTTCGGCGTACTCTTTCTCTCAATCTATTATACATCTTTTGTTATATTTTGTAATCAGTATCATTGTGTGCTTTCAATACAAAATATATGCACACTATAAAATTTATTATCCATAATAGTTTTTTATATCTCGTTATCAGCAATAACGCTCTAATCTTAACATTTCCATCGATAAGAATTTTCACGAATATGTTTTATTATATATATAAAAGCTCACTCTACTACTATTTTTCACACTTTGATCACCCTACTTAACAAATAGTGTCACATTAGTCGCTTCGTCTATTTTTTAGGTTGAGCCGTCTAATTTTTATGTGATAAACCGAAAAAAACTCAAAGACGATAAGCTGGGTAGCGACCATGAAGAAGACGAACACCATTGAAGCAACAACATTGAAGACCATGAAGCATCAACATTGAAACATCTTCCATTCTCGATTCCAATTCAATTTGAGTATAATGCAGGCAACCTCTAATTCCAGTTCAAATTGAAACCCTAATATATCAAATGAGTTGATTGAAGAAAGATTTTGTGATTGTGTAAAAGGGCTCGTATGTGGACATCATGGACTGATGAACATTCTGGTATGAGGTTTTTTGGATGCCCCAACTGGAAGGTATGTGATTCTCTTAGTTTTTTCACTTAAATTTATGCAGTTTGGCTCAAACTTTGATATTAGGGGTTTTAGTTAATTCAAAAGTTTTGTTAATGGTTTTAGTTAATTTGAACATTTTAAATTGAATTACCTTAATTTCAATGGTTAAGTTTTTGTTTTTATAATTTGTACAGTTTTGTTTGTTTGAATTACCTTAATTTTTGTAAAATTCTGTAATTTGAATTATTTTGTTCAATGGTTCCTAAGATGATGAAAACCAGTGTCATTTCTTTGCATGGTATGACCCTCCATTGAATCAAAGAGCAAGAGAGTACGCTGCTCAATGACTTTAAGAACAAAAAGGTTGAGATGAAGACAATGTTGACTAAGCTTGTAAGTACAAAAATGAAGTTATTGAATCTGAAAAAGAGGTTTGGAGCTTGAAGGAAGAGAATTCTATTTTGAAGTCAAAGTTGGCTACAAATGGTTGGAAGGAGAAATTGTTGGTTGTATTTGTTGTGATTGTTAGTATGCTCTTAATGTACAAGAATGCCAACATGAATCCTCAATTCATGTTGCCTTAGTAGTTGTAAAGTAATATGTATGTTATGTAGTTTATAGTATGAGACTTGGTATGAAGTTTGTAATATGAGACTTGTTTTGGTATATGAGACTTAGTTTGAGTTCCAATTTTGTTTCTGTTCTGTTTTGTGATTGTTTTTGATGTACATGGATCTGTTTCTGTGTTTGATGGACATGATTCACATGAATTGTGTCCCATATGTTCTATTTTTGATGAATATATTATGCTTGTTTCTGTTCTGTTTTGTTTTGTGATTGTTTTGATAAATATGTTAGCTTTCACTGTTGGAAATCATAGTCATTGAGCATGAACCAAATGCTAAGTATACATCACCTAATTTTACAAAAAAGAATGTAATTCAACCAAACAAAACTATACAAATTATGAAAACATAAATTGAACCATTGAATAAGATACCAAATGTTATATATGTAATACCCCCAATCCCACATCGGGTAGATGTGAGACTTGTGTGTAATTTATAAGGTGATCACACTGTTAGTCCCAAAGGGCACAATACTAAACTAGAAGGGGGGGGGGGGTTGAATAGCATAGTTAACACTTAAAACTTTTCGTAGTAGTTCCTATAACAAGTACTTACAACTTATTGAAAAGGTTGAAGTAACGGAAGACTTGCAAGGAAGACGGACTAAGTCTGCTAGTGAAGTACTACCATTAGACTTGGTTGATTACTGAAGTTTGCTGCTCAAAGGAATAGGTTAAGACGAAGAATAGTATAAAACAGTAGACAACATAATGTAAAGAACGCAGGTATTTTGAGATGGTTCGCACTATAAAGAGTGCTACGTCCACCACTAAGGCAGTCAACCTTGGATTTGAATGTGCACTATATTTTCCACTAGTTCTATTAAAGATATATCCAATGGATCGTGTACAAAATATTTGACTTGTGTTTGGGGGTGGGGGAATTGAATAACTGGAGAAACAGAGTATTCAATGTACAGAAGAATAGTAAAGAGTACAACAATAAGAAGTAAATGATTAACAGTTGATGCAGATCTTGTTGTTGTTGTTGAGGACTTCGTTGATCAGTTAATGATCTCTTGAATGCACTGAGTATGATGACTTGATGTTGTTGAATAGATTCAGAGCATTGTTTTCTTCAGTCTTCAATGACAGTATTTATATCGGAGCATCCTTGAGACCGTTGTAGAAGATGAAGTGAGTAACAACTCTATTAGGTTGTGAGCTTTAAATGCCGGGAGCTGCTTTATTGACTTTATCTTTGATTGGAACTGATTAGGGTATGGAGAGGAGTAGTTGCTGGAACTAGCAGGTGGGTGACAAATAGATTTGCAGACCTACAGTAGTTGGTACAGTCTGTTTGTGTCAGACTGTAAACCTGTTTTGCCATGTACATGAGGTGAAAGTCTTCATTTGTTCGGAAAAGTTGTAAAGGCGTGTCTTGGAAGTCAAGAGTTGATGATGATGGATTAATTCAAATTCGAACCATGGATAGCTGAATTAAATAATCCACTTGAGCTTGATATCCGGATAATCTTGACACGTCATGCTGTCCGAGTGCAGACAATGTCTGCTGGTGAAGGCTGCTGGAAGTCTGCTAGTGAAGCTTTCTGCCGAAGTCTTCTACCGAAACCCGTGAAGTCTAAAAAACTATTCTAAAGGCAAAGTTCTATACACAGTTGCCACGCTAACTGGTATGCAACCCATTTAGCCACTAAGTATAGAACCTAATGTAATGAATGAGCAAATACAAATTAAGATGCATTTGATAAACAACACACACACACTACCTTTGGGCACTAACATCATCTATGGACTTTTGGGTCGGCTTGTGTTGGGCCTGATGAGCCAAGGTGCTGCGTGCTCAGTGGGCTAGTGTGTGGGCTACACGTAGCAGACCGGGCTTTCGGTCTTGGGGAGTTACAAATGGTATTAGAGCGTGTCCCAGTCAGAAATGTGGGAACAAAGTGCTGTGTGGGCCAAACTACTACACCGCGAAAAGTGGGAGCCACCTCTTGATCCCCATACGAGCCACCTCTTGAATCCTTGATCGATGTCTTATTTTAATTTTTTCCTTGCAAGTGGACAAGACTATTATAGAATAGTATTGGAAGCAAAGGTCGAACCCACAGAGACAAGAGACCACGAACAGTGCAATTTATTGATAGCAATTTATTAATCTAAGGGGGGTTTTATAATGATTTTATTCTAATCTACTATTAATATTTAGGTGTTTAACTAATTAGCAGTAATTACAAATTATGAAGATCTTATGGTAGGTGGCAATCTAGGATTCGGGTTTCACTTGTATCACCTTTATGTTTAATTCAAAATACTTATCATTCAATTTCTTGGGTTCGTTCACAAAAGATAGATATAGTCTGTTGAATTATTGGTTCAGCCTCCATCCCCGCAACATTCATCCATTCTATATCCTAAGCACAAGAACATATGATTTATCTATCACCTAAATCATGTATGAACCTGGTTCTAACTTATCACTCTCGTGCATCGATAGGTCAAATTTATTGTGATGGTGAGCTAGTGTACGACATATGCACATTGGTCATGCAGTTATCCGCACCTCTAGGCCTTTATTATTTGCGATTACATTCATTTGTTCAAAGCGAAATAATAGAGGGATTGATAAACACCACAATCAACAAGAATTGAATGAACATAAATATGAATTAAAACATAAATTCGATACAAGTTACCTCCCACCTCCTAGATTAGTGATGAATTAGTTCATCATAGACAATGAACAACACATGGAGATGAACGAAGACATGATCTGATCTTCAATACTTGTAATTACACAATCTAACTATGTTATCCAACCTAAAATCTACTCTAAAGCTATATAAAACTGTTTCCAGTCGTTTTTTTATATCTAGGCTTTGGCTCCCGATTCCTATTTATACCATAAAGTTGTATTGCAATCGAATCTCTAGTGAAAATACGACATTCTCGCATTCTGACCACCTTGCGGTCGCAAGGTGTTGAGTACCTTGTGTCCGCAAGGCCTCCAGTTTTCCGGGTTTTTGTTTTTCGACTTTTCCACCTCATGGGGCAAGGTTCAAACACCTTAAGGTCTCAGCGTGGACTTCCTTCTTTTCTTCTTCATTTTTCATCTTGGGCCCTTCTTGGAATTTGCATATAAATCCCTTGTGTTTTGTATATTTTCACTAAAAACCTTGAAACTTACAAAACTCACTGCAAAACACATATCAGTAGCCAAAAGCCTCGTGAAATAGCATAATATAAGTCATAAAAGCATATGACATCGACGTATAAAATACATCGATCAAATACCCCCAAACTTAAACTTTGCTCGTCCACGAGTAAACAATACATATAAATACAAAAGCAGTTAAATAACAATAATAACAAAAATTGAAAATCTTTTTGGAGGGTGACACTATTTACACTCCTCTTTAAACCCACAAACTCAAGGAGACTCTTTCGAGTGACTCGACTATGCACATAAATACAAAAACATATAAATACGCAAGCAAATAAAAACTTAAACTAAAAATAAAACAAAAATCTTTTTGGCTTCAACCTCAAGTTATAAAAGCATGACATATATAGGCAGTCTCAGTGTTATGCTCACCACATATATGCAGGCGAAGTCACATAAAACCAACTGATCTTTTCTTAAAACTGCTACTACTTTTAATTTCTTTGTGTGTGTGTGATCACCAGTCTTAGAGAATATCTAAACTAAAACAGTTTTATTAAGCTAAACACCACATTCATATGAAAATCAAAGTTTAATTAAAAATCATGCATTATGAATTATGAGATCTACCATTCAAACCCGGTCTATTACAAGAAGAGAGGTACCAAGGATTTCAAAAACTTATACGTACATCCCATGCACTTCTATGTATGACATACAATGCTCTCCTATCCCAATGACTTGTAATAGCTAAGATTATGCTAACACAGTGAGCTTTAAGGCGAATAATAATGAACATGAAGTGTTAGATAAATTCCATATGACTCACTTAGCAGAGAAAACATCACAAGCATTGGCAAGAAGATCATTAGGTCTTTATTTAGCTTGTAATGTAAGACCAAGGTGATGGGGATTTGATGGAAAGGGAATGTAATTCAAAGTGAGAGAGTAAGACTACCCTTTATCCCTCATACTTCCAAGCAAAGGAAGTTTTCCTATTTAGGCTAGGACACGCAAAGATGACAAGTAGGGGTTCTTTTCGTTACTTTTAGTTTTCTTCTTCCCCTCCCAAACTTGTTTTGGGCAATATATACTTCTAAAAATATCACATCATTCTTCTCAACAATAATTTTTCTTAACATATTTTCTTTTTGAAAGCTATGCTTCCATTTGAATGTTTTTGCACTCTTCTTCTTCCGTTTCATTTTTCGTCGATACATATATATTTATTTTTTCTTTTCTTTTTTTTTTTCTATATATATATATATATTTTTTTTTCTCGATATTTTCTTTCGACTACGGAAGGTAGAAGTCTTCTAAAAAATAGCCCAACCGAAAAGAATGGTCCTCAAAAATCAATTTCCCACCCAAATCCTACTCTCAAAGGGTAGACTAAAAGTGTATAGGCTTTTAGGGTTAAGTTAATGTGGGTAATAGAAACGATGTCGAATGGGGTTTAATAGTGTGCTTAGCACACTCCATTCTTTTAAATAAGGCTCAACAGGGACACTAGGGATATTTTTAGTATAGGTTAGGGAATATTTAGGATCTAACGATCCAAAGATGGCCTAAGTCATTTCTTAATGCCAAAAGCTCATGTAGTTTTTAAAGCAAGTAAGACACAAAATATCATATCAACTGTGAGATTTATGGGGTTGAATGTTTAGCATCACTGGATTTCACATAAGCATTCGCTAATACAGATGGTAGGGACAATTGAGACTAACATGCAGACACGGTTCGAAAGTGTGCTTGAGATATATAAATGAGAAAAATCAAAGGGATCTAACTATCATGCAATTGACCCTAAGTCACAAATTAATGCAACAATCATGTTCGAATGGTTATGCATCATATTCTTGTGCATATCTTAGTTGTAACGAAGTAGGTGCTATAAACTTTATAAAACTATTCTAATCAATCCATAATTAAGACTGGTGTGGGGTGCATGAAGAATTTGGAGAAAAGTAAAAGTTTCACAAAATCAAGTAAATTTCAGAGGGATCTACGGACTAGCTATGCGGTTCATTGCATTAACTCCTCATCGACTAGTATTACCACACCTAAACTCGAGGATGAAAATTTTAAATTATATATATATATATATATATATATATATATATATATATATATATATATATATAATTTTGATTTTGAAATTTTTATACTTTTTTTTAAAAAGAAAATTGGAGATGTTGATCACCCATTGATGATGGGTTCCCAAAAGAGGAATCCACGAGCATCCAAAACAAGTGTATTCGGTCAAGGCAACACCTCAAAATAAGAAAAATTAAAAACAAGAAAAGCGGGTGAAGAGTTAAATGATCATCGAGAAAAATTTTTTCACCCTAAGCGTAGCTCAACTCCATTCCTCCTTAGGCTAGGACTGCTAAGACTCGGGCTTAGAATCCCCCCCCCCCAAACTTAATTTCTATTTTGTCCTCAAAATTGAGGAACATATGAGCGGATTGATGGGAAGGACAAATATCAAAAGGAAATAGCAGGCACACCTAACGAAGGAGGATGGAGCTTGGGCCTCGACTAACGGTGAGTTGGGCGGAAATAACGAATGAGGGGCGAAACTTGAGGATCGTGCCGGAGCCCATAATAAGTTGAGACATTTTGTCCCACGGTGTTAAACCACCCAAGCGGCTATTGGTTAAACGCACGCATTTGTGCCAAGCTGTTGAGTTGCCATTTGGGCTTCTAGGGCAACCTCTTCAGCCTATGGAGATCCCGAGTGGGTCCTCCTCTTTTTCGCCGGGTTCCTCACGCGAGGAACCCTCACTGCTGACTTCTTCTTGCTCAAACAAAATGGCCCTAGTAATGGCGGACCCGGTATAAGCCTCTCGCGTGTGGGCCATCTCACGCGCCCCCTACCTGACTCGGTGATCAAATGCGAGGAGCGAACCCCGCATTTGTGGCACCTCTAATAAGGGTCTTAATTTGGTTGATCGGTGGTATGAACACCCAATTTCTACCACGGTATGTAGCGGTAGAATATCAAGAAGCGTTAAAACTTAACAAATGTCAAGTTGCGAGAAGTCAAAATCTGGCAGGATCTGTGGCAGGATGAGCTACAAGGGAAAGTGTCAAAATTGCAAACTTCAAAAGGCATTTGGTGCCACCTCAAGAAGCCTTGGTGCCGCACCAAGCATGGGCTTGAGCCGCAAAGGAGTCCTATTCAGCTTCTCTCACAAAGAAATGGTACAACTCCTTGCGCACGGTACAAAATTTGATGCGGGAGAAGAAATCAAGGAATTCCAGCGATGTCCTACTCCTCAAGTATAAATAGAGGCCTCGGCCTCTCATTTCAGACACACAATTCATCCGCGATTTTTTAGATCGCAGCGAAGCCCCACCTCATTTTCTCCGATCGAGTTAGTACGAGAGGTGCGAGATAGGTGAGTGGAAGCCCTAAAATCTCCAAACCCCATCCAAACTCGCCAAATCAAAAACCCATAGGTTATAAGTGATCCCTAGCCTAGTTGTTAGGTATCCACCTTAAAACCCCAGTCCAAAATCCCAAAATAAGCCGTTACTCCGCAGGATAACGAGCTAAAAGAGTCAAAACTTAAGTCTAGATTCCGCGGCCCAGAAAAGGCCAAAACCTACCCAAATAAAGCGTCACTGCAGAGTTGACTAGCCCCGATCTCAAATCGGTTCAAATCCGGTTCAATTCCGGTCAGTTCAATTCAAAAAAAAAAAAGACTCCTCTCCCTTGAGAGGACGGGCGAGCACACACCACCGCTCTAAAGGTATAATACCTTTAAGGGCGTATTTATTTCATTTATATTTTTTCTATTTATTTTCAAAAAGTTGTATTTTAAATCCGGCTGAAATATAATATAAGCGTTGCTGCC
>CM028377.1:32579169-32688792 GCA_013146195.2 Codonopsis lanceolata | reverse complement strand
ACATCTTCCCCGATGTAAGAATTTTATCAACGAATGGAGCTCATGAACCGGATTGCTCTTCGTGGGTGGATTCGAGGCCGCCCCATCTCCGCCACCGCCAAAACTATATCCACCATTATTGCGGAGGAGCTATTTTAAACCACGGTGAGGCTTTACATGCTGGAAGCCATGAGGGGAGTAGACACTCAGGGAGCCCGCGAGAATCTTCGAAACTTGTTCCCTCTGGCGTCTGCACGGCCACCTTAGACAAGGGCTCCTATTCAAGAGTGGAGCACATGACATGTTTCTTGGCAACAGATCAGCACGACGATCTTTCGTATTTACAAACTTAGTCTCAATTGAGGGCTCATCATCTTCGACGAGCTAAAGCAGTGGGTGGAGAAAGCAAGAGCAACCCCACTTGCAAAAGCCCGCCGTCGAGGCGATCAATGCCCTTTTAAGGGATGATGCGACCATCAGCTCTTCTTTGAAAAGGTGAGGCGTATCACGGTGGCCAAGGACAAACAACTTTACACCGTTTTTGATAAATACTACCGAATACGAGAACAAGGATGCGAAAGGTCTATCGCCTGGTCTCTCTGAAAAAAGTGGCCAAGCTTTGCCGATCTTGGTCACCGGCTTCAATATGGAAGCACGTAGCTGCAAGCAAGTCCTTCAAAAGGCCTCTGCCAAGTTTGATGATCAAGTGGCCTGATCTCCATCTAAAGGCCAAAGGTGCAGGCGATGGCAGAGCTCTGCTAAGGTCAAAATAGCGGCCAGGGGCAAAGCCAAAAACAAGGCCGGTGGCACCTCCAGGCGAGAGGCGGGCGAGTGGATCCGTGATCCGGAAGATGAAGGAAGGCCGAGAAGAAGAGGCACCGAGGCCAATCCGGCCATTCCTCTCCTCCGTCTACCCGAATCCGACAACCACCTTCACCACCTCCTGCTTACTCCCAAACCAAAGCGAAGGAAACTTTAAAAACCTTTGAAGACCGACCACCGTCCATCAACCTCTACCAGATGAAGCGGTGAGTCTCACGGTCGGCGAGGAAGAAAAAGGAGAGCTAGGTACTGACCCTCTACGCGACCCACCCAACTACCTCTAGGCGTGACACTCAGCTGTCAGCCGCTCAACTATACCCTTCTTAGAACTGACCAACTAGGCGCCCAGGCCTTCAACCGCCCCAACTATGCAGTCAACCGCTTCCTAACGCCCAAGGTCATCTACCGAGGAATTCCCACCTCAGGAGGAGTTATCCCTCGGGAGGAGCCAGCGGAACCCCGACTCCTCCTCCTCCTTCACCCTTTAACTACTCACGACCCATCCTTCCTCACCACCCCAATCCCAACCAACTTCTTCAACCACACCACAACCTTTAGACCCCTGGCCGCCAAGTTCCTCTTCGAACTTTAAAGTGCTGCAGCGGCAGATCTATTCACCCCTTCTCATCAACCTCCTCAACCTTCTCTTCAAAAAAACCAAAATTCCTATTCTACCCCGCCCCTTCTTTCTCGGTTCTCTACCGAACCCATTCCCAATCCTCCCACATCGCTGAAAATTCGACACCGATATGGAACCTGGATTCCCACCAACCCCACCTCCATCCTCCCCCTATAACCCTATCCTCTTCCACCAAAACCATACCAACCCAAGACTCATCCTCTTCGCCTCCGTAACTCCCCATATCCAATACCCCATCAGCATTCCGCGACTCGCCGACACCATTCACATTGGCCAAGCATCTACTTCCAATCACAAATTAATGTCAAGTTTTGTCCGCTAGATGCCATCTACCAAATGCTAGGCGAACTCACAAGATATCTACCGCTATCGCCGGTAGCCCGCTGGCCAAGGCCAACGGGATCGCCACTACTCTTCGACAATTTCAAGAGGATGTCCTGACTGCTTTTGGACAGATGCGCACTCCACTTCACCGATGTCAAGATGAACATGAAGCTCAACGAGATGAAGGCCGCCGATCATAGGTTCCATTTTCTACGAGCTATTCCACGCCATCACTCTCCATCTCAGCTACTGGCCGTATTCTATTATGGAACTCAACAACCTCGCTCGAAACTCGCTCATGACATTATGAATGCCAACCGGATCGTGATCCGCCATCACGAGGAGAAACAAATGAGATCTATCAATGTAATGTTGATGGAAGAGAACGCCTGCCTTCGTGAAGAATCGACTACCGCTCTCGCTCCACTCGCACCTCCAACCGCGTATGCCGAATACCAAAGAAGAATGGAAGAGCTAGAGCGAGAAAGAGAAAAGGAGGTCGGCAGACAAAGGCAAAGGAAAAGACCATGGTAGCTTTTGTATCTTTTCTTCCCTTTCCTTTGTATTTATCTTATTTTGAAAACTCGTCAAATGTAAACATCTTGTTTATGAATACAGATGATTACTTGCTTTTTCAAAAATTATATTGTTTAAATTTTGCCGCTTTATTGTTTATCTATATTAGAATTTAAACATTCAGCTTTAAATTAATTTAAACCGATGCCGATCCAGTGTGCTATTCTTTGACTCTCTTATTCTTGTATGCACTTAGATTAGTCCCTTACATTTGAGGTGTTATTCTCGTTTAATAGAGGCATGTCTACCGATTACGTAATATATAAACTCTCTCAGACATGCTATTATCTATTAAATAGTTTGCTTTAAAACCCTCATTTGTAGTAATGATGACCAGATATAAATAGGAGGAGATTGTTAATTCTTATGTTAAATTTATATCTCGACAAGACATTACATTAGTTTTATACTTCGATGGCTAATCGGGTGATCGATTAGCGTGGCAACTGTATAGAACTTTGCCTTGTATAGTTTTTATAGGACTTTTCGCCATCTGAAGACCACTCGCCTTCACCGAAGACTCGCTCAAAGCTCAAGATCGGTAGACCTCGTGTCCACCGATCTGCTTCTACGTGTCCTCCCAAATTTAGCTAGGCTGGATTAATTCAAACTTATTCCCATATATTGTTTGAATTAATCCAAGTCTTTCCTCGACATGTCAAGTCGAAAGCAACTTTCCGAAAAGTGAATACTTTTCGCCTCGAACAGTGAAAGCATAAAAGCGATCGCCCCTACTTTTCGCCTCATCTCTCGATCTCGACACCAAATCGCCCACCTTTTTGAAGATCTCGAAATGATTATCTCGCTTCTAGATATCCGTGAAGACGAAATTCTTCGATCGACGCCCCCATGCATTTAATGCATTTATGAATAGAGCTGTTGAAGTCTTCGTCTTCTCCAACGGATTCTTTTGAGATGCACCTGCTATAAATACTGCCATTGAAGACTGGAACAGAGACAACTATACAAAATCAATCGAACACTTAAAGAATTGCTCTGAATCTACACAACTCCAAGTCTTTCAGCTCAGTGCATTCAATAGATCCTCAACAGATCTAGAAGTCCTCGTCAACAACAAGAAGCTGCTATTCAACAATTATTGTTTTATTCTTCTTGTTGTTTACTTCCATTAACTATACTTCGCATCTAATTAAATATCTTGTATTTACGATATTTAATTCCCTAGACCCAAACACAAGTCAATATTTTGTACACGATCCATTAGGGATATTCTTTGTAATTGATCTAAGTGGAAAACATAGTGCACAATTTAAATCCAAGGTTGACTGCCTTGGTGGTGGACGTAGCACTCTTTATAGTGTGAACCATCCCAAAATACTTGTGTTATTTCCTTCTGTCTGTCTTTTTATTGAACTGCTTAGTTTCATTGTTTATATTATCCATTTCAGCAGAACTTAAGTAATCTGTAAAAGGTCTACCGGTAGTCCTTATCGGCAGACCTGGAACAATCTTCTTGAAGGTCTTCCGCTTCTTGAATCTTTTCATAGATTGCAAGTAACTTTCAAGGAACTTACTTAAAAGTTTTAAAGTGTTAATAAGCTATTCAACCCCCCCTTCTAGCTTATTATTGTGCTCATTGGGACCCACAAAGTTAAAAGAAATAATAATTGCCTATGGAGCAATTCGCAAACATGGTAGAGATAATTAAATTAATCATTTAGACAATGCAAATCACACTCGCGATTTCCTAATCACGGGTATGAACACATAAGAGCACATAATTGAAATGTTTTGAAAAGTCATTCCATTTCTGTCCATTCCATTTGGTAACGGGTGTAGTCAATTTCTAACTTAATTCTTACCAATCCTAGTCCAACGAAAAATACCTTTTGGTCACCAATTCAGGGTACCTACTGAATTAGCTTCAAAAGTTTCCGTCGTAAGGATACAAAGGTTCATGAATAAAAAGTTTTAAGCATCCTTCAAACAGTCCCCTATACTAATGAAATGAATTAACAGGAGATAATAATCATGAAGTGAGAATTTAATTTTATACAATGTAGATGCATCAAATAGATGTTTCCTACAACTAATGCACATAACTGAATAGAATCAAGCCAAGTAACAAGGTCTATTACTTTGGCGAACAACAATCGTAGCTACCACAAAACTCGTACACTCAACCAAGATAAATCACTAGAAATCACAAGGAATCGACACGTCTACCGATACTCGTTACGTCTATACTCCGAAAAAACTATCCTTTCTTAAGCTCTAGACCAAGTCTACAACCAATGCATACACTATGCATCCTAACAAAACGTTAACGTCTCAATACTTGCGGTGAAGCGTCAATCTCTCCCGTGCAGCCGAAATTAACCGATAAATCGCAGCACTTAACCTTCGCACTAATCGAGTGTATATCCTACTTGCATAATAACAACTAACAATAATATATTATTATATTATTCATCACATTTAACATATCTCTATAGTATATCCAAACATCATATCAAACCAAATAAGTATCAACATACAATTCATGCCTCATATATATATTCATATATATATACACATATTCACTCTATGGCTCTTAATATAGGCCAATGAAACTACAACTCCAAAATACCATTGATTACTTATCGTCATAGCATGAATCCATCACCAATACTCTTTATATACCATATAGTCCCTTATATATAGATTACGCAAGAACTCACACACAACGTGTGATTACCTACCGACAATTCACAAAACAAACAATATCACATACCGATCTCGCATTAGGGGTATTATCCCCGGTCGAGCAAATAACCATTAATACACAACACGCCACATAATGTATGTATGAATGCATATGAGCCACCGATTAAAGCGCGTACTCATAATAACGATAATAGTAACAACGGTATAATTTACATATATATATATATATATACAAGAATATACCTTTCTATTTCGGATAGGTCTCAAAACTCCGCAATGGCCAATCGCTACGTGCGCACGACCTCAAACTCTAGGCCGACCATCACCATCTCTCTTGGAGCCACTGGATTGTTGACTAGTACTCCCAGACCGATTAATTCTCATCTTTGGGCAATCTTTACGCACATGATCGCCGCCACAAGCAAAGCATTTTCTTGATTTACCCCAACACCTATTCTCGGCGTGTCCTGTCCTCTTACAAAAGTTGCATACCAACTCGTCACCTCGTCGTCTCCATCTAGAGGTAAAAGTATCACTCCTAATAGTCTCTGAGGTTCTCTCTTGAGTATGATCCTCGATATCCAACTCCATCACATATGCACGATCCACAGCCCCTTGGTAATCCGTAAGCTGTAACGGAACGACCTACCTACGATATTTCATCCTTAAGCCTTTTACAAAACGCTCGGTCTTCCTAGCCTCTTCTGGTACCAAGTAACTATAATAACGAGCCAACTTCGTAAACTTTGTTGAATACTGAACCACGGTCATATCTCCTTTTTCTAACGCTAGGAATTCCATTTCCCTTCTTTCTCGAATTACTGTCGGAATAAACCGTATCATAAACTCCATGACAAAGTTCTCCCACACACGAGGCACTCCATGCTGTCTCCAGTGATCTCGTAATTCAAGCCACCAATGCTCGGCCACACCATCCAATCTAAACACCACTAATGTCACCATCTCTTCTGATGTACAACCCAAAACTACAAAGGTCTTCTCCATGCTTTCTAGCCAACGCTCCGCCTTAGCAGCATCTGGCTCTCCATCACCATCTCTTCTGATGTACAGCCCAAAACTACAAATGTTACGACCGCCTTCTACATTCCTCCTTTTATTTCCACCCCCAGCGACTTCTTGACTGCTTGATTGCCCATGATACTTTCCCATGTTATTCTTAAAACCTCTCTTCTTCTCGTCTCTCTTTCTTCGATACTCAGCAGAACTTAGTTCGATCATCCGGGCACGGTCTAGGACTTCGGCGTAAGTTGGTAGTTTCAAGGGCAGTAGTCTATAGCTAATTTGATCGTTAAGGCCCCTCTCAAACTTTCTAGCCTTCTGACCTTCATCTCGAATGAGTTCTGGAGCGTATTTCGACAACTCCGTGAACTTTGCATCATACTCGTCGACTGACATTTTTCCCTGTTCGAGGTAAAGAAATTCCACCATCTTCCGTTCTTGCATACTTGGGGGAAAATACTTCCTGTTAAAGGCTTCACGGAACATCTCCCAGCTATAAGCTTCTACTCCATTTGCTTCAGCTGTCCTTTTCTCCGATTTCCACCATTGATTAGCCTCCCCTTCCAAGACGAATGTAGCAAAGTTTACCTTCTGTTCATCGGTGCATACCATGGTTCCAAAAATTTTCTCCATGTTTTCTAACCATTCCCCTGGTTCCTCGACGCCTGGCTTTCCAGAGAAGGTCTTGGGTTTCATCCTATGGAAGCTTTCCAGTAGCTCCCTAGTAGTTGGTTGAGCTGGTAGTGGTGGTGGTGCAGCAGCAGTAGCCGCTGCAGCTGCCGCAGCTGCAGCCGCAATTGTAGGTGCTGCATTTGTTTGACTAATGCTTGCCGTGATGGCTTGCGTGAGGCCTTGGATAAGGGCCACTAGCGTCGGGTCTGCAGGAGTAGGATTGTTCATGTTATTTCCCGGTTGTGGCCCGACAGGGTTTTCTGCGACTCCTGAGGCAGAGTCTTCAACGACTCTTCTACCTCGGCCACCCCGTCCACGCACACCTCCCCGTGTTCCACTTCGTCCATCTCTAGCCATCTTTTACTGCCACAAGCATAGCGAGATGTCATAAGCGTAAGTTTAGATTTTTATTCTATTTTCAATGTCCGAACTAAATTCGTACTAAAATTTTAAATCCATATCCAGGATAAATCTTATCGTACCATGTGTTGAGTATTTATCATAAAATTCAGAAACACAGGCAAAACCATCCTTTATTAATTCAATGAAATAAAGAGTCTAAAAAACTTTATTAATTCAAAAATATTATGTCTCAAAACATAAACTCCGTCAAATTCTTCTAGGACTCCTTATGGGTTCTTTAGAGTACGCCACGTATCTTCAAAATTAGCCCATTTATAGCCTCTCGCGACCAGTCCACTCTTGGGCGATTAGCATGAAGAGCCATGTCAATGTCTTGACATGTTAGGACGATTTCCCTAAGGAACCTATGGTGTCTTGTACGGGTCTGATGCAACTCGCGCTCTAACTCTCCCACCCGAGCGTCCAATTCTTGTATGAGGTTTATTGCAGGTTGGTGACGATTATCGCTTATGTCACTACCTTCCTCGCCGTCCGGAAGCTCTTCAGGGATCTCTTCAGGAGCTTTTTCCAGAATCTCTTCAGGAGCTTCTTCCGGAATCTCTTCAGGGATTTCTTCGGCAACCTCTTCAGGGTCTTCCTCGGATTCGCTCACTGGGTCATCTTCCTCGGGTTCAGAATCGGAAGGATTTCCCATATGCCAGTTTTCTAAATCAAGATCCATCTAAAATCAACAATTAGGTTAGATAATACAATTAATTTGGTAAAGTATTATCATATACTGTCTATGCCCCAAAGGTTTTTCCCATGCTAGATCATAACCTAGATGCTCTGATACCAACTGTAACGACCCAAAATTTCTAACCAATTTATAATCCCAAAATCTTGGGCGCGTCACTATTACAAATACTAAATCACAATAATTCCGAAATTATCTCTTAAGGACTAGTAATAAAAGAAAGTCATAGAGTACTATTACATTTCGAAAATATAATTAAACAATTTTGTAGTCCCAAAACTGCTAAAAAAAATCTTGTCCAAAATGCAAGACGAACTAATTCGAAATAAAAATCTCCAGATTGTCCTTGATGGTATCCAACTTACTTAAAACCTGGAAGGAAAAGATTTGGAAGGAATGAGCGGACAATGCCCAGTAAGATCATATACAGCCCCTCCGAAATCTAGGGAAGGGTTCATTAACAATAAAGCATTCAAAAAGATTAATATTCAAATAGTTCATAATCGGGAATAGCACAATGAGATGATAAATTTCACATTTCGTCAAGAATTCGATGTAAAAGATAGAGATACAAAGGCATTTGCGAGAGGTCTAATCGTCGCCAACTGTCCCATACTAGTTGGAGACGATGGCCAACCCGCGGATACCATGATCACCTAAGAGGTCGCAGGACCTCTTTTTAAACAAAGATTTACAATGTACAAATAGTAACACTTCATAATGGTATATCCGAATAACCAAGCCACGGGCCAGGTGGCAAAATTCATAATCAAATATCAAATTCAAATTGCTACTTTACCCCAGTAGCCGGGTTATTCAACTTAGTGATCATAGTACGATTCCAAAAATAATGATCCAACGGAAACTTGGTTTCACAAAAAAATATCTCAATGAAATTTAAATATAAATGAGATATATATAATGAGATCTACAATTTAGAATGACAAAGAGCGGGTACAACAGAGTTCAAATTCAAATACCTTGGTACATGCTTCAAAGAAAGGTAATTGCCAAATAATTTGCGGAAGCCTAACAATTTAAAAAATAGAGATTTCAAATATCTAAAGATGTATAATCTCTTACCTGAATAATAAGACCACAAATTCTAGGTCCACCGAAACGCAACTAAAGGCTACTCTTCTTGTCCAAATCTAAAATTCAAGACATAAATCAAATTACTAAATATTTATACTGTAACAATTTAGCCAATCTAAATTAATTTAAAAGTTACTGGTTACTAAAATTATTCTTAAAAAAAATAGTTTTTATAGTGTTATTTTAGAATACACTATTATAATGTACACATTAATTTATTGTTGTGTTTGAAACTAATCCTAAATACCAAAAGTGGCTGCTACAGAACCTTTCCTTCTTTTCAAAAAAATTCGGAAGTTTAACTTAAACTCAAAAGGTGGCTGCTACAGAACCTTTATGTCCAAACTAAACCAACAAAAAAAAAAAAAACAATAAAAAACTCAATTATTAACTCCATTAGCTCCTACAAGTCTATTCCTATAAATACATCTCTTTGCTTTATTTCAGTACACTCATATCCTCTCCCTCATTCTATCCTGTATCTTTCTTCTTCTTTTTTTTTTTTTTTTTTTTTTTTGTGCAGCAGTAGATCGAGGACATCCACCCGTCTTCTTCTCTGTCGGGTTTCCTTCCTTCCTTTCTGTTTCTACCCTCTTTTTTTTGAACACTTATACATAAATCAAAATACTACTCCCACTTTACAGATTGCTCTCGATATATATATATATATATATATATATATATATATATATATATATATATATATATATATATATATATATATTAATAGAATCATCAACTTCAATAAAATTATAATCTGCCAAACAGATTGAGTAGACAAACAATCTCCTGAAATTTCAAAAGGAGGAAGACATAATCTCACCTTAACCAAGGGCTCGATCTCTCTCGGCGGGGATCCGGTGTGTCATCGGCTCTATCAGTTTCGTGACTTCGCCAAGTACTCCCTCCGACGTCCGTCTCAAACTCTCTCTCACTCTCTGCTATTATCTGATATGATCCAGACCAAGGAAAGTTTGCCCCCCCTTATATAGCCTTACAACCACGTTTTCCTTTCTTCCATCCATTGAATCTTCTTGGTTACGACAGATTTTTCAGTTCCCTAGTCGACGATCCCGCTCTCAAGGTACATGGGTTGGCTGCCGGCTTAAGCGAGTTAATATCACCCTTGATAATAGTGAAACGATTTCCTAATTATCCTCTCTTTTCTTCTTTCTTTTTCTTTTCTTTATTTAATGATTTACTTATTTATTACTATATTTATAATTATTATTATATAAGGAATTCTAATGGGTTGGGCCAACATTCTAAATAAATTAATAGGGCATACTAAGCCCACTAAAAGGTACACCAAGCCCACACAAATGTTTAGAAAATAAAATTTAACTAAATAATAACCAAATTTTTATTTTTATTTTTAGAAGTTTTGGGTCTATTACAGTGACGGTCGTGCCCACTGTGATAGACAACCTACGTATCCTTATAAAAGGAATCAAACCAAATGTAGTTCGGATCTACTGGGGAAACATGTAAATGCAATGGTGTATGGAAACATATAAATTATCGTCCTGGCAACTCTGTTAGGGAATAAAGTAAGTGTGATGCACACAAATGTGCTGTGACGGTCGTGCCTACCGAAATAGGCTGCCTACATATCCCTTTCGGGAATTAGACCGAATCGTAGTTTGGCCATGGACCGAAACAAGGTAAGTGTTGATGGGAACATAGTCAATTCTCAAGACCCGAGATTTGCATCCCTCGCGAGAATGGCTAAAAAGTGGGAGAAGCATGCAAGAATTTGCTACAAAGGCATGTAAGCATGGAAACATGTAAGCATGTTGCAAATGCAAACAATTGTGTTTGTGATAGTCGTGCCTACCGGAATAGGTTGTCTACGTATCCTTGTAAAAGGAATCAGACCAAACGTAGTTCGTTGCTAAGTCGAAACAAGGTAAGTGTAGTGGATTTCTTAAGACTCGAGGTGTATACCTCTTGTGAAAAATGTGATAAAAGTCAAGGACTTGTAGAAATGAAATCATGAAATGTATGTGACATATAAGATAAAATGTAGATACTTTGTTTTTGCTTGCAGGGCGACGTTCTATGAAGGAGATCGTTGCATTGCAGGTCATCGGATGACCCGTGGTTGATCTTGTTGGAGATTGTTCACTTTTGTGTTCGCTCGCAGGGCGGTGTTTCGTGGAAGATATTGTTGCGTTGTTGGTTATTGAATGACCAGTGGTTAACTTTGCTTGAGATTGTTACTTCCGTTAAGTCTCAAGGGACCAAATTGTAATTCAGGCAAACTTGGGGTTTTAGTTGCTGAAGCTGGAACTTTGGAGGGAGGGGAATGAAACTTCCCTCCCTATTTAGTTGAGATTACGGGAGAAGGCAGAAGCAGCCACAGAACATAACTGGGTTTTCTCCTTCATCATTGATGCAAACAATTCTTCTTAAATCAAGTGTTTGTTTCATAAAAATGACTTCCTCTTCACGATCTAAGAAAGGAAAAGCTCATCTACACCCGGAATCGAGCCAAGGGCGCCAGTAAAATCCTCCTTTGGCAAGAAATGTCGTTCGGTATTAGTTTTCGAACGATGATTGGGATAACATTCACCGAGATAGTGACACCCACGTCTCAAATCTTCCTAATCCCACTGTAAGTTTTGATTTTTTTTCAAACCCATTTGATTTAATTTTGGATTTCTTTTGAATTGTTGGAATTTTTTTGAATTTTTTGGAATTTTTATTGTTGATCTGTGAATTATTCATGCAATGTTAATATGTAGGAGTAATGTATGCTGAAATGATAGATTTAAACTAGCATGAAAGTATATGTCTGGGAAAAAATATATGAAATTATGCTATTTTGTTTATGATGCATGCCTATTTTGATTGTATTTTCGGATATGGAAATATGTTAGTTTAACGAAATAAGAGCAAAATCACGCAAATGGATGCATAAATATGAGATACCATTGACTTGCCTTTTTAGGGGACACACCATATGCACAAAATTCATGTCCCAAGGGGATAAAAGTATGCACATTAAGTGTTTAATGGAATGACCCAATAAATTAGTAAAATGATGATTATTACATGCTTGGGGAAAAAAGATGTTTCTCGGACATTTCTATTTATCAGATAACAAGGAAATTGGTTTAAACACGATCATGTCATATACATATATCCTCAAGAAAATGCACATATAAAATGACAGATGGATACATAAAACATGAATGATAAAAAAAGGAAATATATCACAGATTGTTTTTTTTTTTGGATGATGATGATGATGATGATTGATGGACATAATCATGAAAGCATAAAATTTGATGGATGATGACAATGATGATACGACGATGATGATGTTTTGGTGATTCTTTTGGATTTAGGTTGGATGACCACTACTAGAAAACAAATAATTAGCGACGAAAGTATTAGCTACGAAACATTCCATTTCAAATTAGCGACGGAATTCCGTCCGTCGTCAAAAAGCATCTTTTAAGAATATTATACATATCTTTGTCGTTATTTTTTTGGAAATGCGTGCCAACATTAGCGACATAATTTCCGTCGCTAATGTCAATATTTCCGTTTCCGATTGGCTACGGATGACTCCGTCGCTAAATTTAATTAATTAGCTACGGAATTTCCGTCGCTAATGCACTGAATTTAGTTTTTGTGCTATATATATATATATATATATATATATATATATATATATATATATATAACACAAAAACTAAATTCATTTTGCATTTGTATGTGGTCATACTGTGTTGTCTCTAGGCAATTCCTTAATATATATACACGTTAATCATTAGAATTTTTTTTATTTTTACTCAATTTTTTTAAACATAGTATTTGTCGAACTTTAAAATCATTAGATGGAATTAATCAACTGAATCAAACAATATTGAAACAAACTACAAAGCAAACTGTATTTGGATTTGACTGTTGAACATTAATTAGTGGATTTCTATATTTCATTTGACAATTAAGATTACATAAAGGCTAAAGTTTACATTTTACTGTTTTTATCACGAGAATGAACCATGAGATCGAACCGTGAAACAGAACTTCGAAACTGGACAAGTCGAATTGTACTGGTTTTGTTCAATTTAGTTCAAACTCGAAGTAGATCTGAGCGGTTGAGATCAATTTGATATTTTACGAACATAGGGTGGTAAACAGATTCTGGTATTCGGGTCTCGACCCGACCCGATCATCTAAAACCCAATCAGATCACATATTTTTTCAAAATTTTGTTTAGCGGGTTACCTAACCAGAATCTTAATCAATTTGTTCATGACATTAATACATCAATTTGAATCGCAATGCACAATATGGATTTGCGATGCAACAAATCCTGATGCACAAATTGGATTTCTGATGTAGAAAATCCCAATGCACAAATTGGATTCCCGATGCAAAAAAAAAAGGTGAAAATAGGCAAAATTGGACCGCCAATCGGCCCGATGAGACCCATGAGATTGAATTACGATACCGAACCACACGACCTTGGACCACGAGACCAAATCGTGAACCGTGCGTGAAACCGTGACAATGAAACTAAACTTAAAATAGCACAAGTCAAAATTATGTCAAAAATAGGCCAATTTTCAAATTTAAAAAAACCCAGTTTTCATGTAGATATAGGGTTTCAATTACATCATCGACTCATCATTCCACACTTCCACTTTCAGTCTCCACCCTCTGGGCCTGGAGATCCGTGGCAGTTGACTGTCAAGGCTATAAGTGGCTTGGTTGACCGGATCTGCGGTAGAGAAGAGTGTTGCAGGGGTTGACATTGGGGGTCGGCGATGAGGGATGACGCTCTGGACTTTGGCCGGCTCTGTTGAGAAGAGGGGGAGGTAGGTGCGATGTGGGTGATCATAGAGAATTTCTAGAGAAAGAGTGAATGAGAGTAGTGAGAGTGCCAGATGAGAGGATTGGATATGAAGCCAATGCTAGTGGAGTTAAAAGGATGAAGGAGTTAAATGACAAATTTGGGATTTCAAAAAACATTTGATAGGAAAATTGACGTAACCTCGTGAGGGGGCAATCTGTTAGCAAAAATCGATTTTAAGGACCAAACACATTTCGAAAAATGTCGCGGGACCAAACACATAGTTTGAAACTTCCAGTCTTACCCAACTTTCACATGCTAGCGGGGGAATCTAGTGAGTGGTATTGGTGATGATCAATTCATAAGGCACATCTATATATGTACTCGTTTTTGTGTTTCTATTTTGGATGGGCGAAAAGTTCATTGTATGGATGTCTTACAAAGTTTGATAGGCCAAGAGTGGAATCAAGTTAATCAAGATAAAGAAAATCTTCAACACGAATCTACTGCGTTACATACCAAAACCAATTGGATATAAATAAACGTCATCTACACTAATCGTCTTGGTGTAGGGTCGCCAAATCTATTATCTCATGTGTTGTAGACATGTCTAACTTGATTCTGAAGCAGCCTTCACGTGAATCCCTCCTTTTGGAAATCACCAACACCAAGAGCTTGTTGATCACACCAATGTTTAAATTGAAGCATAGTATTAGTGTAACATTTAGTTACATTTGTATTAGCTTTGCGTAACTTATTACTTGAACATGTATAGTTGGGTAGTCATGTTGATGCTATGAAATCCATGACTTTAATTAGTATACTTGGTTGATATATATTGTTTATGTTGTTAAAATAGTAGGGGTGGGAGGTGTTAGTGTAAATAGATGTAAACTATGGGGGTGTTAGTGTAACATTTGTATTAGCTTTGCGTAACTTATTGTTTGAACATGTATAGATGGGTAGTCATGTTGATGCTATGAAATCCATGACTTTAATTAGTATACTTGGTTGATATATCTTGTTTATGTTGTTAAAATAGTTGGGGTAGGAGGTGTTAGTGTAAATAGATGTAAACTATGGGGGGTGTTAGTGTAACATTTAGTTACATTTGTATTAGCTTTGCGTAACTTATTGCTTGAACATGTATAGTTGGGTAGTCATGTTGATGCTATGAAATCCACGACTTTAATTAGTATACTTGGTTTATATTGTATATTTTTTAAAAATTATTGGGAGTGTTAGTGTAAATTGATGTGCATTATAGGGGGTGTTAGTGTAACATTTGTTGTTGTTTATCTGATTATGATGTTGAAAATGTTGGATGAAGGTGGTAGTGTAAATTGATTCAAATTATAGGGGGTGTTAGTGTGAATATATATAAATTGAGGGTTGTTAGTGTAAAAAATTTGCTTTATATATCTTGTTTGTTATAGTTTTCACATGCTTTATTATTTCATTAATGTAGTAATAATGATTGTAGGTTGAGGCATACGGTCGCCAAGTCACTCCAACGAATGTGTTTGTGAGTACACACACCACTGCTACCTATGGTGATGAACGTGACTGGATTGATGAAAAGGCAGAATCCACATTTGTAAGTATAAAAATGTTTAGTAAATGTTATTTAATATGTGTTAATTATGCATTGTGTTTTAATATTTTACTTGTTTATTTTGTTATATAATCTGATTATCTGGGGTGAATGAGGCCCAAGTTGAGGCGGGTTTAGTGGAATCTAGTGAGACCGGGCAGGTTGAATGGGACCCTGTTGCGTGGCTTGCTGTTGTCGGTGATGGGAGAAAGAAGAGGGGACAAAGAATGTATGGGTTGGGGGAATATGGGGGAGCTGCTAGGGCTTCACCGCGCGTCAACTGCACGGTCATATGTTCATTCCAGAGATGATAGTGAAGAAGTGTTGGCGCTACGTGCTCAGCTGGCTAGGACAGAAGAAGTCTTGGCGAAGCAGCAACAAGACATGGCGGAGCGGGATGCAGCATGGCAGAGTGGGACGCAACAATGGCGGAGATGAACGCAAAATTGAATGCATTATTGGAGATGCAAATGCGGCACCAACCGCCCCCCTCATAGTATCATGTTCCGCATCCCCCGAGAATGCAACTAGAATTTTGTTTTGTGATGGACAAGTGACATTTTAAGACTTTGTTAATGTTTTAAAACTTTGTTTTATTAATGTTTATGTATTTTGGGAGATGACAGTTATTAATTGTTGTTTGAGTTAATTGTGGTGTCTTTTTATACAAAGTGAATTTTATTTACATATATAATATGTTTTTTATCAGGTAAAAATTTATTTAATTTAATTTAGTTTTTTTTGTACATATTAGCGATGGAATTTCCGTTTCTAAAATTAATTAATAGTATCATAAAAAATATTTTTGAATAAAAATTAGCGACGGAAACTTCCATTTTCGAAAATTAAACAATAATATCATTAAAATATTTTTTAATAAAAATTACCGACGGAAAGGACCGTTTCTAAAATTAATCATTATTATTGTAAAAGTATGTTTTAGTAATTTTAGCGATGGAAATTTCCGTCGCTATTTTTTTAAATTTTTTTTGTCTAAGCTATTAGCGATGGGCCCTCCATTTCAAATTAGTCACGGAGATCAGAAACGGAATATTCCGTAACTAATTAGCGACGTAATTCTTATATTCCGTAGCTAATCAACGACGGTATACGGGTCGTTTCAAATAAGCTACCAGTGATTAGCGACAGGCCAATGATAGAGAAATTCCGTCACTAAATGTTAATTAGCGACGGAAAATTTCCGTCTCTAATTAGCGGTTTTCTAGTAGTGGATGATGACTTTTTTTGTTTTGGATTTGGTTGTTCATTTATTGGGATGACTATATTTTCATGGGTTTTTGATTGTTGTTTTTCTCTTTCAGGCACATTTGAGCGTCTTTGGGCCAACGCTAACGACGTAGCCACGATTTATGACTTTCTCCAGTTGCAGGCAAAGCTTTTAGTGGAGCAAACCGGTCTGGCGACATTTCTGAGAGCTATGGGGTCCTTCGCAACTATATGTCAATTCATGAAGTCCTGAGGGAATATTGGTGCGACACCACCCACACTTTTCACTTCAGGTGGGGAGAAGCCACTATGACTCTTTGTGACTTTGTTGCCATTACCGGTATTCCTACTGGGTTTGGTAGGCATTTGACTCCAAATTTCAACTTCTGACACCAACATGAGGTAAGTTGAAGAGTTGCTGGGATTTGAGTCGAAATATAAGAGCACTGACGAGGTGTGTATTCTCAGTGTGAAAGCGTGGCTCGAAGAGAACGTGGGGCTCGTTGATAATGATGACGATGAAGCCATGACGCGCTTGCGCAGGACATTTTTGTTCTTCTTTTGGGGGACGAAATGGCTTGCTTAGCTTTGACTAACATGGTAGGAATAGTGTTCTTCAACATATGGAACGTCCTCACCATGAGTTGCATCCAAATAGCCATTATTTGATTTCTCGTTTGCACTCCTTGTTGGGGTACTTTCGGTGGCCGATCACCATGTTCAGTGGGTAATGGCTGGTGCCCAGTCGGCTGGCTCGCAGCCTAGTGATTTCTAATAGTGGCATGATATTTGATACCCTTACCATCCATTGTTGAGATGTTTGTTGATGAAAACAACCAGAAAAACTTGAACATAAAACGTTAAGAGCTTTGTTTCCTAGCAACGAAACCAAACTGATGAGGCAAAAATTTAGTTTGGGCCGTCTATTGATGCGTATGATATTTGGGCTTGATTATATGGATTGATCTACTTCCTTGAACCTATTTAAGAACACAATAACACCTTCGAATGAATGCAAGGCTTGGCCTCGCGAATCCCCTCCGACGTGAGAGTAAGATATCGTGTTATGTCAATAGAGAATTTGACAAAGGTTTGAAGCTCAATAAAGTGTATGTACCTTGTTTATGGTTTATGGAGGGATATTTATAGGTCCCTAATATCATGGAATCCGTATAGGATTCATTCCATAGTTACCTAGTAGTTTTAGGAAGAAACTCCTAAATTATAGGCATGATAGGCGGCTGGTCGCGAGAATGACGGAATAGATAAGGCAAGTGCTCTGCTCGGATAAGGAAACCTTTGACCTGTCTTGGAGGACAAGTCACTGAGAATCCATGTTTGATGTTTGCCCGAACGAGCATGGCTCTGCCCGGCTGTATGACGCAAGTCTGTCGATGACGTGTATTTCCCGGGCATAGCCCCCTGGTCGAGTAGACAAGGACTGTGCTCGGCTAGGTTTGGATGGGATTTATCTTGCTCTCTGCTCTGGTACCTTGCTAGCTCTACCGGCTAGGCTGATAGGTCCCACGTTAATCGAACTAGTGACTGGCATGTGGCGGTTGCTCGTGACCGGATTTGGGTTGGGCACATCAAAAAGTTAGGACATCAATAATTTCAAATTCATTACTCGGATTCTAATCCAGAGCCCATATCCAGCCAGCTACACAATAAGAGGTACCTTTATAATATTTGGTTGTTTAGAAGTTACCTTTAACGTTTAATTCTTACTTTAATTGACGAGGTTTAGTTCCATGTAGATATCTTTGAAAATTACACATATAATATATATATATATATATAATAAATTCATTTTTTATATCATTGTGTTGTGTCAAACCTAACACTCTTTAAGCAATGGAAAGAGTACTAGAAATAAGATTTTAAAGTGTGCTCTTAGAAGAGTGTTTACGAAAACCATAAAAAACAAGTAAGACGATCGCATTGCTTATTTGTATTAAACTTGTCTTTTAGTCCAACGGTATGTTTTGATACCCCAATTTTATGGCTTGGTATTGGATTGGAGCCTCTAAAAGCAATTCCGTCATTTTGGAACCAATTTAAGATTTTGAACTGAAATTGAATAATATTTTAAATGTCTCAATTTCATAAAACTAATTTATTCTCAAACTTAAGAATTTTAACTATAAATTTGGAGTGAGTATCAACGTTTTACTTCACTAATTTAAACAACAAGCCACCCTTCTTCCACCACCACCAACCGCCTTGCACCACACACGACCCTTATTACTATTAAACCACAAACAATAACTACCACTTGGCTACACTAATTGTTTGAACATATTTTGAAGTTTAAATTAAAGTATGAATTAGAATTATAATTGAATTTCACGTTTTACCCAAACCGTGGAATTGTTATGATATTGAACCAAATTACACATTATTTTAATGAATTAGAAGTTGAATATTTATTAAACTCAAAATATATAAGAAATAGATGGCCCATTACCTTTTACCAATTTTTTAGACTCTCAAGTCCCCCCTTTTTTTTCCAACTAATAAAAACCTAGACCGTTTCCTTCCAAAACTACAACCAGCTTTTCTTTTACAACTCCAACGTATTCTTTCTAAGTTGTTCGAAAATCACAATTATTGGGGTAATAAAACAAAATTAATCTGCCCCGTCAGATTACGAGGGCAGAGGGGGCAACGCCTCTATCGTGAGAGTTCAAGGGCAACGCGCCCGAAAGGTAAACAATTTTTCAAAAGGGGAGAAGGCGAATGAGAAAGAAGAAAGTTTACGACGGAGGAAGAGGAGGAAGAAGAGGACGAAAGAGATACAATTGAAACTAGTTTGAATTGCCATGCATCAATTTGGAGTCCCGGTGCATCGCTATGAAATAAGAATGCATTAGTTTGAATTGCGATGCACTGCTATATAATGGAAATGCACTTACACAATTTGGAATCTTGCATCACTATTCAAAATCATAGATCACTATGCACAAATCATGAATCGTGATACACATAATCATGCATCAAGATTCAAAATCATACATCGCAACATAGATGCTTATCGCGTGCGTGTTTAGTTTATTAATGACATCATAGTCTTTTCGCCCAAAAAATATTTTTTTTAATAAAAAAACAAACTAAACAGAATCGGTTGAAATTTTTAGAAAAATGACCTACCGAATTTCACCTCAAAATATAGATATCCAAACGGATCATAAATATTTTTCATGCTCAAGTTAATCTAAGTTGTATTGTACATGAGGTCCCGGCACCGGCATTGGATAGAGGGAATGACCCTACAAATTCAACATATTTTTTATGCTCAAGTTAATCTAAGTTGTACTGTCAATGGGGTCCCGGCACCGGCATTGGAGGGAATGACCCTACAAATTCAACATAAATCTTAGAACTCACCGTCAGTTGGCATTTGGACAATGTTCATTTGTGAATTGTGATAGATTATCAGTCAAAAGCTACCAAGTCAAACTTTTAACTTTGTTTGTCTTTCTTTGGGAACTTTTGAGACAAATTCTGCTTTCAGACACTATACTTGTCTATTGACTCTCACTCTCCAACTTCTTTTTCTTTTAATTTCATGGTCAGTTCATCCATATTTCAATTTAAATTATTTTTTACGAGGAGTTTAATAATACATTCCTAAATATCTCGATTTCTCTTGATGGTCTATGCATGGCAGCTGTTTTCCTCACTTTATATTGTTCCACGAGATCACCATGTTTAGTTTATTAATACTATACTAATCTTGGTTTTTCAATGCCCAACTAAATTAGACCCTTCAATATTATAATCTTAACACTTTTTTTGGGCAAATCGCAGCATTGGTCCCTTAACTATATGTCGGTCACAGTAATAGTCCTTTAACAATTTTTTTTGTCAAATTTTGATCCTATGAGTATGAAATTTTTACAACAACAGTCCTTTATCTTGATTGAGAAAAAGTTATGTCTCACATATGGTCTCAGTTAGCTATCCAGTTTACCTAGGAGACGGACATTGAAATTGAATTCATTCATGCAAACTTCTTAGGATGTAAACTCTTTCACACGAAAGCTAGAACTAAGTAAAAGAAGTCAAATCCGTATAATAGGAAAGGAATTCAATAACAGCTCCAAAACCATCTCTTCCTCCTAGTTCATTAGGCAAACAGAAGGAGAAGTTCGTTGATATACAAACTTTCTCTTTGCTGGAAACCGTTAAAAAATTACCGTTAAGTTACCATGTGCCTCACACGTGCATTAAGTAAGGGCTAAAATGAATTTTTTTCAAACCTAACTTATATCATAATTTTCAATCGAGTCCTTAAGGTTTGAAAAAAAACCAAAAGGCCTTCTTAATTTTATCTTCAGGTCTGCCTCTTCCATATCTAGTAGATCAACCTTTTTCGTATTCGTTTAATTACTTACTTTTTGCTTTTCGATTCTTATTTGATTTGATCTGTAATTTTGCGGCTCCCAGTCGTAGGGTTTGTGAATCACACACACATACAAGACCTATGTAGATATATTCATGTATCTGTATTTTCGTATTTCTGCTAATAATGTGTTTGCTTTGCTATTGTAAGGTTTGATTTGATGCTAGTTGAAATCTGGGCAAAATGAAAATCAATATTTGATTAATAATTTCTTGAAATCTGATTCATTTTGAGCTCTCTTTCTCTAATTAATTAGGCTAGAGAAACCTGGACATCACCTCTGCTTCTTAGTACTCCCTCCCTTCCTAAATTATTGTCTTATTTTCCTTTTTGTCTCTCCCAAAATCATTGTCTTGTTTGGAACTTTCTTTTTTGGGACAACACTTTTACTACTTTACCGTTATTTTTTCATCATACTTTAATTATGAGCCACATATACATGGGCCTTAAAGTAAACTACACATTAAACTAATATTAATAATTCAATCAAATGTATTTTTTTAAATTTTAAATGTTTTTACTTGTATGTGAAAATTGATACCAATAAATGAAAAATTTTGACGAAGAGTATATGTTTTTACTTGTATGTGAAAATTGATACCAATAAATGAAAAATCTTGGATTTTTTGGAATATTTATTTTAGTATTCTAAGAGAGGATTTGCGTGAATGAGTAATTTCTCTATCACTTGTTTGTGACTGCGTATGGTCACCAATAATTTCATCTGTTAGGGAAGACGGCGGCTGGAGCTGGCGGCGTCCAAGGCTGGACTGAGATGGGGTGACTGGGTGTGCTTGCCGGATTGGGACAAGAAGTCGGCAGCCATGGAGATTCGCCGAAGGCGAACTGAATCGATGGTGGTGATGGTGGGGATTGGGTTCGCAAAGGTCGGGCGAGGGTTTGCAGAGGAAAAGGTTGCTACTTGGGCAAATCTTGGGTTGGGGTGATGCTGATTGAATTTGAAAGGAGTTGAGACTACTCTGGCCGAAGATGATGGAGATGGGGGTGTCGATTGGAGGTCTGCTTGAATTGGAGTCACATGGGTGGCACATTGTTTGCAAATGTCTGATTGGAGAAGAAGCTTTATGGTCTATTTTTAAACCCTAGGTACTTGTTTGCAAATTGTAATATATAATTTTGATAAAATATCATTTAAGCCCTTACATAACGCATATGTGAGACACATGACAACTTAACGGTAATTTTTAACGACATCCATCAAAAGGACTGTAGTTGTGAAAATTCTATACTCGTAGGACCCAAATTTGATAAAAAAATATTAAGGGACTATTACTGTGACTGACCTATAGTTGAGGGATCAATGCTGCAATTTACCCTTTTTTTAAATTTTATTATTATATTATATCATATCTTTCTTTTTGGAATTGTTCCAAGAGTATTGAATCAATAATCTAACCAACCTTTGGAATTTTATGGATTCCCATTTCCCAATATTGGCTTTGGATTTGGTTCGACGACTTTGAATTTTTTGCACACATTTTCGGTTTTCCCCTTGAAATTACTAAAGCCAGGTATCATTTTTCGCTACTCATTTCGTCCCTTAGGGTGTATGTGGTTCACTTTGGTTTGATTTAGGTCAAAATCATAAACTTCACATCTCATTGGCTTCAAAAATCTCAAATCGAACCGAACCGAACCACTCGGTTTGGTTCAATTTTGTGGTTTAACAGAAAATCAATTAATCATCTTAGAAAACATTAAAAATTAGACAAATAAAATTTTAATTGATAATTTAACATCAAACATTAAAAAACAAAAAAATTAAACTTCTCTTACAAACATCAAATATTAACAAATAATGAATTTCTCTATCACAGCTTCAGTTGTCTTCAAATTGTTGCTTCTAAGGTCTTTATATAGAGTAGCTTGTGATTCAAATTATTGGAGACAAGATTTGAATTTAAAATCCAATCTAATTTGATGAGAGAATACTTTTTCAAGATCATAGGAATCTTGTACGTAGGATATAAGACATGTGATTTTTATACTATCACAAACAAGGAAAGTATTAGAAATAGACAAATGATATTACGAGGATATAAGACAGCCGTTAGATGATTAAGTTGATGATGATTTAGAATGTTCATATCATTACTTAAAAAAGAACATATTTAATCTAACGGTGTAAATATTTTAAGAGATTTGATTTAACGACACAAATACTAAAGCTTGTAATAATACTACAAGCTCTAGTTCGTAATATCATAGCTCTTAGAAATATTATGTTTGATCAAATCAGGAAATAATTAATTTTAAATGTTATCTTAAAAATGTCAGCCGATAGATATATATATCAAAAGAAATATCAGCCGAAGGAACTTAATTAAGATTTTAGAAACTTAGTCTGCATAAATTATCTAACTTAATGGTTTTAAGTAAATCAAACATAATCCAACAATCTCCTCCTATTTACTTAAAGTCATTGACTATAAGCAGAGAGCAATAAGTAAGCAATTTAAATTAATTCAAAGTTCAGATAAGAACTTAGAAAATGATCTTTGCAAAAGATGTTAGAAACAACAAGATATAATAAGACTAAGTATTTAAGAAACCCAAAACTAATAAAGAGTAGAGAGATAAATATTTTGAAGTGTATCAAATGTTTCTAAAAACTCGTGGATCCTTTTGAATTTCCTGTCTGGGATGGATCAACTTTAGGTAGGTTGGTAGCAACATTTGCAGTGTTGGCGTCAGCTATAGCATTTTCATTTTCAACAGGTTCAGTAGCAGTAGCTTCATCAATATCAGCCTCAAACTTTGTGATTCCAACTCTTCTTTTAAGCTCTTTTGAGTTCTACCGGATACGCATCAGCCCTTGCTCTTTGCACCCTCTCCCCCTGAAGGGCTTTAAACATAACGATTTCAACCGTTTCAGCTCTCCTGCACACTCCCTTTGATATGTCAGAATGTTGTTCCAGTCATCAGCATTAGCTTCCCTTGGAGCACTATTGGCAATAACTGCTTGTACTTCGGTAACGATGGTGTTGCGCAGGTTGGGAAGAATGGAATCCATCTGGATTTATAAGTTATTGAGCTGACGGGACATGCACTTAAGAACCCCGTTGACATGAAGGTGATGGATGTGCTGAGCATCAAGTCATGCATTGGTGTCAGTTGCAGGAGGGAAGACATGAGGAGGTGCATCATTTACCGGGACAAACATTGGAGTTGAGGACGAGACAACAATAGCTGAAGGAGCAGTAGCAGGAGAAGGAACATCTGGTTGTGGAGGTGGAGGAGCAATGTCAGCCAGTTCTTCAGAAGATTCATCCATAAAGACTGTCTTTGTCCCAGTCGGATGATATAAAGCTTGACTAACAATTGCCTTTTACTGTTTTTGCAGTTTGTAGGCCACCCTGAGTGTTGGGGAGACGACTGGATCAAGGCTACTAGAGTCAGAAGAAGAATCGTTGACAGATTCATCCTCAGCCTGGTCCTCATCATAATGTGGCTAAAGAGGTATTTTTTTGGGAAATAGAGAGAGGAATAACAGGTAGGACTTGGTCAGCAATAGCTGGTGGATCAAAAGATGGAGAAGATTCATGCATATTTTCGTTATTTGGATCAGCTGCAAGATCTTCAATAGGATTAACAGTAGAGGGAGCTTCAGCTGGCAGAACAACAGCGGGATTTTCAGTAGGCTGAGTGGCTGTATGAGTGTTAGTGGGATCAGCTGGAGCAATTGGGGCAGTTGGTTAAGAGATTTCTTCTGGCTGAGATGAGGAGGCTCCTCCTGGATATTGTAACAGCTCTGGATGAGATGCTCGATATTGAGCTTTAGCAAATGCAACACTGCCATAGATGTATTTGAGAATGCCTTTTTGGACCAGAGCCAGCTTGTCTTGATCAATAGATGGGAAATTCAGATCTTGATTTAGTTGATCATCATCATCAGTAGTAGGGCGTTCAATACAGTAGGGATCTTGGAGAGAGATGGGAGGGATATTGTGCATGTTGTTGTATAGCTGCCAGACTAAACGTATTAGTTCGTCTTGCACAAATCTATCATTGGACAGATAGAAGGCGTTCCAAATAGTAGGTAGAAGATCAAAATATTTTCAATAATTGGTGGCAAGCAAATTGGGGGACATATTGACTGGTGTATGAGGATAGAGGACATCAGGTCTACAGTTGTAATTATGGTCAATGTACTTGACAGGATTGATGATATATTTGTCAGCTTTCTTCTCCTCGTGAAATGCAAGAAGAGTCTGGATGAAAAAAGGAAGATGGTCGAGGGGAAAGTCCCAGTTTGGAGAAATAGGGATGTGGTAGGCTTGTAACAGTTGTAGACGGGATGATAAGTGGGATTCTTTATTGGGGAAAAATATCGAATAGGTGAAGCGCTTGGTGGTTTGGGCTTAGACGAAAGAGTAGGTGGCTGAATGGGTTCTGTAGAAGAAGAGAATGGAACAAAGTTTCTGGGATTAAGTGTTGGGCTTACCTTCTACTTCCTGAGAACAACTCTTCGAGAAGGAATTAGAATGACAGCTGGGATGACAACATGTTTATTAGTTTTTGCAACAACTTCCTCTTCAGCAGCTTGAAAAAGATTTGCTCTTTTCCTTCTACTTGTACCAACAGTAGGTGCAGGAAGGTCAGCTGGAATTGAGGCTGGAGCAAATGCTAGAACATCACTAGCTGGAGCTTCGTAAGGTAAAGGTTGAGAAACTTCAGCTATTGGAACATCCTATCCAAACTTGGAGAAGGAGATAGCAGTTTTTATGTATGTGGCAGAGAACTTCTTGATTTTAACATCTAGAACATCACCCATAGTAAAAACGACCTTGTTGATACGAAAATCTTTCGAAGGAAATGAGTGATGATGAGATGGTGAGTCAATTTGTGATTTCCAGCAGCCATATTCTCCCTATATTTGGACTTGTTCGCTTTGATGCATTCTACCAGAATGGAGGCCCAGTCAACTCCATGTTTTTCAACTATGGCTTCCATCAGAAAGAGTTGAGCTTTTGTGATCTTGTCATGACCACCAGATTTGATGAGAAGGCATTTGTCGAGGATAGCGACCAGAGTATAATGTAGTGGCCGGAAGTGGTTTTTGAGCCTATTGAAGGCATTCTCTTCTGGGACTTCGCCTCTCATAGAAATCCAACCTGCTTTTTGGACATTTTTAGGGATGGTTTGGATGGTAGAGTTGGTGGCCTTGAGACCAAGAAAGGCGACATAGATAGATGCAACATCAAAAGTCACTTGGACCCCTCGAATAGTGCCAGTAAGGGAGTGAGGTTTGTTTGGTGTGTCTCGCATGTTGTTGAAAAATTCCTTTGTGAGATGAAGACTGTAGGTGTTGATTTCAAATGTCAGGAGAGGAAGAAGTCCAAAATCTGTCAATAGTTGGACTAGTAGAACTCCCATTAGAGTATTGTTAAGAGTTGTAACGTTGAGAAGACATCCAAGAGATGTTTTGTCAGCCATATTACCTGCAAAATAATCAAAAGGATTAATAATAAAATATAAGGATTTAACGAAGAGAAGACTAAGTGCAAGCTTTTGTACGAAAAATGTCTTTTTGAGAAAACTAGGGTTAGGGTTTTGCTTGAAGAAGACAAACTGGAAAAGGAGGGAAATAAAGCGAGAGAAATTTCGCTTAGAGAATTTAGTAGGTTGAAATGGATTTTGTGGGGTATAAGAGTTATGACCAAGGGTATTAAAGTTGTATAAGTACGGTGACTTATTCGAGATTGTAATGATTTGTCTTGAAAAAGTGAAGATATGACTTGTAGTGATATGGTACAAAAATGATTTTTTATTTTTGTGCAAAAAGTATTAAATGATGTGATTTAAGACAAGGTCAACATTTAATGTAAAGTAAATAAGTCACATCAACCATCAGAATGTAAGAGATAGTGGATGGTTGTTAATCTTCTGGAAGAGGGTTCACGATTTTCGAGATAAATTTGTGGCACAGTTTAGGCGGGAACAAGAAATATTTCAGTATTTCAATATATATATATATAAGTGACTTAGTTGAGACACGATCAGCTAAAGTCAGGGTTTAGAATCTACTTGTGTAGTAACTGAAGTTCAATTACTTTTTGAAATACTTACCTACTGAACATTTTTCTTTAGTAGGTAGCTTTTCAGCTGAGGATTTAGTGCCTTAGAATATCAGTAAAGAGATTATGTCAGCTGATAGCATTAGCGGACATTTTTCAATTTTAAAAGTAGATGAAACTGAAGGCTTAGCTTGAATATACAACATATTTAGGATCAGCAGGTTGTAGCTGTTGATACTAAGAAACAACTGCAGATGTTAGTATAAGCAACATATATTAAGAAGGAATGAGCATACCACGTTCTCCTCTAAGAAATTCAAATCTATCAAATTTTAAAGTTTTTGTAAATATGTCAGGATTTTTAGAAACAGAGATAACAGAAGTATTATCACAGTATATAGGACAAGTTCCCATTTGAATTTCATAATCCAACAATTGTTGTTTCATCCAAGGAATTTGTGAACAGTAGCTACCAACAACAATGTATTCAGCTTCAAAAGTTGAAGTAGAGACTGATGCCTGCTTTTTGCATGCCCAAGATATTAGTCTGTTGCCAAGAAACTAACATGTTCCATTTGTGCTCTTTCTGTTTACTCTACAAGCTGTAAGGTCAGCATCTGAATATCCCATTAAGTTAAAAGAAGAGTCTCTAGGATTAGCTAGGATTAGCTTGAAAACGAGCACATATACACATATCAAACATAATATCTGGTCTACTAGCAGTTAGATACAAGAGAGATCCAACTATACTTCTATATTCAGTCGTATTGACAGATTTACCTTTCTCATCAGTCATCAGATGACATTCAACTCCCATTGGAGTGCTTCCTGAATTTGCCTCTTGCAAATTATATTTCTTAATCAGCTCTTTGGTGTACATGGATTGATGGATAAAAATTCCTTCTTCAGTTTTCTTAATTTGCAAACCTAGGAAGTATGTAAGTTCTCACATCATGCTCATCTCAAATTTTTCCTTCATAAGGTTTTCAAACCTCTTACACAAAGCATCATTAGTAGAACCAAAAACAATATCATCAACATAAATTTGAACTAGTAAAATATTCCCTTTGTGCTTTAAAGAGAAAAAAGTAGTATCAATTTTACCTCTTTGAAACCCTTTTTCCATGAGAAATTTGGATAATGTTTCATACCATGCTCTTGGAGCTTGTTTGAGACCGTAGAGAACCTTTCTTAGCTTGTACACATGGTCTTTCTTTTTTATATCAAGAAACCCAGGGGGTTGTTCAACATATAATTGTTCTTGAAGATTACCATTTAAAAATGCACTCTTCACATCCATTTGACAGACTTTGAAGTCCTTGAAGGTTGCATAAGCAAGGAACAATCTAATATCTTCTAGGCTTGCAACGGGAGCAAATGTTTGATCATAGTCAATGTCTTCCTCCTGTCTATAGCCTTGGGCTACCAACCTTGCTTTGTTTCTGGTGACATTTCTATCTTCATCCAAATTGTTCCTAAAGACCCATTTAGTTCCAATTACTTGTTGATTTGATGGTCTTGGAACGAGCTACCAAACTTGACATCTCTTAAACTGATTAAGTTCTTCTTGCATGGCCTCAATCCATTAGGGATCCCCCATAACTTCATCATTCTTCTTAGGTTCAATCGAGGAGACAAAGGCATGTGAGTCAAGAATTTCATTTCTTGAACTGCTTCTCATCCTTAGTCCTACTAAGGGATCACCAATGATGTTTGTGATTGGATGGTGTCTTGCTTCTCTGATTTCCCTAGGAAGATCTGGAAGAGGTTCAATGTTTGAGATGATAGGAGAGAGGTTGTCAATTGGTGAAGATGAAGATGTTAGAGTGTCAGCTAACTGATGATTGTAAAAACGAAATGTGTCAGTTGATTGATCATTGTCAGCTAAGGTAGGATCTAAAGAATGATTAAGGTTTTCAGCTTTTAGCTAGCTGATGTCCATTATGGCTTTCTGGGTTATAGCTGGAAGGCTGGAGGATGAGGGATTATTTTGATTTGAGCTAACATTGTTTCCTGACTCAAAAATCTCAAAATTGTTAGTAAAATCACGAGTCTCAACAGTGTCAAGTAAATATAATTCATCAAATGTAACATGCATAGTTTCAACAATTTTTTGAGTTTTCTTATTGTAAACTCTATAAGCTCCACCGTGTTTAGCATAACAAAAAAAAAAAAAATACATTCATCAACTTTCTCATCAAATTTACCTCTGTGGTCACTACCATTATAATGAATGTAGCATTTGTACCCAAAAATCTTAAAGTAGGCAATGTTGGGTGTCCTTCCTTTCTACAGTTCATATGGAGTCTTTTCATGAAACTTATTGATAAGTGATCTATTTTGAGTGAAGCAAACTATGTTGACAGCTTTTACCCAAAAATACTTTGGCAGCTTTGCTTTAGCTAGTATTTTCTTTCCATCTTCAATCAATGTCCCGTTCTTCCTTTCAGCAACACCATTTTGTTGAGGTGTTCTGACTGCTAAGAAATTATGATTAATACCATAATTATCACAGTATGTGTCCATGACAAGGTTTTTGAATTCTATACCATTGTCAAATCTTACACTTATGATTTCCTACACATTTTGAGTTTGAAGGTTTCTGATGAAGGCATTAAGAATATCATAAGATTCATCCTTGGATTGCATCATTTCAACCAATGTATACCTTGAGTAATCATCAACAACAACCAATGTATATCTGCTTCCACCTAAACTTGTAGTTGAAATAGGACCAAACAAATCCATATGCAGTAGTTCAAGAATTCTTTTGGTTGAAAGACATGGTTTGGGTTGGAAAAATGCTTTTGTTATTTTTCCTAAAGCACATGCTTTACATTTTTTGTCAGCAGGAAAACTAACTGATGGCAAATCATTCACTAATGTTCCTTTTGAAAGTTTAGAAATATATTTAAAATTCAAATGTGAAAGTCTCTTATGCCATAGCCATGAAGTTTTTGAAACATTATTTGCTACTAAACATATTTGAGTATTGTTATTTAAAGCAAGTAAATTAATAGCAAAAACATTTATTTTTCTTGAGCAAGTAGTAAAACTTCATTTGTAATGCTATTTTTGATAAGACAGTGAGTAGTAGAGAAAGTACAATTCATATCTTTATCACAGAATTATAAAATACTTAGGAGATTATGTTTCAAACATTGCACCAAGGAGACATTGTCAAGTTTTACAGTTCCTCTGATGATGGATCCATAACCTATTGTTTTTCCTCTTGAGTTATCTCCAAAAATGACTAAGGGTCATTTGGCTTAGATGATGTCAGTAAGTAGTTCAGCTGACCCAGTCATGTGTCTAGATCATCCACTGTCTAATATCCATATGTTAGTTAGTTGGTTGATCATCTGCCATTAAGCATACATGAAATACGAATATTTAAATCATGGTACCCTTTATATCTTTGGGTCCAAAGTGTTAGTTTTCTTTGGTAGCCATACTTGCCTAAACTTAGGCATTTTGACTTTGTCTATAGGTTTAAATATAAACAAACATTCTTGAGACTGATGTCCAAAAGTAGAACAAATTTTGCATTTGTGATAACCAGTTTTGTCAGTCATTTGAGGTGACTTCATTGATTCATCTTGTTTCAGCTTAGAGGTCTTAGCAACAACAAAATTGATAGGCTTAAATATGTTAGCTACCTTCCTTCTAATCCCTCCTGTTCTGATATCTATCAGCTATTGTAGATGCTGACATTTTGTGAGGATTATGAACAAAAGGCTGACAATTAATGTTATTGTTCAACTTATCCTTTTTGTTATTGGACTTCTTATGCTGATTCATATTTTTGGGATACTTGAAAGGTAGAGAATTATAAGTTGATCCCATATTCTAGCAGAATCTTAGGTTCACCATTTGACTGTCTGATTTCACAGTTTCCATCATCTTTAGAGTATCCAAGATCATGTTGGTCTTCATGATCTTTATGTTGACTAATGATTGTTTCAATAGCAGATTTTGACTTTGAGTAGGTATCTATAACATTGGCCAGTCGAAGATTCCTTTCTACAAGGTCAGCAATCTGGGCATCTGAGATTTTTTCTTGAATCTCATGTTTTTTATTGATGCTTTTAAGTTGCAGCATTTCATTTTGTTGTACTTTATAAAGCTCATTTATCTTTTGAAGCTCACAATTTTCATCAGAGATTCTTTTGAAGTCACAAGGTAAAGAAATGTGAATTATTTTAATAGTTTCAAACTTGGAATACATTTCTTGCATATGTTCCAATAGATTATCAACACTTATGTCAGTAGGCTTCTCCTCCTACCTTTTTGACATTTTGGTTATCTTAATGCCAGCAGTCCTTGGAGAGGTTGTCTTGACTTTTCTTTTTGATTGACTTATGATCCCTTGTCCATAAAAACCATTTCCTATTTTCTTAACCACAAACTGATCAGGTTTGATGACCTTTGTTAGCTTAGGGTTTTTAATAGGTGAGCTTGAAAGCTCATAATTAGACTTGTTTGAATAGTTGGGACTAGGGCAATCATTTTTTTGAATCATACACAGCTGATTCTGCAACAAGACAAAGATTTACTTCTTGTACAAAATCAGTTGATTCATCTCCAGAATCTGTCTCAATTCATATTGCAAGATTTTGATCTTTAGCAACTAAACCTTTTTTTTTTCAAAATTTTTGGGAGCTCTTTTGTAATACTCATTTTTTATAGATGGACAGTTTGAAGCAAAATGTCTGGGTTTTCTGTAATTAAAGCATGACAACTTTTCTTTGTCATCCTTATCTTCATTATTTTTGAAGTAAGACTTTTGAAAGTATGAAGAAAAAGGTCTTTGAAGACTTGAGGACGGTTTTTGAAAATTTGAGGAAGATCTTTGAAGGTTTGTGGAAGGTTTTTGGAAGTTCTTTTTGAAAGATTTAAACTTTCTAAATTGTCTTGCAAACGCAACAAATTCATCTTCATCAAAGTCATCATTTGACAGAGATGTAGATTTGAGAACTTTTTTTTCATAAATTTTTAGACTAGCAACAAGACTACGTATATGAGTCTTGTTCAAATCTCTTGCTTCCTTTATGGCAGTGACCTTAACATGTCATCTACTTCCCAAGCTGCTAAGAAAACACATATTTAAATCTTTCATGTTGTAAATTTTACCAAGCGAAGAGCATATATTACTTACCTCAATGAATTTATCATAAGTATTCTTTAACGGTTCCTTTGGATCCTTTTTGAAGGCATCAAACTATTGTATGCAATCATAGAGTTTGTTATCATTGGTGTTTTGATCCCCTTCAACGTACTCAAGAAGAGCATCCCATATTTCTTTGGTAGTTACACAGTCGTATATTTATTTATAGTTTTCGTCTAGAACAACACTTGATAGGATATGAACAACCCTAGCATCTAGCCCATCAATTATTTTGTCCTCCTCAGTCCATTCAGATTGAGTTTTGAGGACATATTCTTCAATAGCAGGAGCAAGAGGATTTATGTTGTCATCATCTGCATTAGAAGATTTGCCAACTTTAGTATTGATTTTCAAAGGATTGCATAGGACCACCTCTTACACATTCCATCAATCGTTTATCAATGTTGTTCATATATCTTGTAATCCTTTCTTTCCATATATCAAAGCGATCTTTATAAAAAATAAGTACTTGAGTAGCATTGTTTGATTGAAAAGTTTTTGTAGTTGCTATGATCGAACTTTCAAGTTCTTAAACTTGAAAAATAATAATTTTCAAAAAGTAAGCTTTGATACCAATTGTAAGTCAAGTTGGAAACAAATAAGGCTAAATGGGGGGGGGGGTGAATAACCTTTTAAAACTTTGAGGGTCGTTTTGAAAAATTTCAAAAAGTTGCAATGAAAAATACAACTTTTGTGAGTCAGCTGATATAGTGTCAGCTGGCTGATGGTTTTGAGTTACTGACGCTGTTAGCTGGAAGGAGAAAATAGATCAATTTGCTGACACAGTTTGATATTTTGAAAAGATCACAAATTATAAGAAAATAATTGAAAGACAATTTTTAAAACAAGTAAACAACTTATGTAATGAACTGACTGACACTTAAGTAGATTAAGATTGCTTAAGTGTTAGAACATTTTGTAAGAGCTGATGAGTAAAAGACAAAACAGTTGAAGTGGTTCACAGTATAAACTGCTACGTCCACTACCAAGTTGATCAAACTTGGATTTTGAAGTATACTAATATTATTAATAATCTAAGTGATCACTAATAGATCAGTGTACAACAAAGACCGGTGTTTATGAAGTATGATTGAAAGACAATCACACTCGTGTGACAATCAAATGATTCCTTAAAGAATATGAAAGAAGTAAGGAATGACTAAATAAATATTGTTTAAACAAAACCTAGAATAGCGTAAAACTATGAGACTATCTAGTTTAGTGTTTAAGACTGGAGCACTTCAAGTAAATGATTACTTTAGAAAATAGAGTGAATGCTTCACTTGTCTTCAAACTGTTGCTTCCAAGGTCTTTATATAGAGTAGCTTGTGATTCAAACCGTTGAAGGCAAGATTTGAATTTGAAATCCAATCCAATTTGATGAAAGAATAGTTTTTCAAGATTATAGGGATCTTGTACGTTAGGATATAAGACATGCAATTTTTATCCTAGCACAAATAAGGAAAGTATTAGAAATACCATGTTTGATCAAATCGGGAAATGATTGATTTTGAATGTTATCTTAAAAATGTCAGTCGATAGTTATATATAGCAAAAGAAATACCAGTTGAAAGAATTTAAGATTTTAGAAATTTAGTCTGCTTAAATTATCTAACTTAATCGTTTTATGTAAATCAAGCATAATCCAACACCAGCACAACCTTTTGATTAAATAAAATGTCACGTCATGTTTGTCTTTTTTTTGTTCACTTATTTTTATTTTTTGGGGTTTCTTTTTTTTTTTTTTAAATTTTAGTCATCCAACACGGTGCTGGTTGCCGAAACTATTTATACTAAGGGTTAGGTTAAGAAATTATAAATTTCATAATATTAATTTATTAATATATATGTATAAATTTTTTTTTCTGCCGTAATTTTTTAATGTAAATTGTATATATTAGTTCAATATTTTTTTTTCTGTCATATAATTTCTACAATTATCTATAGATATATAAAAGGAGATGAGCAAATAATGAAAATATCCCGCCAAAAGGGACTTTCCAAATTTAGAAACATTTATAATTTGTATATTTGTCATATTTTTTTTGGAAATTGAAATGAAAATAAATTAATGAAGTTGACAACAACTCTTCAAATTCAAAAGACTTTACAAATATCTAGTGCATTTAATGTAAACAAATTGTATAACATTTAATATAGTTCATTATGGTTTACGAAATGACAAGAAATACAATATCAAAATAATATCAAATATTGAATAATTTATTTTATATCCGTTTTCACATTTCTTTTTTTTAATTTAATATTTTTTTTGCATTTGTAATTGACATATTGGCTTCTAAAGCTTCACCACGACAGTCTAAACTCCTAGAAATAAGATTAAATGATGAAACCAATCGATTCAGTATAAATTATTTGCCACCATTATTAATAATAGTTTTGACAAATAATCACAATGCAGTATTATTCGAACCAGTTTAAAATCATAAATCAAAGTAATATAGTTACTTCACATTACTAATGAATTAGTTAATGGTTTACTAAAGAAATATTTTTAGTAAACGTCCAAAATTATGATAATATTTTTTTCGTTTAGTAAAAAACGAATTACATTAACAGACTTACTAAATAATGTATTGTTCAAGATAGAACACTATCATTACCTCATTAAAGCTTTAATATTTTAACTAACTTTATTTAAAATTTATTCATTGATGTAATAAGAAATATAAAAGATGGATGTCAGATAAATTGGTTAATAGACAAAGACAAATTAGTAAAAGAACACATGCATTAAATTAATGTTTCTCCAAGGAGTATATAAAATGATTGTCAAGCATAGTTATTTGCAACCGTATAAAGTGTATAAACTAAATGCAGTAAATATTTTGAAAGAAATCATTCTGTTAATGTATAAACGAATTACATTAACAGACTTACTAAATAATGTATTGTTCAAGATAGAACACTATCATTACCTCATTAAAGCTTTAATATTTTAACTAACTTTATTTAAAATTTATTCATTGATGTAATAAGAAATATAAAAGATGGATGTCAGATAAATTGGTTAATAGACAAAGACAAATTAGTAAAAGAACACATGCATTAAATTAATGTTTCTCTAAGGAGTATATAAAATGATTGTCAAGCATAGTTATTTGCAACCGTATAAAGTGTATAAACTAAATGCAGTAAATATTTTGAAAGAAATCATTTTGTTTAGATGTTTTGAAGCTTAATTTATGAGCAATATGAGTAGTTTTGTGAAAAGTTAATTTCTTCTTCATTCTTATAAATTTTAGACTCTTATAGTTCTAAAATTTTAAGATTTTTAGAACCAGTTTGTTGTTCGAGGTGCTTAGGTATTTTCATTATTCTAAAAGATTGTTTTCTATATTTCATAACAAGTTTATATATCGATAATATCAATAAATTATATAACACTCATGTTTCAAATAATTTACTCCATACAAAAGTAATATAAACATATATAATTATGACATATTATGAAATTTACAGACAATTTCATATAAATTAGTAAATAGAAAAGACAAATTAGTAACTAATTACCTACAATAAATTTATTCTTAACATTTACTTGCCACCGATAATGGTAATAGTCCAGAAAAATAATTATTATATAAAGTATCAGCATATGCACTACTCCTATTGTCATTCAAATATTTTGTGTTTAACTGTCGAATACTTATAAAAATTCAAGCAATTTTATATGTGAAATCTATAGATCGTAAGTTTAGATTGAACAAATAATTGACAAATTTATAAGAAAATAAGTATATATTTGACCCAAGGGGTGGGAGAGATAGCAAGACTAGGGACCACACTTACCTATCAAAAAATAGATAAATAAATAAATATATACATATATATGAGATTTTTTCTACCCTATTTTAATCAAATCTGAAGCTAAAAAATAAAATTCTTAATATATTTGTCTAGTCTACATGTTTAAAAATCCAGGTCTAATATATTCAAAAAAACAACATAAATTAACATATAAAAATCTTTGTATATTTGTCCAACCTACATGTTTAAAAATTCAGGTATAATATTTGCAAAAAACTTTAGCCTATTAAAGTTAGTTTACAAAAAAAATATATTTATTCAACTTAATCGGTAATAGGCCAATGTTAATTTGAATTTGAATTTTACAAATATTTACCAAAATATACAGATGTAGGATCTTTTTCTCAATTTTTATGAAGTCAAAAAGTGTATAACTGATGTTTATTTTTTCATTTTTGTCAAAATTAAATTTATAAAACAAATGTCCAATATAAAAAGCTGGGATAAGATTTTTTAATCCATTTTGAAAAAAAATTGGAAAAAAACTCATATGCATAAAAATTTTCTCAGATATGATAGATTTCATTTTCTATTGTTATAAACTGTTTATTAAAGTAAAGATGCATATTGATATGTACTTGGATATAATTAATTAACTATAAGATCTGTATATTTTCCATACTTGGTTAAATTAAACTCTTAATTTTTTTTAATAATAATCGAAATTCAAATTTGTATCATATAAATTTCTCTCAAAATTTTATTAAAAAAAATAAAAAAGGAAATTTAAGAAACTTAGCTGTGAAATGGTTTGAAGGTATTCAATGTTAGAGTTTATTGCGGGATGATGTAGCTACATATTTCAAAAAAAGAAAGGGGACCTAACGAAATATCAACTATATGTTATAGGACTTTTCCCAATACACACTAAAAATCTAGACTCAATAATTTCTGTTATTGAATAGTTGTATAAAAATTATATTGAATAATATGTCATTCCTAATTTTTTTTTTGTGTTGGAGGTTCTGTTTAGAGTCTGCTATTTCAACTTCAATTCTTTTTTTATTAGATATAACAAACGGTTTGATATTTGACTATTTAATATTTATTTATATATATAACATAAACATTTGTGTTTTTTTAAGGTTATTTGAAAATTACCAATCCAACATTTAAATGTAATTTTTTGTGGTGCTTTTATTTGGTAGTAAGAAAGATTATCTCGTTGTTTTAATATTAGCAATTCAAAGTATAGTGTCGTATGCAAGGATAAATACAACTTCATACTTTAAAACCACCCCTTATAGAATTCAAAATAATAATCATACGTTTTCAATGATAAATATTATTTATAAAACAATATTCCAAAATTTATAATATTTTTTTCAAATATATGTGTTTGGTGGAGATTTTTGATAGATATTGCATGTGATTCTAAAAGGAAATACACAAGACATAGTTCATCCAACTATTAATTCATTGTATTTATGGAAAGATTCGTAGATATTGAGGTTGACAACGAATAAGAGATACAAATGATGAGTCCAACGAGAGTTCTGAATAATTGAAACTTTTTGTCGATTGGATTGCGAAGATTGACGATGGTAAAATTGGTGAACCAAATGATAATTGTGCTTATCTTGATATTCTCAATCAAGTGCGCGCTGTTTAAGAAATTCAACGATCCAATCGCTCCAATTGTACACGCATATATCCTTCATTTGGAAACAGTCCCGATGATTCATCAATTTTGGAAACGTGAGTTATTCTAGATCCGACTCTTGATGTGGTTAATTTAATAAATGATTACAAGGTATTGAAGAACAATTCAAAATGAAGATTGTTTTTGAGCTCAGATTTTTCGTGTAATGTTGCTTCGTAACATTGACAATTTCATTGGGTTATGTATTAGCATGCGATTAATTATTACAAGGTTAAAAAATCAAGTTTTAGAAGGTAGAGTTCCTTCAAATGGTAATTCTGGTGGTACTGTTTTATTTCAAAAATATAACTGACACCATTTCATCATTGAATTTCATTCAAATTTCAAAGAAGACAGTTTACGCTGATGGTGTCTTACGAAATACCTATAAATAAAAGTGTCTAGTGTCAGACTTCTTTTGAAAAACCATATTTTTAGTCATGATCTGTATGTCGCTTTGTCTAGAGTTACTAATCTTACGAGTTTTTGAATTTTTTATATGATAGTAATAGTTTTAATAATCGTACATCTTCAATAAAAAATGTTACATATAAAGAAATATTTTAAAATTTATAATAACTTTTTAAATTTTTTATGTGATTTTCTTTGATTATACTGTTTATAATTTTTTTATTTATTTTGTTCATATTAAACTTTTTAATTGTATATTATTCAACTTTGATTGAGTATATGATTTTACACCCAAATAGAAATCGTACAACGCACGGGTGCATCACTAGTAAAGTTTAAAAAATAACTTTTTATTATCTTTTCATTAACTTTTCATTATCTTTCTAACGGCTGTCACGACTATGGTGCAAACTGGAACAAATTGTAACGTTAGATGATAGTATGAGACAAACCTTAGATTGGAGTATACTTTGAGATTGAGTGAATACTTTGGGGGTAATTATATTTTGGTTTTTTTTTTTGCCTTATTTAAGTCTGGACTTCTTCTTAGAATATTTTTTCTTAAAGGGAAATAGTAATAACCTTTATCAAAATTTCCTAGGGCATAAAAGAACTTGTCTTTGGTGTATTCATCTTTCATGTTTTTCAAACTTCGAGAAAGTTACCATTTTTTCAACAAATTATATACCTAAACATGCCTCCAAATTCGGTAGCCTCTCCAAAAAGAACATAATTAATCTTGCGAGACACGGTATGACTACCAAAAGAGATTTGTATTTACAGATTTTCAATATATGACTACTTATATTAAAGATTATTACATAGAAACTCAGTATTTTTTTACCACATGTGCATATTTGTATATTTTCAATAAATCTTGGGAATTGTGTAATCAATTAATCAGATTTGTGTTCTCAATGCATGTTAATTAATATATAATAATATTCAAAAATGGCTTTCTTTTTTTAACAAATACATTTTGACGTGGTCTTACCTCTTATATATATATATATATATCACAACTTGGAATTCATTATTTCGCAAAGGTGAACCTTTCACGCTCATGCATATGAAAATTGCTTACTTGTGAAGGTCACAATAATTGAATCCGGTGAATAGCCTATAAATTTATCACTTAGATTAACCCACGTGTGGTTGAATTATCTTTACAAATTAGGCTTGTTTTGGGTTTTATAATTTCACCAATTCAAAGGATTATATATTGGAGTTGAAACTTTTTAAAGGGCCTCGTTTTGATTGTGGATGCTCTTAAATCGTAAATCTTATAAGTTAACCTATCAATATAAAGTCGAGTAAAGAAGAAGTCTCATATAAGCAATTATAAAATTCTTATAAGTTAATCCATTAATATACGGAACCAAATGAGTCGATTCGTTTTGTGGTTTATATAAATTAAAGAAATTAACCAACATTAAAATAACAATAAAACAATATTTTAATTTGACATTAACATCAAAATTAGGAAATAATCTACAAACAACAAAACATAAATAAAAAATACAAATTCTAAAATAAACACAAACAATGGAAGAAATAATAGTTCTCCAATAATCAAATTTTATTTGTTTATCGTTTATATATATATATATATATATATATATCTAACAAAAAATACTCGTAAAATCGTTTTACCAAAATATTCGCATATAATTTTTGTAATTATAAAATTCAAGTTTGTAATAGAGATATTGACGATTGGATGAAAAGACAAACATTGGTGATAGAGGTGAGAAATTGAAGAAAAGGAAAAGACAAAGACTTAAATATGTGTATTTAATTAATTGGTAGTTTGAGTTTAGGGGCTAACATTGTTGCACGTGGAGTGAGTATTGAGTTAATGGTACTCCTAATTCATTCAACCCAAAAATATTGACGAAGATGGAATGCAAAGAAGTGGGAGCTTAGCCACATCCAGCTGGTTCCCCACACCTATAATTTTTTGTTTTTGATTACCTTTTGAATATTGTATATTTGTGGATCAAGGCTTGCCCGGTGGATAGTTTGAGGTATGGGAGAAGTGATGCCATGGCCCATGGCCCATGGCCCATTGCTAAACCACCTAAATCCTAAATCTTCCCGACAAAAATATCCTAAAGAATTGTATTCTATGGTTGTATCATGCTTTTCACAAAAATAGCACATAAAATCTAAGCATAAGTAAGGCCTCGTTTGCAGTATTTTCACATAAAATCTATGCATAATTAAGGCCTCGTTTGGTGTAATGTTTTGAAAATGCAGTTTTTTTTTGTAAACACGTTTGAAAAACTATTTCAAAACGCTGCATATTTTTATAACGCTTTTAAAAAAACAACATTTTTACCTGCGTATTAATCAAAACGCTCCACAAAACAAACACTAATACGAAAATATACAAAAAGAATCGTAATTTATTTTTTCATAACAAGTACTGCATTTTTTGTAATAATACTTTGCGTGAAATGATTTGTACATATTTCATATTGACAACATTGAGTTTTTCTCTTATACTAACAAGTATAAAGTTTGGTGTTTCAAATTCATAGCGATTTAAAAAAATACGCGTTTATATTTTATTCAAAAAACATTATTCTAAAAAGTCTCTTTTTGTTTCGGATAAATAGTTTATTATTTTATTTTAACTGTTTTATTTAAAAAGTTCACATTCAAAAACTAAGCTATATAAATGTCATTTTATTACGAATAAATAATTAAAAATATTATTTGTTTTAAAAAATTAATTTTTAAATGGAGATTCTATGTGCGAAAAGTAACTTTTATTACCTAGTACATAAGATAGGATATACGAGTTATGGAATAAAGTCAAATGTGTTGATTTGGACCACAGAAGACTATAGCCACCTCCAAGGAATCCGCGTTCATACACAGGGAACTTGCACCAACCCAACCCACGTCATCACCGGACAATCTGCTTCAAGTTAAAAAAATATAATAATAATTGAAATACATGGTGATTACCAACATTGAAGAGATTGCTAATAATGCCGTACGCATAGTATACAAAAGAACAAATTAAATTCAGCACTTGAAAAGATCAGTGGATGATGCAGACATTGTATTAGAGAGTGAATCAATAGTATCCCCCACTGCCACTGGTATGAACTAGAACCCTCTGAAGCTACTTGGAAGCGCCCCACGGCCCCCACCTCTAAGCTTAAGATATGCCAAATTAAACAATACAAATCACACTTAGAATGACTGGATATTGGATAATAACCTCGTCTATATATATCTCCAAACTGAAGACATATATAGGAGTATAATACACAAAATGGCTGAGCATGCAGGTAGCACTAATGCTGGAGGTGTCAGTACTTCGGCCTACCGAGGTGTCCGCAGGTGAAAATGGGGGAAATGGGTGTCTGAATTACGAGAGCCTGGCACAAAAACGCGTATTTGGCTAGGGAGTTTCGAGACACCTGAAATGGCTGCCATGGCATATGATGCAGCTGCGTTGCACTTTAGAGGTGATGATGCGAGGCTGAATTTCCCAGAATTGGCTGGGACTCTTCCCAGGCCAGCTAGCTCGAGTGCTGAAGATGTACGCTTGGCTGCTCAAGAAGCCTCTTTGAGAGTCAAATCTTCCAATGCAGGGGATGGAAGCTCTGGCTCGAGTCATATAGGACTTTCCCCAAGCCAAATTCAGGCCATAAACGAGTCGCCACTGGATTCACCTAAAGCGTGGATGGAGATGGCCAATGCCTTTGGGTTAGAGCAGCGTATGTTTTTTTCTACCAACACGGACATGAATGGGGAAGAGATGTATGATGATTCCCTTTGGGGATCCTAGGTGACAAAGCACCTACGTACTCAACCAACGTCCGCACGTCCTAAGCAATTCTTAAAATGTTTGCTACAGATACTTACATCGTCCCAAAGTTCATATTCAGAAACTATAACATGTAACTACAGACTTCCCCATGCGTGTGTTTTACCTTGTATACAGAGGTCAGTGTTAAAAACCAGACCCAATTCACAGGACATTTGAAAATTAACTCCTTTTGCTTAAGACAGGGGAACATTACAATTTTTTTAATTCTCCCGTTTAATGTTACTGTGTGTGTGGGTGATTTTATTCTATAGGATCCATATATTTTATTTATTGTTATGATTTTCTTTGAAGCTACTCAATCCTACACCCTACTCGGGTTAGGGGCAACGAAGAGTCGCTGCAAATGCAACTAGCTAGCTAGTAAGATTCGGGCCACATTCTTTAGGTCAACTGACATTGAAATTGTTGGAGATGGTGATAGATTCAAGTGAACATCAATGGGGTTGGTTTTTTAGAGCTCATCAATTGAAAAGTAGTGATTGGAATCTATGTTTCACTGTTCTGGTAGTAAGATCCCTTGATCTCAATTGACACGGGATTTTTAGCAGTTTGGTGTGTGTTGTAATCACTATTCACTCCCTCTCGTACCTTATATTATTCTGAAGATGTGGATTTGGTTTCTATGGACTAATCTATTTATTTCAGTTTGTTCTATACTATGTTGATTTGTTGTGGATCTGTTCTGTTCTGTTCACACACACACACACTCTCTATGCAATGACAGCTATTGTAATTACTTGATCAAGCTCGCTAAGAGAGTAGAACTGAGGTAAGATTGACAATAGGGTGTAAATCGAACCATGAAATCGAACAAACTCAGTTGGTTTGGTGAGGTATCAAAAATTGGAAAATCACTCGATTTGATTCGATTCACGGTTTTTGCTATCGAACCAAACCAATCTATATATTTTTATTTATTACATAATTTATATTATATAATAATTATTAATTATTCTGAACATTTGAATCATCTGATATGTATAATCTAGTCCCTTGATTTAGTCATATAATATATATGTATATATATACATACACACACATACTAAACCAAACAAAGTTTTTATTGTTGGAGGACTATTATTTCTTCTATTATTTGAGTTTATTTTGGAATTTGTATTGTTTTCTTCATGATAATTAATTTTTAATATGTTCTTTTATAATTTTGATGTTAATTCAAAATTAAAATCTTATTTTTATTGTTAATCTTAATGTTGGTTAAGGTGATTAAAAATAATTTATATAAACAAAAAACCAAGTCAAACGAAATCGAGTGGTTCGGTTCACTTCTAATCCTTATTCGATTTGGTTCAATTTGAAATGTTTCGAACCAATAGGGAAGTTCGGCAGTTCAATTTGAAATATTTCGAACCAATAGAAATCGTGGTTTTGACCAAAACCAAACCAAATAAAACCAAACAAACCTATAAGGTACACCCCAAATTAGTAAACCCACCTAGTTCAAATAGCAATCAAACTCAGAAATCGGATCCGCCCACAGATTCTCTCAATGTACATCAAAATTCCAAATGCTCGCTCCAGCACATTAAAACCACTTTTGAAACAACCAAACAGAGGTCCGGTCACATCGCATGAAGGTTTGCCAAACCACGGACTTCTGGTAAAACTATGCATCACGGTACTCAAATAAAGCTCAGCAGCCAACTTTCCAGAACCGGATGGTGAAAAAGAGCTCTCCAAGACCACGTGAAAGACCTAACTTAATGGTCAAATTTGAAAGTGATGGAGCTGACGCAGTCTAGCCGTGGAGGTTTTTCCATACTCGAGCTTGACTGCACATCCCAAACTGCCGTTTTGCTGACCGGTGTTTCTCAGATGCTAGTACGTACGGCGTACCTACGGAATAGTAGTGACTCAATCTATTTTTTGCAAAATCCCTATTTGGGCCACTAATTTTTCAAAAACTTACGATACGGTCACTGAAAGTTTAAAATTTTCATTCTTGTCACTATATATTAGTTAGGCTGCAAGCAAACCTATTTTTTGGATGGACGTTAGTTCAGTCATTAATCAAAGGGGTCCAAGTGAAAAAAATGGTTTGTCTTCTCTCTCTCTCCAAGCTGACCCAATTGAACGGTATACCCTATCTTCGCATCTCTCATAAACCCTAGCAACAATGGAGTGGAATCACCAAACCTTGCAATTTTTATCCCAATCTTTCCTTGACACTCTCTTTCCTCTCCTTCAAGTCCATCGTCGTGCCTAGAAGAAGCTCTATGACGCGACCGATTCCCCTAACTACGGTCTAGCCATACTTCACCTTGTCGTTGAGCCATCAGTTGATGAGAAGATCCGCCAGGCTACCACTGTTAACTTTAAAAACCATCTCAAATCCCGGTGGAAACTGCAATCAGCGTCTCCCCGCATTCCCAAAAAAATTCATCATCTGGGTTTGATGGGGAGATTTACAAAGGTTTTGAGTCCTTTATTTGGGTTTTCCCCAAAAAAAAAAAATCATTTGGGTTTGATGGGGGAAATTTTCTTCCCTTATTGATTCAAATTCCGGCGAGTCGCTGGGCGCTTGGAGTTAATGACCAGAGCCGGCCCTTGCATGAGGTGGGTGAGGCCCAGGCCTTAGGCCCCCAAAAAATGACTAATTTTTTAGGCCCCAAAATTTTATTCTTCATTTTATATATATTTTTAAATGAAGCCCTAAATTCAATTGCAATTTACTAGGCAGCACGGGAGACGAGGCAAAGCCGCACCGCAAAAGGGACATATCACTGTTGGCGACAACAAGTCAACAACTCAACTATTCAAGCCTCGAATCTCCATTGTCGGCATCCAGGACCTCCAGGTAATTAGAATTTAGAAGCCAACCCCTTTCATTCTCTCATGCTCTCACTTAGTCACTTTTGACTTTTTCTTTAATTAATTAATGTTCAATTGCTCATTGTTGATTGTTCAATATTCTGCATTCCATTTTGGTAGCCCATGAATGATGTCATTCATTTATCTTCATCCTAAATTCCTAAACAATCCTAATAGCCTATCATTATCATGCTTTCAAGTTTCAATAATTCAATTTTGGGTAATTTTGTTTTTGTGTTTAGCCTATTTCTTCATTTAGAAATTAGATTGTTGCACTTTACAGATTACTTGTTTTAATTTCTTATTTTTGCTTCATTGCTTAAATTGATGGGTTTCTCTCTCTCTTTCTATTGATTATTGATTTATAATTTTTTGCTTAATTGTTTATGAGTAGAACTGTAGAAATTAATTTTAATGGGTTTCTATTGAATTTTGATGAGTTTATGTTTTTTTTTAAATTGATAATGGAACTTGAATTGTTTCTTGTAAATTGACAATTATTGTAGGTAGACAAAATGTCATCACGAAAGTATCTTTCTGGAAATGAAAAAAAGGAAGAAGAAGCTAAAGCAAGAACAATTAACACAAGCTTTAAGTGGTTCTATTAACAAGTATTTCACATCTACTAAGTTGGATGAAAGTGAAACCATTTCCATTGAAAATCCAGTGCTCGAAGAAGCGGTTAATTTAAATCATAATGATCCCGTTGATAGTGACCATGGGCAAGGAGAAAGGGTCAATAGTGACATTCCTTCGGCTCAAGAAAACATTCAAGAACCTTCAGAATTAGACATTTATGATCCAAATAATTGGAAGTCAATTGATGATAAACTCATAGGTTTGTTGGTGGAAAAAGGGTCAATTAGAGTTGAAATGGAAGAATCGAATATCAAGGGATGATTCGGATAAGAAACGACATTTTTCAAATGTGCATTATATTCGCCGCTTGCCCAATGGAGAGAAACAAGATAGAAAATGGCTTGTGTATTCAAGATCCTCCGATAAAGTGTTTTGCTTTTGTTGTAAGCTTTTTAAAGAAAAAGAAAAAGAAGGTGATTCTCAATTGACTAGTATCGGGTTTAGAGATTGACACAATGTTGGAAGCAGACTCAAACAACATGAGTCAAACAATGAGCACATACTTTGCATGCAAAAATGGATTGATTTGGAGATAAGACTGAGGCGTAATCTGACAATTGATAAAAGTGTGCAAGAACAAATTATGAGAGAGAAAGAACACCATAGGCAAGTTTTCATACGAGTGATGGCTGTTGTTAAAAGTCTTGCAAAAAACAATTTGGCTTTTAGGGGAAATAAGGAGAAGATTTATGAGGAAGGCAATGGAAATTTCTTAGGTATGATTGAAATGATTGCGAGTTTGATCTGTTATGCAAGAGCACTTACGGCGTTTTCAAAGTAAGGAAATTCAATATCACTACCTTAGCCACAAAATTCAAAACGAATTGATTCAGTTGTTAGCTAATGAGGTGAAAAGTACTATCATTGAAAAGATAAAAAAAGCAAAATACTTCTCGGTTATACTTGATTGTACACATGATGTAAGTCATGAAGAACAAATGTCTTTACTCATTCGTTGTGTAAATGACACTGATTCTCCTGTTAAAGTTGCTGAGTATTTCTTGGGATTTATAAAAGTTGATGATACAACTGGAATGGGGCTCTTTTCGGAACTTGGAAATGCTTTATCTCTGTTAGGATTGAAAATTGAAGACATTCGGGGGCAGGGTTATGATAATGGTGCTAATATGAAAGGGCATCGGAAAGGTGTACAAAGTAGATTGCTTAGCATCAATCCAAGAGCATTTTACGCACCTTGTGGTTGTCATAGTTTGAATCTTGCATTGTGTGATATGGCAAACTCATCTCCTAAGGCTAGAAATTATTTTGGAGTGGTTCAACGTCTTTATACACTTTTTTCATCTTCAACAAAACGGTGGGACATATTGAAAAGGCATGTGAATGGTCTTACACTTAAACCTTTGTCTCAAACTCGTTGGGAGAGCCACATTGAAAGTGTTAAACCAATCAAATATAATGCCTTAAAAATCAGAGATGCTTTGTTTGATTTAGCAAGTTCTAGTGAAGATCCCAAAACATCGTGAAGCAGAATCATTAGCCGTACATGAAGTTGGGAGCTTTGAGTTCTTGGTTAGCACAATGATTTGGTATGAAATTTTGTATGCGGTCAATATTGTGAGTAAGACTTTTCAAAGTGAAGACATGCATATCGATGTTGCGATAGATCAATTGAAGGGCCTTATTACTCGTTTTCGTGAATACAGAGAGCATGGTTTCAATGATGCTTTAATAAAAGCACAAGAACTTGCTCGGGAAATGGATATTGAGCCGATATTTCGTGAAAAAAGACAAATTCATAGAAAAAGACATTTTGATGAGACTTCTAGTGAAGAGACCATTTTTTCTCCACAAGAGAGTTTCAGATTAGAGTACTTCTTGTTTATTGTTGACAAAGCTTTCACCTCACTTAGTGAAAGATTCAAGCAATTTAGTGAGTACGAAAATTTTTTTGGCTTCTTATTTGATTTGAAGAAGTGGACAGATGATTCAAGTTTAAAAAGTTCTTGCAAAAATCTTTCAAATATTTTGACACATAATGGACAAGTTGATGTGGACGAGGATGATTTGTTTATGGAGTTGCAACTTGTTAAACATATTTTGCCATCAGAAATAGGAGGACCTATCCAAGTGTTGAATTATTTGAAACGGAATAATGGTTGTTTTCCAAACACGGAAATTGCTTACCGAATTCTATTGACTATTCCGGTTACGGTTGCATCTGGGGAAAGAAGTTTTTCGAAGTTGAAGTTGATAAAGAACTATCTTCGGAGCACAATGTCTCAAGAACGCTTGAATGGGCTAGCTATGATATCTATTGAGAAAAACATGGCTGAAAAAAATGATTATTCTACTTTGATTACTGATTTTGCTTCTAAATGTGTTAGAAGAGTGGCATTTAAGTAACAATTTGTAAATGTCTTGTGTTATGCCCATAACTTTGAAATGAAGTGTTTTTTTTAATTATCTTTTATATTTCTTTGGTTGTTTCTTTAGTTTTTTAAAAAACAGAAAAAAAAATTGCTATAAAGGAAAGGCCCCGTTCAAGATGATCGCCTTAGGCCCCGATTTTACAGGGCCGGCCCTGTTAATGACAATGGTCTGTACATAGTTTTGTTTCTTGATTATTTGAAATTGGGGGTCCCTGCAATAGGTGGTGGTCTGCCATGATTTGCAACTGTGTTGACTTTAACCTTAGCCTTGACTTACATTGTAAAAGTTGGAGCCTCCAAGATGGTTAGTGATGGATTCGTGTTGTGGATTAGAATTTGTATCTGAATACGCTCTATTGGAATCTTAGTTATCGCTAAGCTAATATGAGGTGTATGGTTGAGATGGTGGATTCAGGCAACAACAACAATGTCCAACATGGGGAAGATTGTGACGGAGATGAGTAACAATGTCCAGCATCAGCAATGTTTGAGATTTTTTTTTTGTTTCATGGAAAGTTAAATTGGGATTGTTTAACTTGGACCCCTTTGGTTTCTAATATCACACAAAGGGAATAATTGTCAATTTAAAGGGGCAAAATAGAGATTTGACTCTGATTTAATGACAGAACTAATGTCCATCCAAAAAATAGGTTCGCTTGCAGCATAACTAATGTATAGTGGCAAAAATGAAAATTTTAAACTTTCGGTGGCTGAATCGCAAATTTTTGAAAAGTTAGGTGGCCCAAAAGGGATTTTTCCATATATTTTCTCCAATCTTGATAGGCTTCTGTAGACACCCTAATTTCGTATGACTCATTTTATTAAATGTCATATATATATATATATATATATATATATATATATATATATATATATATATTAACCTTTCAGGATGCCAGAATGCAAAACATAAAAATAACAGGTCAGTGGAGCATAACGAAAATTTGAAGATTTGTGAAGGACATGCAAGTCGGGGCGCAACGCCCAAAGATGCATGTGCCACGCCCCAATATGTTTTCTCCTTCCCCAGTTTGCTGCACTGTCTACACTACATGGCTTGCTTTCTCTACACAGTGTACAAGCATTCTCAGCCTTCCACTCCTAGATGCCTGGCCTGATCTTGGGCTATAAATAAAACACTCCCCCTGCCTTCAAAAATCACCCCAGCCTTCTCCCACGACTTATCTTTCTTCTTCTCGTCTCTTCACTTGAGAAGTGAGCAAAAGGCTCCCAACCTCCTCCTCCCTTGCCTTGTGCAAGCAAGCCCTCGAGCCTTCGGCCCCCGGCCTCCTCACTTGCCCGAGCAAACGAGCCTCTTCGGTCCTCACCCCGGCGAGCCGATCTAGAAAGCCAAAAACTGCGGTTATGCTGCCTGGATATAACAAAATATAGTGATAACAACAACAACAATAAAAGCAACACTAACACCAACAAAGAAAAAAAAAGACTTCTCTCTCGAGAAGACATGGGGAAGCACACTCAAAAATGCATAGTGGGCTTAAGCCGAGGTGTATATACCGGGATCAGAAAGTCACACTACAAGAGGAAGGTATCAATTTATTATTCTGTCTCGCATTTAATTTAAATAGAATAAATGTAAATATAAATTATATTATGTTTGTAAATATTGTTTATAGATAACATTGTAATTAGCTCCTATTAGTTTATATTTTAAAAAGTAATTTAAATATAATCTTTTCTTTTATTTAAAATATTAAATAAAATAGTATTTATTTAAATGTATATATAATATTAAAATAGTTGTAATCATGCTTAAATAATGGCTAATACACTCTAAACAATAATTCATCATAATATAGTCGTTATCACAATATATACACACACAACAAAGCATGTTTTTAGCAAAACCCAAAATGAGACCAAAAGGACGATCTGAGTGTCTAACCACTTCTCAAATCGTAACTTAGCCTCCGGACCTACACTTTCTGATAATTTTGGTTTTTCTCTATTTAACATTAAAATAAGGTGGCAACTATGCATACATATTTTTAGAGTCCACGACGAAACCAAACGCATTCTAGGGCTAGACTCAATTGTTTGAGATTTGTTAATTTGTTTATATATATAACATGTTTACATACATGCATAGTTTATAGTAGTTTGCAAATGTGCGCTTAATTTGTTATTATTATAAATGTGCATTTAATTTATTATTATTGCCAATATATTGTGAAAGACGGAAGACATTTGTAATTTGTATTTTTTTGGGCGAAAGCCAGACATGTAATAATATTTTATTTGCTCTATCATATTTTATTTTGAGGATTAGGACCAAATGTAATTAATAGGAGCATATAGTTTCCTCACTTTTCTTTCTACTTATTGACGTGATGGCCGTTTCGTGCGCTTGCTTCTTCCCTTGTGGGATTCAAACTAATTAGTCGAGAAAATCCACAAAAAGAAAAAGATAGGCCAAAATTTTACTACTTTATGCCTGTAAAAAATCTCTTCTTTTTTTTAGCTAATTCACACACCTGCACTCACGTAGTAATATTCCGAACTGTTACCCTCTACATGAAAGCTAGCCTACCCCCCTGCATCACCCCCATTAATTGCGTGTATATCTTATAGGACACTTCATTGACCGGTCGGTTTTTGTAGCTCAAAATTAATTACCAATCTCATATGCATGTAAAGTCAAAAAGAATTGTTGACCAAAAGAAATACATCATCGCATAGTCAACAAAGATACATTGGAATTGACCAATAATTTTAGTGGTATCTTGTTAGAACGATTGAATGGTGGATCCCGAAAAGAGTATAGACCATTCGCTCAGAATTTATCCGATTCTTGGGAAGTCGAAAGACAGGTGGAATACGAAGGTCTTATACTCTGGCAAAAGAATACACTATTCCACAAAACGGGTCTGCTGGGCGGGTTTGCCTGTGGGCCTGAAAAGCCCGTTGTGAAACGGGGTGGGGCGGGAAAGCCCGTGAACATAACGATCCTGAAAACTCCTAGCCCAAATCGCCCCGCGTAGGACCACGGGCAAAACGGGCAAGCCCACAAAAATGGGTTTATTTAAATTTTTATTTATTTATGATCAATTATTTGAATTTATGATAGATTTAAATTTTCGACAGAGAAACCATTAAATTCATAATACTTCAAATAACAAAATTACATATCCATTAATATATTCAAAATTCTTAAAATACTAAATAAGTAAATAACAAAATAACAAAATTAGGAAATTACATATCCATAATCCATTAAATTCAAAATACTAAATAACAAAATTACATAACAAATTAACCATTAAATTCAATGGATAATTCGGGATGAAAATTGAAATGGCCAAATGGGCCTGGGCCACTTGATGATATAACTCATATAAGTTATTAGTTATTAAGTTATAACTTAGTAATAGACTAATAGTAACTTACAAATTTGAAATTTACAATACAAGTCCAGAATATGCGGGCTACCAGCGGCCCGCCCCAACCCGCGAAAGCACGTGACCCGCACGTAAAGCCCGAAAAGCCCGCATCCTAACGAGTATTGAATACACCAGCCCAACACGCCCCTAATAAGTGGCGGGGCAGGCATGCCCGTGGGCTTTTGCCCTATTTAACAGCTCTAATTCCAGGACATTGATGGTCCCAAAATAGGCTCAATCTAGGCTAGAAGGGGGGGGGTTGAATAGCCTAGTTGTGATTTATTAAAACCTTTTTCTTAAACACTTCTTAATGATTTCTTGAGAAGTTTAAATAGAAGATTTTTGGCCGAAACAAAGTAGATTTATCAAGAGTGTTGTTTAGATAGTGCATAAACAATTCTAATAAGAGTAATATCGAACAACACGCATGAATTTGAAGTGGTTAATGAATATACATCCACTACCAAAGTGGTTAGCTTTGGATTTTAAAAGTGCACTTGTTTATCCACTAGGTTTAATGAGTAAGATCTCTAATGGATCGTGTACAAAATAAGTTTTTAACCAAGAGTATAAAGGTGAGAGAGACAATCAATGATTAATTGTTCTCTACTAAAGACAAACTAAATGAAGCAATTTAAGATGGCGATTTGCCTGAAAGTTTGGTGAAGTGTTAGTCCTTGTTTTGATCTCTTGAATGCTTGGATGTTGAAGATGAAGCTTGAGAGTTTAATGCGCAAGAGTTGTTCTTCGATCTTCAAGACTTGAATAAATACTAGAAGAGATCTTTGGACCGTTGGAAAGGTGTCAACGTTCTTTGCATTGAATGCAATTGGCGCTTTGAAAGATGTTCATCAAAGACAATTCCCAATTTGAGTAAAAGACTTGGAAAGTCTTCTTTAATGTCTTCGCCTTGAGTTTAAAATAGAGTTGACTTCTTGAAAGTGAAATCGATCAAGACATAATGACTAGATATTTTATATCTAAAGAGGTGTACACGTGTCAAATTTTCGTGATTTGGCCAAATTGATTTTCAGTCTACGGCTAGAAGCTTTTGCAAAACCGCGCCTAGACGGTTCTAAAACACATTGATTCTAAGACTTGCCACACTAATCATGACCTTTTTTAGAATCGAGGATGACTCAACCAAATCTAAAATTAGGAATCAATAGACATAATAAAGAGAGTCAAAACAAAGCTATGCTTGCCCGACCAACTTTAAGATAATAAACAAAATATCTGTTAATAATAATAACACACTATGTACTTTCCCGAGCCAACACCTTAAGTCTTGCCTTCTCATATACTACCGTCGACCTTGTTTTTTCTAAGAGATTTGAGTTCAGAAACATAAGACAATTCAGGAAATGCAGATTTGAGTTTAGAAATAGAGGACAGTGAAGAAAGTACATATTTAGGTTCAGATACAGATTTGACTAGAATGGGATACAGAGACCCTCAGATACTTTCCAAATCTGGAGTTCCAAGAATGGCTCAAACAAGAGTTAGATGCCCATATGGAAAAAGTGACAAACCAGATGATTGAGAATCTTTTGGAAGGTTTAGCAGAAATCTTCAACCAATTTTCTTTGCGAATCGGGAAATTACCAATCTCAGTTGACAACCCCTTTCCCTTCCTAAATACCAACTTTCCTTCCCTGATAGAGAATGCTCTCCCTCAAAACACCAACATATTCAATGTCTTTCCCCCTACTAAAACACCAACCCCTTTACCCAAGACACCATCGTTCCAATCCAAAACATTAACAATTTTCCCCCACAAGGTATTTCACTTCCAAACATCGACACCCTCTCTTATTCCATTCCCCTTTACCCAAAACATATCCCCAATCAGCAATCCAAATAGTTACTTTACCTATGACCCAACAATAACCCTCACTAGACAAAAAGCACCTAGAACACCAGTGAGAATGACCAATAGGGCATCCATATACAACTTCTGCCAAGCAGAACAAAAACCCACTGTAAAGATCACATACAAAGTACCCTTTCCACAGCACCGCCCCAACCAACGAAGAAGGGATGAAACATAATCACCTTACTTAGGAGCCAGGTTTCAGTCAAGCACCTCGTCCCACTCCAAAGGGAAAAGACGACAAAAAGGACCTAAACATTATGATACTTTGCCTGCTTCGAGATCTGTGGTTTTTAGAACATTGTGGCTGCATGGATACCTCAAACCACTCGAGGGTTACAAACCCCTAAGCCCGATCCCTAACACATGGAATCACTCCAGTATTGCGAATATTATCAATGCATTGGACACCTCACTAACAAATGCTACCTTCTCCATAATACCATCCAAGACCTCATCGATAGAAAGTTCATCACGGTACCATATGTAGTGAACAACCCCTTGCCCCAAATCAACGCGATCGATGCTGATGATGTAACAACCTATACCCCTGCCCATTTTGGAAAAAAATGAAATACCCTTCCCTTACATCGCTGCTTGTCTCACTAATTTCAACTGCAACATGCTCTCCTTGAGCCCCATACTAAGCAGTAACCAGGTTTCACCTTGGGGAAAATGAACAATCTCAAAAAGTCACTTGGATCGATAGAAATGTCAGTCACCTTACCAGATGTGGTCGAGCCTACCAACCAAACCAAGAAGTTGTTAACCAGTCAGGGAAAGACAAAGAGGACAACACTGGGGGGGCTGGTACCATAGAAGATGCCTTGCTAACCCAAATGAAAAGAACCCAAGCCAACACATCCATCTAGGGCTTGTTATGTGCATCCAAGACCCATCGTGACACTTTAGCCAAATCGCCGAGCCAAGCAGTCATTCCCATTGAAACCTCTCCAGATGAGTTAACTCAGATGATAGGAAACATCCATTTTGGGAATATGATCATGTTTATTGACCTGGATCTACCGAAAGAAAGGACCAACCACATAGATGCTCTGTATATCACAGTCATGGAAAAACAAATACCTCGGGTCATAGTAGACAACGGTTCATCTTTAAATGTCTATCCTACAAGCACATTAGCTAAAATGGGATCAAAGATCTCAGAGCTAACTCCATCGTCACAGATGGAGAGAGCATATGACAACATAAGCCGCTGTGTACTGGGAGTAGTGACACTGATGATGACAATTGGCCCTTTCACCATGCCAGTTGAATTCCAAGTATTAGACATCACTGCCACTTTCAGTTTACTATTGGGTCATCCCTGGATCCATGGGGTAAAAGGGTAGCATCATCTTTAAACTAGTGGGTCAAGATCATCCATGATGATCACATAGTGATCATTCTCACCGATAAGATCATTGAAAACAAAGAAAATGGAGACATCCCCATTTTCGAGATAGAGCATGACGACACTGGCATCTTCTTTAGTGGCTTTGAAGTCATTCATCAAGCCAGAGTCAATGCCATTGAATATTCACGGGAAACAGACATCACTAAGACAAAGACTAAAGTTTTTGGTGAAATCGCCCCGCTAAACATGCTCCGAAAAAGGAATTGCATGCCAAGACTGGGGTTGGGAAGAAACCAGCAGGGACTGATATATTTAATCCATGAAGAGATCAAAGAATGCATCCCACCTTTTGGTCGAGGATATAATCCTACACCAGCTACGTTAGTCACGATCATGAGAGAAAAGCACGAAAGAAGCAAATGAGAGCGTGAAAAACGACTATACCATAGCCCTCTTCTCAGACCATACAGAAAAACCCTAAATGGTTACTTTGTAAAATAGGGAGAACTGTCACCTACCTCATGTTCTCTGAGCCATGGATTGACCACAATGGCAAAAGACACCCTGGTTGGAAAATATTCGAAAATGTGACTCTCGCTATAAGTGAACTGGAGAAACTTATGCTTGAACCCCGTGACTCTACATATAGAATAGAAATAGTGGAAAATACCTGGACCATAGACCAAGACGATTGTGCTTTAGCTTTGTTTGACAGTAACTTCATGATATATAATTTTTTGGGTATGATTGACGGAGGCATTGACACTCCTGAGCTCCCGACTGAATTTAAGGCTATCATAGATAGTCCATTATAGAACTGGTATACCACTGCTGGACCCCTCTTGAATGCTGCGGACATGATAAACCGTTTCGGATACACCCTACACTACCTTTTCCTTAGATTGGTCACCTACCATCCTGTTCCATGACACCCAAATTAAAGACCTCACTCCCTAGCACCTCAATGAAATAGCCAACTTTATAACCCCTTTTGTTAATGAAAGTCTCAGTGTTTGCACGTATTCCTTGGTTGCCAACTTGTTAAAAGATGAATTATCTGAAAACATAATTAAACCAGTTAATAACGAATTATTTAACAAAATGGACCCCAAAGACAAAGAGTACTTAACCGAAATCACAAAGTTGGTCAAGAGACATGGGCATCACAGTACAATAGCAACAGAAGAAGATTTTTTGTCATCAATCTGGGGCTGAACAGTGAGATCAATGAAGTCAGAATTGGCAGTTATCTACAAGGGCAAGACAAAATAACATTGAGCAGTTTATTGACAGATGTGTTCGCATGGTCTTATAAAGACATGCCTGGGTTGGATCCGACAATTGTACAACACAGGATTCAAACATATTCAGATGCCAAGCCAGTGAAACAGAACCTCTGCAAAATCAAGCCAAGATGGTGTCTGTAAGTGAAAGAAGAGATCATGAAACAATTAAGTGTTCTGTTCATACATGTGGTGGAATACCCAATTTGCTTATCAAACATAGTGACAGTGCCGAAGCCTAACGTAAAGGTTCGGATCTTTGTTGACTTCCGCGACCTCAATAAAGCATCTCCAAAAGACGACTTCCCTCTGTCAAACATCAATATTTTGGTAGATGTCGTGGCCTCTCACAAAATAAGGTCATTTGTAGACGACATGCTTGGAATACAATCAGATTAAAATGGAAATAAAGGACCAGGAGAAAACCTCGTTTATCACTCCTTGGGGGAATTACTGCTATACAATCATGCCATTCAGATTGAAAAATGTTGGGGCTACGTACCAAAGGGCTGCTACTGCCCTATTCCATGACATGATTCATAAAGAAGTTGATGTGTAGGTGGATGATATGATCATCCACTCAGATGAAGCAGACGATGCGCACGTCAAAGATCTCCGCAAGTTCGTTGAAAGATTACGAAAGCACCAAATGAAACTTAATCCAATAAAATGCACTTTTGGGTCACCAAAGGAAATGTGTTGGGATTCATGGTAATTGAGCAGGGGATTCAAATAGAACCTGCCAAAGTCAAAGCCATCACATACATGCCATAACCAACAATTCCAAGTAAAGTCAAATGTTTCCTTGGACAACTACAATACATCAGCTATTTCATCAAACAACTGACCTCCATGTGTGGGCCACTTTTCAAACTGCTAAAAAAGGACACTGATAGAGTACGTGATGAGGAATGTCAGCTCGCCTTTGAAGCAGTTAAAGGATACCTTCCTAGCCCACTAGTTTTAGCTCCTCCTCATACACAAACCATTGTTATTATACTTCACCGTCACAGACGCTGCGGTTGGAACCATGCTCGCACATGAAATGAAAGATTCCTATGCCAAAAATTTCATCTACTTTGTAACCCGAAAGTTACAGGGTAGCGAGCTCAACTACTCAGCTTTAGAGAAAAGCTACACGGGTATGGTTTGGGCAACACAAAGGCTCAAGATCTACTTACAAGCTCAGACTGTCAAAGCAATCTCTAGAATGGACCCAATCAAATAAATTTTCGAAAATCCATCCCTTTTCAGTTGGTTAGCCAAATGGTCCTTTCTGCTCAATGAATTTGACATCACATATGCTACCCGCAAGTCAATCAAAGGGAGCATAATTGTAGACCACCTAGTAGATTTGTCATTAGAAACAGATAATGTCGAGGAATTAGACTTCTCAGACGAAGGCATTTTTGAAATCAAAGATCACGACACTAAAGGGCAACTGTTTTTTGATGAGGCTGCCAATAAAAGAGGTTTCGACATAGGGATACTGCTAATCGATCCAACATGTTCTCATACACCTATAGCTGTAAGGTTGGAATTTGAATGCTCCAACAACACCACTGAATATGAAGCCTACATTGCTGGTCTAGAAGAAGCTCTTCAGAAAGGGGCCAGAGAATTAGAGGTCATTGGTGATTCCGCTCTGATTATAAATTAGATCGAAGGAAAATGGAAAACACCGGATCCCTGTCTACTGCTGCATCATACTCGTCTGAATACTCTTGGAAAGAAGTTTGACGACATATTATTCCATTACCTACCGTGTGATAGAAATCTTTTCACAGATGCATTAGCAACCTTGGCTTCACTGGTCGAGGTCCCATCAAACATGAACATGCAACCTTTTATGGTAGGAAAGAAAGTCACTTATGCCTACTACTTCACAATCAATACAGCTCCAGAAAAAGGCAATGAGCCCTTGTACTTAGACATTTGGAATTTACTCAAGAAAAATGAGTATCCAACTGGTCTAGATAAAAAAAAGGAAGAATTGCTCTTCGGAGATAGGCCACACAGTTTGTCATCAATGGGGATAGCCATTATAAAAGGCATTTATCAAGGTATAAATTTGTTATGTATAGACCAAGTCAGAGCAGAGCGAGTCATGGACCAACTACATGGTAGTACTCGTTGGCGACACATGTTTTCAAAAAAGCAATCCGATAGGGATATTGTTGGATCACACTTGAAATTGACTACATCCGTTGGGTATGCCACTACGACAAATGTCAGCGTTTCGCCAATCTGCAACATGTTCTTCCACACATACTATACAACTCAGTAGCCCCTTGGCCCTTCTTAATCTGGGGAATTGATGTCATAGGACAGGCTCACCCAAAAGGGACAAATGGTCATGAATACGTCCTCGTAGCCATCAACTACTTCACCAAATGGGTCGAAGTTGCCTCCTACAAAATATTGAAAGCCAGAAAAGTAGCTAAGTTTATCCGAACTAACATCATATACTGATATGGAGTACCGTTTGAAATGATCCCCGACAATGGTACACACTTTGAGGGCGAAGTTAACTAGCTACTTGATAAATTCAGAATACATCGAGATAAATCATTCCCAAATTGGCCATAAGTCAACGGAGCAGTTGAGGCTGCTAACAAAACACTCAAAAGCATTATCCGGGAAATGACAGAGATCAGAAAAGATTGGCCTGATAAATTGTCGTTAGCATTCTAGGGATACCGCACATCAGTCCGCACACCCACATGGGCTATGCCGTACTCTCTAGCATATTGCATATAAGATGTGTTACCAATAGAGGTTGAGATTTTGTCATTAAGAGTAGTGATGGAAATAGACATATCCGAAGTTGACTGACTTAGACAACGTTACGACGAGTTGGCACTGATTGATGAACATAAATTGCTAGCTTTAGAACACACACGAGCGTATCAGACAAGAATCACTCGAGCATTTAACAAAAGGGTCAAAGGCGAAAACATCGAAGTAGGTGACCTGGTACTGCGACAAAATCCCCCCAGTTATGTTGACACTAGGGGAAAATGGAAGCCTCCGTGGATAGGACCCTACATAGTAAAACAGATACAGTTAGGAGGTATCGTGTTTCTCACCAATTAGGATGGGGAAGATCTCATTCAGCCCTTCAACATGGACAAGCTCAAACGATGCTACGCATAAGCCAGGGTAGTGCTAATATAGCATGCTTTAGTGGCCCAGATACTTTATCTTTTTTTTCAGCTCGCTAGGTTGAAAACCCGAAAGGGTGGCCTAGGTAAAATTTAGAGCAATGAAAAAAAAAATAAGGAAAACCCAGGAGAAAATATGAGAGAAAAATCTCTAGCATAACAATCTCTAGCACACAGACTACAATATAACAGTCTCCAGCATAATAGTTTTCGACAGAAATAGGTTGTAGACAACCCAATTTTGTACCCCCCCCCCCCATTTCCTAAAATGTCAAAAATATTGTTATATGAAAATGACTAACGGATGTTACTTTCTGTTAGCCTTTCGGGGGGGGGGGGTAAAATGATCAATATGAAAAGATAACTTGACAGGGGAGTAAGATGGAAAATTGCAAAATCCATGAATGATCGCAAGACGAGGCGCGACGCCCAAATTTGCATGTGCCGTACCCCAAATTGTGTTTACCCTTCTCCAGTTTCTTTGTTGTCCCAACTGCATGACTCATTTCCGTTGCTCATGGTACAACCCTTCCATGTCACCTTTCACCCGGTTGCTTGGCTAGGTTTTCTCATATAAATACAGAGGCCCTCAGCCTCATTTCTACTCCCTAGCCTTCTCCTCCCAGGATTCCACCTTCATTCTTCTCCCTTCATTCGTGAAGTAATCAAGGCTCCCAGCCTCCTCCTCCCTTGCCTTATGTAAGCGAGCCCTAGAGCCTTCGGCCCTCGACCTCCTACCCCTTGGCAGCCTCCTCCCTTGCCCGAGCAAGCGAGCCCCCTTATTCCTCACCCCCGGCGAGCCGATAATATTTAATTTATAAATAGATAAAGTAGTAATAATGCGATAATTAGTTATATATTTAATTTATATAGCATAAATGTAGATAATATTATTATTGTGTTTGTACATATTATGTTTAAATAATATAAATAGATAAAGTAGTATTTGTATATAAATGTATATAAAATATTTAAAAAGTTAACAACATGCTTAGATAACGGCTAACACACCTTAAATGCTAAAATGACAACATAGCCGTTATTATGCCCAAACGACAGACCGCTTTACCAATATATATAAATGAAAAACCTGCTCAGTGGCATCAGAAGCCGATTTTGTTATGGAACAACCTAATCCCGCCCAAACTGGAGAAGAATTCTATAGTGTAAATAGAAAGTTACCCTACGCAGATTCACTAGCACGACCTGGGCATACTCTATAGTATACTGATGAAAGTGGCGGATCAACCAATGCCTGACTATCCACATTATATCAACAGAGTTCACATATAGGAAGTGCTCCACCCAGTGCACTTCATTTTCACGGTTCGTCCGATAGAAATCACGGGACCCATATACTGTAGGATCATAACTCTCATCCCTCCCTTGGACATGAGAGAGAATGACTCTGAAATGCTCTTCCAGCCACATGCAGACCAAAATTGGACTCCCAAATGGAAATGGTCATCACCTGAAGAGTAAGCATCCAAGCCCTACAGGGTAGCAGCCAAAATAAGGGGATAACATTCACCCATCTATCTCGAACCTGCAACACAATATTGATAGCCCTTGCATCAATGGTCCGAAGATAACTAATTAGGAAGAACTTTCCTAGGATACATAAAAACATAGTTGCCCTCCGCCACTCCAGATATTTGACATCGTCCCGATACAGCAAAAAGAGAGTTGGCAGATATGTCAAGTCGAACAGATCACCGTGTAGAAGCCTTTGGGTAGTCTCCAGGTCAAATCCAAACATCTCTCTAGCAACCATAATTAAATTATGATTCACATTGGTAACCACAATCCATTCACCCACAGGTGTGCCAGTCATCGCACAAAACTCCTCATAAGTGGGACACATCTTGTGCAACGAGAAATTAAATAAATGGGACTACGTCTACCAGAAACGGGAGGCAACCCGAATCATGTCCCAATTAATGTGCAAGCCAGCCTAGAACCAAACACACCGAAAGCCATAAGTACGATGGAAACGATGTCGTTCCCCTCCATGGACTTCACTCATCCATTGGTTCAAAGTAGCTTCATACGTCTCTATATTGGCAATAGTGATAAATGGAACAACCATTTATGTGTACAGAAAATAGAAAAACCCATAAGCAAATTATTTTTGCTTTACAGATAACAAAGATAGTGTATATGGGCTTTGAAATGAAAAGCCAACAGATAGAGAGACAAAGACATGTTCTTCCGGCAGAAAGAAAGGCAACAGATAAAAGCTTTAGGCTTTCAGAAAGGAAGCAAATACAAAGTTTGTGAAAGACAAAAAAGATTACAGTTATTGGTGTAAAGAAATGTACGTAGCAGAGTTGCCTTTTGAAGGCAAAACACAATAGAAAAGACAAGGAAAGAATAGCATACAACAACCCGACATTACAAAAAAGGGAAGAAAAAGCAGGCTAAAGAATCAAGTCAGGGCACGGCGCCCAGATCTGCATGTGCCGCGCCCCCTCTCCTTTGTTACACACACCAGTTTCCCCAATAGTGGTTTCGAAAGTCTTCCTCCTGCAGGCGCATTCACAACTGTCGAAATGGCTTGTCAAACCCTATACTTGCAACCTACTGCCTTAACTGTCTTTTTGCAATTGCGAAGGAAGGAAAGGGAGGGGTCGTTCCTTAGCATCCCTCTGCGATACAACCTCCCTACTTTACCTTTAACCCAAAAACAGTTATCCAAACTATCACCCCACCAAAGTGCAATGTGCACAACAAATTAATTTTTAGGTCTAACAAACACTATTAATTAGGATGCATCGCATAAATTAAAATTCAATTCTTTGTATAAATACATACAGGTTTGCATAAATGTAAATATTTAAAACAATCGCAATAATTAATATACATTTTTCTATTGTCGAGTCGATGCACTCCTCTGCATCCTCGATTTCCTGGCCGACGGGCCAGGATTGCTGGTACCATCCCCCATCACCTTCGGGCCTTTTCGACCCGATCCACTGGCCCCGTCGTCATCATCTCGGCACCTGGCGCGATTGAAGGCATCGTTCCCTCGACACGAGAGCTCGTCCTTCGCCCACTGGTATAGCGCGGTGAGATCGTAAAACGTCTTCATCAACTTGTGGTAAGATGGAGTGTCCACCTGACACGTACAAACATATAGTCAAAAAACAATAATTGCATATATGAACAATAAAATAAAACACACAAATAAAATAAAACACACAGAAGTGACTAACTTATCAAAAGAGGAAAACAAAATGATAACAGACAACTTGAAACAACTATAAGAATATTCCAGAACTGGTTGCTAGTCCCTGATATTTCCTACATAAGTTGCAATTCAATGTCTGGGTAGAAATTTATGCACGAATTCACTAGTTATGCTCTCCAGAGAAACAAAAAACTTAAAATGGGTAGGTACTATTATAATAAGAAAGTACACCAACAGCAGACGAGTTATGAGTAGACCCTAGGAATTAGCAATCATGTACAAGAAAACATGCCAAAATCCATAACCAGCAATCATGTAGACAACTAAACAACAGTAGTAGAATTGTTGTTTCTCAATGTATCTTAATTTGCATTTGCTCATTCATTACTATAGGTTCTATGCTTAGTGGCTAAATGAGATACGTATCAGTTAGCGTGGCAACTATGTATAGAACTTTGCCTTTAGAATAGTTTTTAGACTTCATAGGTTTCGGAAAGTCCTCACCAGAAGACTACGACAAAGGCTTCTCCAGCAGCCTTCACCAGCAGACCTTGTCTACCTTCAAACAACAAAATGATGTAATGCAGGATGTCCAGGTCAACGAATATCTAGAGGATTATTAATTCATATATTTACAATATCAATTTGAAATAATCCATCAATTGATTGACTCTTGAATTCAAGGAACACGCCTTACCAGCTTTTCCGAAGAATGAAGACTTTCGCCTCCTGAAGATGAATAGATGATAAGCATGTATACTGTCTGGCACAAACAGACTATACCAACTATCAACTCTGTTTGTCTCCCACATGCTAATTCCAGTACATACTTTTCTCCATACCTTGATCAGTTCCGATTGAAGATGAAGTCAACTAAACAGCTCCTTGCATTTAATGTATTCAACCAAATAGAGTTGTTACTCACTTCGTCTTCTCCAACGGTCTCAAGAATGCTCAGATATAAATACTGCCATTGAAGACTGAAGAAACAAATGCTCTGAATTTATTCAACAACATCAAGTCATCTTACTCAGTGCATTCAAGAGATCATAAACTGATCAACGAAGTCCTCAACAACAAGAAGAAGATATACACATTAACTGTTACTCATTTACTTCTTTGTGTTGTATTCATTTACTATTCTTCAGCACCTTGAATATTCTGTTCTCCCATATATTCACTTCCCCACCCCCAAACACAAGTCAAATATTTTGAACACGATCTATTCGAAATTCCTGTAATAGAACTAGTGGAAAACATAGCACACTTTCAAATCTAAGGTTGACTGCTTTGGTGGTGGACGTAGTACTCTTTATAGTACGAACCATCTCAAAATACATGTGTTCACTGTGTTCATTTACTTACTGCTTAATATTGTTATCTGCTATTTAACTTATTCCTTTGGGCATCAAACTTCAGTGAACAACCAAGTCTACCGGTAGTGCTTCACTTGCAGACTTAGTCTGTCTTCCTTACAAGTCTTCCGTTATAGGTGTTAAGTACTTGTTTTAGGAACTCTCACGAAAAGTTTTAAAGTGTTACTAGGCTATTTAACCCCCCCCCTCTAGCCTAGTATTGTGTCCTTTGGGATTAACAATTGGTATCAAAGCTTAATTCTTCGAAAACAAGTTTTTTCCAAGATTAACCTCTTGAGAGATAAAGATCCAATGGCACAAACATATTATATGCTACCTACGTCAAATGCGAATCACATTCCAATATTAGATGAAGGCCATTTTGATGTTTGGAATGATAAGATAATGCGACATATGAACTCTATTGACAACATGTTATGGAAATGCATGCTAGCAGGACGTCACGTGCCAATGAAGGCAAATCTTCTCGCAAGCGTTGGTGGTAATCCTCCAGAAGTTTCTAAAGAGGAAGCTGAATGGACAGAGGACGAAAGGAAGATAGTGGAGCTAGACAGTAAAGCAATAAACATAATAACGAGGTCTCTAGACACTAGTTGCTATCAACAAGTAATCCGGTGTACATCTGCCAAAGAGATCTGGGAAGCTCTTGTAGAATACTTGGAAGGAGACCAAGATACAAGAGACAACATGAAGTACACCTTCATCCAGCAATTCGACTCTTCAAGAAAGATCCTAAGGAAACCTTGAGACAAGCCTACGATCATTTCAGTGAGGTAATCAATCATTGATTCTCTCTAGGTAAAACTTTTGGCAAAAAGAAAATGAACATTATATTTCTAGGCTCCCTAGGTAGTCATTGGCATGTTAAGACTACTGCCATGAAATAATCCAAGAACTTGAACGAAATGACACTTCGTAGTCTTTATGCAAGTTTGAAGGTTTATGAGCTCGAAGTTAGTCAAGCTTTAGAGCAGGACAAGCAGTTCAAATCTATGTCCTTGCCAGCCATGGTATAAGAAGTCGTTCCAATTGATGACAAACCCTCCACTTCCTCCAGCGAAAATGATTTTCTTTTTGACGAATAGTTTGCTATGTTTGTAAAACGTTTTAAGAAATTTGCAAAATTTGGAAGGAAGGACACACACCAGTAGCCTTTTAGAAAGACTGCTGAAGCCTCATCTAACAATGAGATGGTGTGTTATAACTATTGAAAACCTGGTTATTTTGCTTCCAAGTGTCCAAAGCCAAAATTTGAAGCATAGCGAAAACCTCCTTATAAGAAATTTCAAAAACAAAGAAATATGTTGGTTGAGGGCATTGAAGAAAAGCAGGCCGCTACATGGTTTAAGACTGATTCAGAAGAGGATGAAGACAATTGTGAGCAAGCCAATATATGCTTAATTTCTCAAGAATCAAATCCCACCTATGACTCTGAACATGAAGTCGAAATCTTAACTCATCCTTAAGAAGAGGTTGAGAACAACTGTGAAAACTTCAGTACGAAAGAACTGCTCAAGGATAATCAATATATGCATGAGGAGTTCAACACCTTCAGGGTAGCCTATACAAAGCTTGCGAAGAACTATGAAAAGCTTACTGTCGAGAAATCTGTGCTGGCAGCTGAGATTCAAACTCTCAATAGCTATCAATAGGAGAGTATCAAGCTAAAAGGAGAAAACAAACTCCTGTGTAACAAAGTTGAGTGCTTAGTTGAGCACGCCAAAGGACTAAACCAGGAGAAAGAGGCCTTGGAAAAGACCATTGACTCTGGAACAACTCCAAGGAAACCTTTGAAGGAATCCTTTCCAGCCAAAAGTCAAAAGGAGACAAATCAGGCTTAGGCTATAACGATGAGCACAACCTAGCAAGCTCTTCCGTCACAGAGGAAGACGAATCCTCCGAGACTATTGTTGATCTTTCTTTCTCCAAATAGACCTTTGGTAACAAGGGTAAATGTGGACTGGGCTATACAAGTGTTCCATACGTTTACCCCAAGGCTCACAAAGTGAAAGCCAAAGTTTCTATTTCTAATGAGACTCTTGTAAAAGGAACAATAGAGAAATCTAAGTCTACCAACAGTAGCTTTGCTAAGGCAAAGTCTGCTGGTGCTAAACAAATGAAATCTCTACTGGTACCTGTCAAGTTTGTCTATGAAAAGGCCAAGGCTCCCAAGCTAGCTGACACTAAACTTAAGGGAGTTCTGGTGGATGCTCCTAAGCCTCTTAACAACAGATAAGCCAAGGCTAGGTCTGCTGTTAATAGACCCAGGAACACTCACAAGAAGCCTCTCAAGCCTACTGTCAACAACCATGTTGAACCCAAGAGTGCTATTGGAAAGAAATAAAGTCACAAGCACTCTACAACAAAAGCATATCACAGTTCTCCATGGAACTTTTACCTTTGCCATTTTTGCAATTGTTTAGTTCATCTAGCCCCAGAATGCCTGCTAAGGTTCACACCAAAATCTGAGAGACCTAGTTCTCTCAAGGTTAGGTAGTTATGAGTTCCAAAAGGTTGTTAATCATCAGGACCCGAAAGAAAATAAAGGGGACATTGTTTCTTTGATTTTTTTAGGTCTGCTTCATGGTTATAGATTCAGAAGACAAGGACATTTGGTACCTCGACAGTGGCTGTTCAAGGCATATGACAGGGAATAGAAGTCTACTTTAAGATATAGTTGAAGCTAAATATGCAATGGTGATATTTGGCGACAATGCTAGAGTGAAGACAATTGGGTATGGCTCAATCTCTAGAGGAAATCTCTCCATTAGCAAAGTTTCTCTAGTAAATGGCTTAAAGCACAATCTTCAAAGCATATCCCAATTCTGCGACAAGGGTCTTATCTGACAATTCTCCTCCAACCAATGTCTCATCAAAGATAGTGAATCCTACTCAACTCTACTAACCGGCAATAGACAAGGAAACATCTATGTCGTGGTCTTGAACTTTCTAGGGAGATCCTCCAGCCTTTGCCTATCTGTGAACAACATTCGTGACAACAGTTGGCTTTGGCACAATCGTCTCAACCACTTCAACTTCAAGTACCTCTCGAAGCTCTCCAAAGATAGGCGTGTCAAAGGTCTACCTACGGACCTACGGTATCTACCGACCACAACAGAAGCTGTAAAGCTTGTCAATTAGGAAAACTTTCCATGTCTTCCTTCAAGAGCAAGCCCGTTATATCAACTTCCAGGCCTCTTCAACTTCTTCACATGGATCTCTTTGGACCAATCACTACTGTCAGTATCTCTGGAGACAAGTACTCACTCGTAGTAGTTGATGACTACTCTCGATTCACTTGGATTGAAACAATGATTTCAAAAGATGAGACATATGATCTGGTCACTGCCCTATTAAGAAGACTTCAAACTCAAAAGCTTGAAGAAATAAGTGAAATCAGATCAGACAACGACACTAAATTCAAAAACAACGGTGTTGAAAGTTATTGTGATGACCACGAGATTGTCCACAACTTTTTTGCTGCCTGGACTCCTCAACAAAATGGTGTAGCTGAACGAAAGAACAGATCACTTATTGAAGCAGAAAGAACTATGCTAGCAGAAGCTACACTTCCAAAATACTTCTGGGCAGAAGCTGTTAACTCTACTTGCTTCACCCAGAATCGATCCCTGGTAAACAAGTTTAATAATAAAACTCCAAATGAAATATGGAGAGGAAGAGCCCCAAATGTAGGATTTTTTAAAATCTTCGGTTGTAAATGTTTTATTCTTTATAATAGAAAATAATATAGAGGCAAATTTGATTCAAAATCAGACGAAGGATTTTTCTGGGCTATTCAAATCATTCAAAAGCATTTCGCATATTTAACAAAACTTTTTTGAAAATTATATGATTTATTAGAGCCACGAGTGGCTCCAAATGTTGCTGATGGTTCTGATGATGTTGAGACATGTACAAATCAAGCTTCTACTTCTTCACCACCACAGAATCCTCCAACAGCAGCTGCAAAAAATCCTCCGAACCCAGCACCAACAGACTTCAACTCTATTGGTGCCTCCTCTAACCCTTCTGTTGATCAGAACCCATCTCTTTTGTTTTACCTCAAACACCTTTGCAAATCACTCATCTATCTTGTTCACCAAAAATGAAAGTCTCAAAGATTTCATCTCTTCTGAACCTGATTTTGGTGAATCATCTTCTCTTCCTTCTCCAGAATTCTTGAGGGAAGAACTCACCAGAAGTGATCTCCCCCAGCTATTATTAAAACAAGAGATCACCCTATCTCTCAAATCATTGGTGATCTCAACACATGAGCTAGTACGAGAAGAAGTATTCGAAATAAGACTATGTTTGTATTCACATTCGTATATGAGATCTAGCCAAAGAATATTGATGAAAACTATTGAAGACCACTATTAGATTGAAGTTATGCAAGAAGAGCTGAACCAGTTTGAAAGATGCAAAGTGTGGAGCTTACTTTAAAGACCTACTGGTCATCCAGTCATATGTACTAAATGGGTATTCATAAATAAAAGAGATGAAGATGGGAATGTCACCAAGAACAAAGCTAGACTGGCTGCTCAAGGCTGCCGACAGGAAGAAGGAATTGACTTCGATAAAACATTTTCTCTTGTTACTATATTAGAGGCAATCAGACTCTTTCTAGCCTATGCGACATTCTTGGACTTCAAAGTATATCAGATGGATATGGAGAGTGCCTTTCGCAATGGTGATCTTCAAGAAACTATATTCATTGAACAGCCTCTAGGCTTTGTCATCCAAAGATAAAGAGGATCAAGTATATTGACTCAAGAAAGCACTCTAAGGCCTCAAACAAGCTCCCAGAGCTTGGTATGAAACTCTATCCAAGTTCTTAATTGAACAAGGATTCATGAGAGGAAGAATAAACACAACTCTGTTCATCCTCAAGAACAAAGGTCATTCCCTGCTGGTACAGATTTATGTGGACGACATCATCTTTGGATCTACAAATCAAAGCCTGTGCAAAAGATTCGAGAAGTTGATCCAAAGAAAGTTCGAGATGAGCATGATGGGAAAGCTCACCTACTTTCTAAGACTTCAGATTCAACAAACTTCAGACGGGATCTTCATTAGCCAAACCAAATATGCAAAGGAACTTATCAAGAAATTTGGTCTTGATTCAGCTAAAGGATTCAAGACAACAATGTCTACCGACTGCCATCTTGACAAAGATGAGAAGAGAAAGCAAGAGAATGTGACCAAGTACCGAGGAATCATAGGTTCACTTCTTTACCTTACTGCCAGTAGACCTGATATAATGTTTGATGTTTGTGTTTATGCTAGATTTCAGGCAGATCCAAGGGAATCACATTTGCTTGCTACTAAACGTATCATCATATATGTTTCAACAACTATAAATCTAGGTATCAGGTATTCAAGAAGGAACAACTTTGATCTAGTTGGATACTCAGATGCAGACTATGCAGCCTGCAAGTGAGTAAAAGAAGTACTAGTGAGACCTGTCAATTTCTTGGAAATAAACTTATCTCATGGTCATGCAAAAAGCAAGGCTCAGTCTCAAAAAATCCAGTGATGCACTCAAAGACAAAACACATTGGTATTCGCTATCACTTCCTCAAAAATCATGTGGAAAAAGGTAACATCAGTTTGGAATATGTTCGAACTGAACATCAATTGACTGACATACTCACCAAACCACTGGATGCTACGAGGTTTGCTTATTTAAGGAGAAATCTTGGTATGATTGATCCTACATCTTAAATATATTTTTAAGTTTAAATTTTTTTCATACCAACAGACTTTGATTGTTACTAACTCTGTTGTGTGTTTAAGCTCAAATGCGTTAAGTCCAGGTTAGTACTTCAGTTAAAAAGTTTTTTAGAGGGTAAAGTTTTTTTTTAATCTAAAGGGTTAAGTTCACTTTTCGCTCTTAACTTTCAAAATATCTAAAGTTAAATGCTTTATGAAAGACACCTGTCAATCATCTAAGCAATTTTCAATAAAGTGACTTTTCTCCTTTAAATAGACTTTGAACCGCCATTTTGAAAACTTTCACAAACCCTCTCACACTCTATTTTCTCTCTATACTCAAACCCTCTATTTTTTTCCCTGCAATTGCTTCCATACTTCCTTCTTGAGCGTCGCTTCTGTGACGACCCGACCCGGATTCCAACACGAAATCCCAAGGTCGTGCCGCTGGAACTAACATAAGATGAGGACAAGCACTTGTTAAACAGTAGTGCAAGTCGAACAGTCGAGCTAACACGCTCTAAACATGAACATAAAGTCGCACTAAAATACGGTATTTCAAAAATCGAATTAGCGGAAGCAATAAAGAAATGAAGTCCCGAGCTATGAAGCTCGAAACCAAAGCCAAAGAAACCAAGAGAGACATTATCTCACAAATGGGAAAAACAAAACTCACATGCCACGACATTGCAAACGCTGAACAAACCCTCGACACTCCAGGCTGGCGTTTTAACAAAGGAACAACCTAATATATCAATTACCCAACGGCTAAAGCATACCGGGGTCAACCAACAACTATAACAAATGGAATAAAGAAATGCCCCAAAGCTACTGCGTGCCCGTGAGACAACTGAAATAAATACGAAAACCACGAACAAGTCACGACACAACACATCGGCCCAAGAAAGAACCAATACAAATACCCAAGTATTCTACCCGACTGTAAAGTCTAAATAACTTTACAAAATGTCGATCTCACAAGAATAACTAAGTACATGATATCAATGACAATGCTAAAAAGGAATAGGACTCCACAAGCTGCTACTTGGGAAAGTCGGCTGCTACAAACACGAACCACACGATCTAATCTTGATCTATCGATCAGCTGCGCACTGCTACAGTCATGATCTATTCGGCCTCAACCCGACCACCAATTACTGCAACTAGAAAACAAAGTACGGGATGAGTCATAATGACCCAGTACGCTACTACAAGAGATATGTAACATATAATTATGTAACATAAGAATAATCATGGTATCATTTTACAAATGACAGAAAAACCCATGACGAGGCGTCATATCGTTTAGATACTCCACAAGATAACCATTTCTTCTTACTTACTAAACCGTCCAAATGAACCAGGGTGAAATTCTTTGTTCAAACACAAATTAAATGAATTAGAAGGTAGTTCCCATAAAACATCATATGCAAGTATGTATATCAGTATATATACTAATCAAGCTATTCATAGAATCATCACGTGTAAGGGTGCATATTTATATATATACACCTATATAAGTATGTATATCTCTATATATACATATCAAATCTCTCATATAATCATCATGTATGAGTGTGCATATCTATATATATACACATCAAGTCTTTCATATAAATCTCATATATAAGTATGTATATCTCTATATATACAGATCAAATCTCTCATATAATCATCATGTATAAGTGTGTATATCTATATATATACACATCATGTCTTTCATATAACCTCAGCCAATACAAATATGGTCAATAAGATCTCATATTCAACTAACACTTTGTTATCACATAAGTGCACATAGTAAGCCACATAAAGGATAGAGAAGATACCAAATCATTGTCGTTATGTCGATCCTGCAATCACAACCGTTAAACATTTTGTGCTGTCAGATGCACGTGATTGATACATCAACATACCGAGGGATACTCGGGTCAATTTAGCATAATCCATGCGCTTTATTGGTTACAACAATGGGCTAACTTCCCCACTGTGGCCAACAGTGGAGGGTGTGTGAATTCTCTCCGGTACGGCGATACATAGCAATCACAAGTCCCATAACTCGTAAAGACGATGCATCGTCCCACCATCAACACATGAAATCAAATAATGCCAGCTGGACTTACATGCAATGCACAAGTAGATATTTACTTGCCAATTCTCAAGTAGATATAATGATCTACTAAACTCATACGATTATGCACATTGTTACAATAATCACAAAACCACAATAGGAGCTCATTTGAGTCTCTAAATCAGAAGTGTCAAGTTGTCCACTTAATTCAATTCAAATTCCAAAAACTAGTAATCTAGTCAAATGGATTTTACAAGTTTTAGGATCTCACCACGATCCACGTAAGGTTCAATTGTTCCTTAAGCTTCGACTCTGTTGAGTCTTCACTAGAATTCATCCCAAATAGGTTATAAATGTTATTTGCATTTCTAACCTTTTTCTAAGTTCTCGGTTCAAGCATAGTTAGGTTTTTGTCTCATTAAGAAACCCTAGATCAACAGTTCACAATTTCACCTATTAGTGAAATATAAGTTCAGCACAAGTTGGTGAATCAATTATCAATGAAACCACATAGTAATCAAAAGCAAACTATACTTCATGTCAAAACACACAATATGTCTTATAAGTCATATCATTAAATATGGAGAATCAATCCTTAACAAGTATCATAATTATGCTTTCATAAGTCATAATATTTAATAAGCATAGATGTTTATTTCTAGCATAAATCCAAGTTAAGTGCATTACTTAACAAATAATAAACCATACAAGCATAGAAATTCATTTCTCTTATGAATCTAGGCTAAACCCATAACTTAACAAGTAACAAATCATATAATCCCCAAGACTTCATCGATGGTCTAGGATCAATTAATAACTTAGATTATATTATCTAAAACTCATTCTAGAATGATAATTCATCTTATATACCCCAAATCCATTATGGTTCATGTATTATTCATAAACCACACTTGACAAGTTCAAATATTGTGATCTACATATATTTAGAAACTAAAAATTTTAAGGTATTATTTACCATTTTGAATCATTCAATTTAGACCTATAATCATCCATTTATGATTATCACAAAGACAAGTTATTTTCCAAATTTTCTGTTATAACTCATTCTGCACAGTCAACTTGTAAGTTCGACCATTAATTCCTCACAACTCCAAAGGAGATGATTCTTTCTTAAGTCTGAAACTAGACTGTTAATAATATATTTTAGCCTTTTAAATTACTCCATTATGACTTGTATTCATCAAAATACAGCCCCCCGAAGTTCATACTAAAAATCTGATTATCTGTTGTGACTCATTCTGCATGTCTATTATACAAAAATTCACCAAAAATTTCTCGTTGCTCCAAATGTTATAAACTTTACATTTCCAGAAACTAGACTCTTTGAGATAGAGTTTACCATTTTAAAACACTCCATTAGGATATGTATTCATCAAAATATGACCACCTCAATATCATGTTAACATATTAACTTTGTGGTAACAGCTTACTGGAACAGCCACGATTTGTGACTAATGAAAGATATTTCCGAACTCCAAAATTTATGAAACTTTACAGAGAGTTACCTAACATGTATAGGTATAACATACTCAATTTTTAGAAAATTCCCTTTAGTAGATTAGTACCAGAATTTTCTCGAAATTTACCCAAAACAAAGACTAAATTTGTATGGTTTGTTTTCCACCAAGTTCATGAACAACAATGATTCCAAATCAAAGCTTGAACATATTTCAAACTAAACCCAAGACCAAAATCATCAAGTCAAGATCCATGGAAAAATTTACAGATTTCATAGAAGCATCAAAACGTTTTATTATAGACTTGATAAAACTCTTCCTTAGCATGATCTAAGCAAGATTTGTGAAGAAGAAAGCAAATGGGGTTTAGTAACGTACCTCATATCTGAATTTCAAACGTAAATGAAACCTGGAATAGATAGAGGGGAAACGATCTCCTCGACGAGATCTTTCCAATGGGGATCTCGGCTCGTCGATTGGTTGGCCGAAGCTCCGGTAATCGCCGGAACACTCCAAGAACCCACTTCTCTCTCTCTCTCTCTCTAAGTTTGATCGGTTGGAGAGATAACGATTAATAAATTCAGATTAGAAATGAATGGAGAGATGCATTGAGGCTTATATACTCCTAAAGGGAGGTCAAAGGTCTAGCATACTGATCGATGTCTTATTTTAATTATTTCCTTGCAAGTGGACAAGACTATTGTAGAATAGTTTTGGGAAGCAAGTGTCGAACCACAGAGACAAGAAGATCACAGATAGCACGATTATCGGTAGAAAATTATTAAACTAAGGGGGTTTTTCTATTAATTTTATTTTAAACTAATTATTATTCTAGTGTTAACTAAATTAGCAGCAATCACAATTTATGAAGATCTTATGGTGGAAGAAAATCTAGGGTTAGAGTTTCACTTGTACCTCCTCTATGCTTATTTTAATAAAATATCATTCAATTACTTGGGTTCGTTCACTAAATATAGATATAGCCTATTGAATTACCGTTCAGTCTCCATCTTCAAATAATTCATCCATTCTATATCCTAGGCACAATTACTTTCATCCTTTTTGGCAGTTTTACAATTTGGTCCGTCCGTTAAGTTCCGTTACGTTCCGTTACCTTCCTGCACTCTAAAAATTCTACAAAAACTCTAAACTAAAAATATTAGCACCATAAAAATAAAACACTACGATGCTTTTCTCCCCCAAACTTGAATTTTGACATATTTAATTTTTGAATTAAATGTCCAAAATTAAATAAGGCGGAGAATAGCATATTTAAATTAACTACAAAAACAAATAAAATTCATCATAGTGGGTTGCCTCCCACTTAGCGCACTTGTTTAATGTCTTTGGCTCGACCCAACTGCAAACCTAATCATCCGGTGGTGCATTGTAAGTGAGACGAATTAGTTCAATTGTTCGCTCGACTGACATAGGTTCAAGATAAGGTTTGAGTCTATGACCATTAACTTTAAATACTTTTGTCCTTGGGTTTCTTATATCAATTGCTCCATGTGGGTAAATTCGAACTATTGTGAAAGGATCAGACCACTTTGATTTTAGTTTTCCGGGAAATAACCTAAGTCTAAAATTAATTAAATAGTAAAACTTTTAATCCTGGACGAAACATTTTATTGGCTAATCCCATATCATGATATTTCTTGGTCTTTTCTTTATAAGTTTTAGCATTCTCGTACGAATTTAGCCTATGTTCCTCTAGTTCATTTAATTGAAATAGTCTCTCCTCACCAGCCAAGGTTAAATCTATATTTAATTCTTTAACAACCTAATAGGCTCTATGTTCAATTTCAACTGGTAAATGACATGCTTTGCCATACACCATTCGGTATGGACTCATTCCTATCGGGGTCTTGTAAGCAGTTTGATATGCCCATAAAACATCATTTAGTTTAGATTGCCAATCTTTACGATTGAGTCTAACTGTCTTTTCTAACACTGCTTTTATTTGTCTATTACTTACCTCTATTTGGCCAGATGTCTGAGGATGATAGGGTGTAGCTAATTTGTGAGTTACACCGTGTTTTCTAAGGACATTATTTAATAATTTATTGGTAAAGTGTGTTCCCTGATCACTGATTATGACCTTAGGTACTCCATATCGGGCAAAAAGTTCTTCCACAAATTTGACCATAGTTTTCCCATCATTGGTTTTATTACCTATGACTTCTATCCATTTAGATACATAATCAACAGCTACCAAAATATATTCACAGTTATTAGAGACTGGAAAAGGACCCATAAAATCAATGCCCCAAACATCAAAAATTTCAACAACCATATTAGTATGCAAGGGCATTTCATTCCTTTTTCCTATTCCACCAGTTCTCTGACACTTATCACAAGTTTTATAAAATATGTCATAGTCTCTAAAAACAGTAGACCAATATGAACCAGATTGCAAAAATTTTCTAGCAGTTTTATTACCACTAAAATGACCACCACAAGAGTATTCATGACAAAATACCATAATACTTTATTGGTCTTGTTCTGGGACACATCGTCTGAACATATTTTGTATAAATGGGGCTCTTCCCAAAAATAATTATTTGCTTCAGTCAAAAATTCTCTTTCTTTGATAAAAATCAAAATCAGGATTTATGATATCAGACACATAATAATTAACAAAATCAGCATACCAAGGGTCTGAATCTTTGACTGCTAATAATTGTTCATCGGGAAAATCTTCATCTACAGGAATTGTATTATCAAGAAATTGACGTTCAAGTAAGGGTGAAAATTCTAATATAGACAAATGGTCAGCTATGACATTTTCGGTTCCCTTTTTATCCATTAATAGTAATATCAAATTCTTGTAATAATAACATCCACCTAATGAGTCTAGGCTTAGCATCTTTCTTACTCAATAAATATTTAAGAGCCGCATGATCAAAAAATATTATAGCTTTTGATCCTAACAGATATGGTCTAAATTTCTCCAATGCATACACAACTGCTAAAAATTCTTTTTCGGTTGTTATATAATTAAGTTGTGCATCATTAATGTTCTACTGGCGTAGTGGATTACATACGGTTTTCTATCTACCCTTTGTCCTAACACAGCTCCGATTGCAAAATCTGAAGCATCACACATGATCTCGAAAGGGAGAGACCAATCGGGGCCGGTTAAAATAGGGGCAGTGGTTAATCTTTCTTTTAATAAATTGAATCCATTTAAGCATTCTTGATCAAAAACAAACTCGGTGTCCTTTGCCAACAGATTACATAGAGATTTACAGATTTTTGAAAAATCTTTTATAAATCTTCTATAAAAGCCTGCATGCCCTAGAAAACTTCTAACACCTTTAACAGAAGTTGGGGGAGATAGTTGTGATATAACTTCTATTTTTGCCTTATCGACTTCAATACCTTTATTAGACACAACATGCCCTAAGACAATACCATGTTTGACCATGAAATGGTTTTTCTCCCAACTTAGGGTTAAATTTGTCTCACAACATCTTTTTAGAACCGATGTTAGATTTTCTAGGCAATGATCAAAAGAGTCTCCAAAAACTGAAAAATCATCCATGAATACTTCGACACATCTTTCTACTAAGTCTGAAAATATAGAAATCATGCATCTTTGAAAGGTAGCTGGGGCATTACAAAGTCCAAAGGGCATTCTCCTAAAAGCAAAAGTACCAAAAGGACATGTAAAGGTGGTTTTCTCTTGGTCTTCGGGTGCTACAGGAATTTGGTTGTAACCAGAAAAACCATCAAGAAAACAATAATATTCGTGACCAGCTAGTCTTTCAAGGATTTGATCAATAAATGGCAAGGGAAAGTGGTCCTTCCTAGTTGCCGCATTTAGTTTTCTCAAATCAATGCACATTCTATAACCGGTGATTGTCCGTGTAGGGATTAATTCATCCTTATTATTTTTAACTACTGTAATTCCTGATTTCTTAGGAACTACCTGAACTGGACTAACCCATTTACTATCCGATATTGGGTAAATTATACCTGCATCGAGAAGCTTAAGAACTTCTTTTCTCACCGCCTCTTCCATGTGAGGGTTAAGTCTTCTTTGTCTTTCCCTAGAAGGTTTACTACCTTCTTCTAAATGTATTTTATGCATACACATAGACGGACTAATACCTTTTAAATCTGCTAAGGACCATCCTATGGCTTCTCTATGTGTCCATAAAACTTTTAACAAGCTTGCTTCTTGTTCTTCAGTTAAGTCTGCAGCAATTATAACCGGTAAAGTTTTACCTTCCCCTAAAAATGCATATTTTAGGTGGGGTGATAATGGACTTTAATTCTTCAACGGGAGGAGATTTAATAGACGGAATAAATTCAGAATTTTCAGATTCAATTATTTCTTCTTTAACCTCCTCAATGTTTTTGACTATTTCTTCCTCTACTTCTATTTCTTCAAAAAATGATTTTAAAATTTCTACTTCTTCTTCTTCATTATTTTCATCCTCTACTTTTTCTATTTTATCAGAATTAATTTCTGATTCTGATTCTTCCTTTTCCATATTATCTTTATTTATATTCTTAAGAGTTTCTAATTTCTCTCTCTCTCTTTTCTTTCTTCTTCTTCTTGAATTTCTCTTTCTAACTCATCAATGTCAATTTTTATGGGAGGGATAGGTCTATCATCATAAACTACAAATACATCTTTCTCATAATCGCCATCCTCACAACTTTCTTCAAAAGTTTGAGTTGTTAATTTTTCGATTTCATCTATGGAGAAACATGCATTCATGTCACTAGGTCAATTTATAGCATCAAAAACAGAGATTTCAACAGTTTAACCTAGGACTGACATTGTAAGTTTACCATTCTTCACATTTATCATTGTATTGGCAGTAGCCATAAAAGGTTGCCTAACAAAATAGGAACTTCATTATTTGTGCAAATTTTCCTTTTCATCTCTAGGACCACAAAATTGACCGGAATGATTAGTTTATCAACCTGAATTAGGATATCCTCAACTATGCCCAAGTGATGTTTAACTGAACGATCACCATAATTGTAAAGATATATTAGTGGGCTTTAGTTCTCCTAACCCCAATTGTTTGTAGACCGCAAAAGGCATCAAGTTAATGCATGCTCCTAGATCTAGCATAGCTTTCATTTTTTAAGAGCTACCCAATGAGACTTGGATATTAAAGCTGCCAAGATCTTTTAACTTAGGGGGAAGTTCGGGTTGTAAAACAGCACTTACGTTTTCAGAAACAATAATTTTTTCATTGTTTTCGAATTTATGTTTCTTAGAATGAAGATCTTTGAAAAACTTAGCATAAGCTGGAATATTTTTAATAACGTTAAGCAAAGGAAGGTTAACATTCACTTTGGATAGCATATTATAAATTTCCGAAAATTGTTTATCCATTCTGTTTTTCATAAGTCTTCTACGGAACGGGATTGGAGGAACATATGGTGGTGGTGCCACATAAGGTTCCTCTTCTTCTTGTTCTTTTTCTTGTTCTACCTCTTTTTGACTTACTTTGTTTTGCACTTCTACTTCTACATCTTGATTAGTTGTTTGATTATTCTCATTATTATCTTTCTCAACTTCTTTTTCAAAATTATCTACTTTATCAGGCACATCAGAAGATTGAACAGGATCACTTACCTCTTCTCCAATCACTCTACCGCTTCGTAGAGTAGTGATAGATTTTGCTTGCTCGGTTTGACTAGGGAACTTCCCTTCTTCTCTTTTCTCGATCTCAACTGTAGCAAATTTATTCTTTAAATTTTCCACTTCTTCTAGCAAATATTTTATAAGGACAGCTTGACCTTTGCTTGCTCCATCTGATTTTGGAACTTCCTCAATTCGCAATTGTCCTTGATTTGGGAATTGTTGAGGTTGTGGTGGTTGAGGTTGTAAAGGTTTATTTCCTCCCCACGAAAAATTAGGATGATTCCTCCAACCAGGATTATATGTGTTTGAGTAGGGATCATTCCTTGGTCTTTGAGGGTACACGTTCATGGCATTAGCCTGTTCAGAATCCATAGCACATAGCACTGATGGACAAAAATTGGACAAAAATTAGCAAAGATGAGAATATAATCCACACATAGCACATGCTTCTTGAATTGACCAATTTTCATATTGAGCTTGTGCATCTGGTTTTCCTTGAACTTGGTATAAACTTCTACTTTTACCTCTTGTACTTTTTTGTTACGAATTTATACTTAACATCTCAAATAATTCTTCTAGTGCAACTAGTGTCATTCTATTAATAAAACCACCGGCTGCACTATCAACCATAGTTTGTAAACCAGGCGAAAGAGCATGATAAAATTGAAGCACTAGCACATCTTGGGACAAATTATGATGAGGGCACATAATAAGCATATTTTTAAATCTATCCCACGCCTCATGGAATGTTTCACCTGGTTCATTTTGAAAGGACATGATTTGTTTTCTATATTCTGTAAGAGATGTATGCTTATAATATTTACTCATAAACAAATCATAAAGTTGAGCCCAAGTATAAACACTACTAGGTGTGAGATTCATAAACCATCTCTTTGCCAAATCTTTTAATCCGCTTGGAAAGTATTTCATTTTTACTTGGTCTTCAGTCAACCCTCCTAACGGAAAAGTGCTCATCATATACTCATAATCTCTAAGGAAACTTACAGGATCTTCGGTCGGCATTCCATGAAAAGAAGGTATGACATTAAAATAATGGTCTTTTAATTCGAAATTCCTTACTGCTTCCGGTAAGACTAGACATGATGTTACTATATTCAGTGTGGTCTACTGAAATCATTAATAGTTATTTGATTTACAACTACTTCCATATTTCTTCTAACATGTTCTTCTTCTCTTTGATTCACATTAACCGGCCGAATCAGATTTTCAGGATTTTGATTAATACTGTCCATTGGAGGATCAACCAGAGGATCCTCTTGATTCAATTGTTCTTGATTATCAGGATGGGTTGCTAGATTTTAAAGATCTTCTTGATTCTTTCTAATATTATTTATATCTTGATTTAGTTCTACCAGTTTAGGATTCAAATATCTACGACTGTGCATAAAATAAATAAAGCAATTAAAAACAGCTAACTATTAAAAACAAATAAATAAAATCTTTTTGTATTTTTATTTTTATAAAAACTGAAATTTAAAAATTACGCTACCGACAAACTAACTATGCAAACTAGCTTGTCCCCGACAATGGCGCCAAAAAACTTGATCGATGTCTTATTTTAATTATTTCCTTGAAAGTGGACAAAACTATTGTAGAATAGTTTTGGGAAGCAAGGGTCGAACCACATAGACAAGAAGATCACAGATAGCACAATTATCGGTAGCAAATTATTAAACTAAGGGGGATTTTCTCTATTAATTTTATTTTAAACTAATTATTATTCTAGTGTTAACTAAATTAGCAACAATCACAATTTATCTTGTAAACAAATCAAATTTTTTTGATTCGATTCGGTATTCGAATTCGATATTCGGTATTCGTATTCGAATTCAAATTCAATTTTTTTTTAATATTCGATAAGAATTCGAATACGAATTCGAGTTTGGTGGTATTCGATTCGAGTATTCGCGAATACTATTCGAATAATATTTAATATATATATATATATATATATATATATATATATAAAAGTTATAATCAAAAAACCCTAACCTAACCTCACTAGTCACTGCCTCACTGCAAACACTCACGCCACATTCACGTGACGGCGCCATCGCTCACGGCCTCACGCCGATCGAAGAGTCGAAGACCCCGAAGGCAACCCAACCCAAGTACGGCACTACGGCACACGATCATCGGCATCTCCCAATTCTTTCTCTCCAGATCCGGCGTCGCCTCCATCTCGGTAAATCTGTGTCCCCTTCTACGTCTCCATCATCGGAACTTTATTTCCAACACCACAACTTTACCATAACTTTTCTTTTCAGTTCTCTACTGATCTCCATCCACATTCGCAATCAAAATCGCAATCCCTTGTCCTAAACAACCTAGAGGGATCAATTCACGCTACCTTTCCGGACAGACTGTGGGAGTGGAATTCGTTGAACGAGGCAAGTAAAGATTATACAAACCCTTTCAGGTAACCTTTGAACTGCACTTGCTACATGGTTATATAAAATTCTTTGTCATTTGAGCTTGTTGTTGTCTCAGCACAATCCCATTTTGTCAATGTGTTCGATATTCAAAATTTTCTTTATAACTTCAAAGCCTAAAGTGATCACACTTAGAATTTGAAATCTTAGCTTAATAACCAGTGGTAAGGTATGTAATTTATAATATACTAACAGTCCCCACGAGCGCATAAATTATGATCATAAAAAAGATTCGGAATTTTGTCTTTTAAGTTTTAGGTAAAAAAAAAATCAGAAAAAAAAGGATGAAGAAAAATCAGAGCAATTTTTCGATGAGAAGAATAAGAGAGAACATTTTATTGGTAAATAACAATTGTGTTTCAGTTTACATAGTCTTAGAATAAAAGTGCATAAAACATGTTAGAAAGAAAAGAATAGAAAAGACTATAGAGTCAAAGGAATGGGGGTTGTTTGAGACAGTATAAGAAAGATTAAGGAACTTGGGAGAGGGTAATGCAAATTCCATAAATTGGTGGGAAATGGAATTCGGCATTCCAGTCCCAGTTGTTGGCTTCAGGCTTCAGCTGAGAGAGATATGGACAAAGCTATATCGCAGAGAAAGTATTGATCTTATCGGGAATTTGTAGTGAACCCTTATGATATGACCCTCTTAGTGGAAAAGTCAATATTCGTGCTCAGAACTGCTTTCATGCTGAATTTGGAAAGATTATTCTTATTATTACTTAGTTTTTGGTTTACTGCACATGGATTTTCTTTTTGTTGGTGTAGTTAAATTGAAGCAACTATATAAGGGTCTTTCTTGCTTGCTTACTTTTGGTATTTCTTATAATCAGTGTTTTGGCTCCATGCAAATGACATATGCCCTTTTGAATTACAATGGAGGTGCACTAAGTGGTTCTTTCCCCTTCGATCAATTGATAGACATCAATTTTTATTGTGGCTCCTTATTACAGTAATCAACTGACTTGAGGACATTTGTATGTATCTATATGCCTTTCATATGGATTAAAGTAACATGTTAAGAAGCTGATTGTTGTTATAACAGTTGAATGATGGAAAGAGCAAATTTTGTTTATTGTTTCTTTCTTGCACTGTCAAATAGTGTCTCTGTCTTTCAATCTCTATATAAACTATAAAGGAGACCATCTGTTACAGATATGGGGAGGCGTACCAACTCAAACCTTAAGCCAGATGAACTGAAATAATAATGGAAAATAAAAAAAAGAAGAGAAAAAGACTGGCTAACTGTTTAAAATTGGTTTTACAAATAATTGGTTTGACCAATATTTGACAAAGTTTCTAAGCATGTTTTATTTAATAAAAATAAAAATAATTTACAAAAATTAAATCTACATTTCGAGTAGATTAAGTTTTATTTTTTAAAATTCATTTGAGATATTTGCATATTTGCATGATTATGATTTATGATAATAAAATTGATATCTAATTGATTTTTATTTTTATTTAGGAGGAGGACGAGCCGGTTCATGTCATATTGCGAACATGATGGTTGGATGGCGGATGGACGGATGCTAGTCTAATTTTTATTATTCGGTGTTTTTTTTAATGAATTTGACAATTGCTATTTATTTATGTATTTGATAATTATTGTGGATGTTATGGATATTTAATCTTATGGATGTTATTTGTTTTTATTATTGATATTTAATGTTATGGGTTTTTGTTATGGATAATTGATGTAATTGATGTTTTATTCATATTAATTCATATTGAAAAATGGAATATTCAAATCGAATACTCGAATAGAATATTTAAATCGAATACTCTAATCGAATATTCGAATTGAATATTCAAATCGAATACTCGAATCGAATATTCGAATCGAATAGTCAAATCGAATACTCGAATCATTGATTATTAAATAGATTTTGTAAAAAAAACAAAAATAAAATTTTAAATCGAATACTCGAATCGAATCGAATAATTCGAATATTAATTTCGAATCGAATACGAATCAATTTTAATATTCGAATAATAAACGAATACGAATACTCGAATAATTTTACGAATACGAATAGAATATTGCAATATTCGATTTGATTCGATTCGTTTACACCCCTAATGAAGATCTTATGGTGGAAGGAAATCTAGGGTTAGGGTTTCACTTGTATCTCCTCTATGCTTATTTTAATAAAATATCATTCAATTACTTGGGTTCGTTCACTAAATATAGATATAGCTTGTTGAATTACTGTTCAGTCTCCATCTTCAAATAATTCATCCATTCTATATCCTAAGCACAAGAACATATGATCTAACTGTCACTTAGATCATATATGGAACCTGACCCTAACTTATCACTCTCGTGCATCGATAGGTTCAATTTATTATGATGGTGAGCCAGTGTACGACATATGCATATTGATCATGCAGTTATCCGCACCTCTAGGCCTTTATTATTCACGATTACATTCATTTGTTCAAAGTGAAATAATAGAGGGATTGATTAACATCACAATCAACAAGAATTGAATGAATAAAAAATATAATTAAAGCATATATTCGATACAAGTTACCTCCCAACTCCTAGATTAATAGGTGATTAGTTCATTCTTGAAGATGAACATCACATGGAGATGATAGAATACATGAATCGATCTTCAATCCTTGTAATTACAACAACTAATTATGTTATACACGCTAAATCATATTCTAAAGCTATATAAAACTACTTTCTGGCTGTCCTCAAGCCTTGGCTACTGACCTCTATTTGTATCATGGAGTTGTAGGGGGATTAGATCTCTTGGCCTGGAGTGAAAACCCGAAATTCTGTGTTCTGGCCACCTTGCGATCGCAAGGTATGAGGCACCTTGCGTCCGCAAGGTCCTTGATATTCCCGGGGCTTGAAATCTTGAGTTTCTGCTTTTCGGAAGCAAGGTAGAATACACCTTGCGGCCGCAAGGTGTCCAGTCCTGATCTTCTGCCGTTTCTTCTTCAATTTCCACTTTGACCCCTTCTTGGAATTTTCACCTAAAAGCCTTATAATCTGTATACTTTCACCTAAAACCCTGAAACTCATAAAATCACCGAAAAACACACATCAGTAGCCAAAAGCCTCGTGGAATCGCTCAATTTAAGTCATAAAAGTATATGAAATCGACGTATAAAATACATCGATCACATACCCTTACAAGGGATAAAATAGGGATTTATATTAAGGGCAGAATAGGAAATTTCATCAAGGCAAGTCATAAAAGACTGCTCATTAAGAGCAAAAAGGCTGCTGTTCGAGGGCTAAAGTCTGTTGTTCGAAGGCTGCTACTGAAGCTCGAAGTCTGCTGGTAGAGCATCCCAAAATCCGCCGGTAGTGCAGCCCAAAGTCTGCTGGTAAGCAGCTCAAAGTCTGCTGGTATAGCAGCCCCAAGTCTGCTGGTGGCAGCAGCGCGAGGCTATTTTCCGACGGCTCCCGTTTGCACACCGTTCGACGAAATGACGTGATCTCTTCGCCAGGCTAACCCTAATGACTTAAACTAAAAGCCTTAAAAGTCTCAAATCAAACTAAAACCATCTTGTATGATATCTCGAACAAAACGATTTAATCGCGTACCATATTCGATTCGTAACTAACAAATGACAACGAAATCACGTGAAACAAACTAACGATCGAAACAATGATCGAGTAAGTATACATACTTATTTTAAAGTATGTTAAAAGCCTAATAAAGAGTCTCAAACTTATGCTAAAACTTAATTTAGAATTAAGTCCCTCAAAAATGCGAAAGACGAAACGTTTACGAAACGAGAATCGTGAAACCAAACTTACGACGACGACTACACTTTGAACGTCGTGACCTCATGCAAACATTATAGACATGATAATAAGGATATTAAATGTATCCAAGTGAGTACACGAAGACCTAGGATCCCTCAAAGGTCGCGAGCAAGGAAGAAGTATGAAACCATTCTATCGAGTCAAATACTTAAAGATTCGGGGTCTTACAGCTTCTTCTTCGTTTCAGCGAATAATGGTAAGCATTTCAACAATCCTTTAGGCATTTCTCATTCTATTTATTGCTTATATACTTCATTTGAGTTGTCTTTTTGAGGAATTTCAAAGGACGCTTTGCGTAACCTTATGTTTTCAGCCATTGTTGCATTTTCGAAAAACCTTGAAACCTTTGATTATCTCTATGCTTAAAATGTTTATTTCTTTGATATTTATCAATTGTTGTTTCTCTGTAAATCTAAGCTCAAAACATTCAAGGGTTTCAATTTTTTATAAAATTATTTTTGTCAAAAATGAAATCTTTGATTATTTATTCTGTCAAAGGAAAAAGCCCTAATTTTTGAATCGTTTTTGTAGGTGAAATCAATTGCTCAATCAAGCTCTAGCAAAAACAAGGGGAAGGTCACTGACCATGAGGAAGTTATTCACCCATCTCCCTCTATTAACCTTCTTGGGTTTCCTCACTATCCACCCGCTCATGACATCATCCACGAACTTCACACCAACACTTATCTTCCTGGGATGTGCATTGAGTTGGACTCAGTGTGCACCTTTGCTGACGAAGCAAAGATGTGTGAATATATGGACGCGTCTGGGATTGTCCCTCTCTTTACACTTCACGACACTGCCTACAACAATCTGTTTGCCGAGGAATTTTACCAGTGAATGGAGATAGACGCCAAAGCTCCCTCTTCTATGCGAGGATGGATTCATGGTCGCCCTGACACCCTCTCTGAAAAGATCATTTCCAAAGTGATTGGGGTTCACTACAGCGGAGATATCGAGCTGCCTAATGCTAAGGCTAATGAAGCCTGAGCAGCAATGAGAGGAGCAGATACCCCAAGGGAACCCCAAGGCAAGATGCTTCGAAATGTCTTTCCTTTGGACGTTTATTGTTCAAGTCATCTATTGGACAAGTCGTTCCACTTCAAAAATGGCTCCCACGATGTCCTCACCTCTCAACACTCACTTTCTCCAGTGCCATCCACCAAAGGATTCACCTAAACTATGGTGCCCTCATTTACAAAGAGCTCCGAGACTACGTCTCCACCGTCAAGGCTAGCCCCTACAACAAGCGGCCTTTTGTTCGGCTGATCAACACCCTGCTAAGGGACATTCCAGAAATCAACTCTACTGTTGAGCCGGAGGAGCTGAAGAAAATGACGAAGGACAAGGAACTGACTACTACCTTCTTCACCAAATATGTTGAATATGAAAACAAGCGGAGGCAGCAGAAAGGGCTTTCTAACATTTCTCCAGAAATGGTTGCCAAGGCAACACCCATGATAGTAAGGAGCTTCAACATGGACGCCTATGATGCTACTAGGGCTGCAACTCATGCTGCTAAGGCAGCAGTGAAGGAACAGATGAACAATCCCTCTAGCACTTCTCTTGCCAGGGATGCTCTTGACGAGGCAAGGCTACTGGCCCTAGAGTTAGAGCACATTCTAAAACACTTCAAGGTAGCCAGAACCAGGAAAGCAACTTGTTTCTTGCCAGATGAAGCTGAGGCCGTGGTCAAGCAAAAGGAAGCCAACAAGGCTAGGTAGAAAGCTGAAATTGAAGAGCTTCAGGAAGCATGGATTAGGGCGAAACTGAAGGCCATTAGACATGGTGCAAAGTATGCTGGTAGCTTATCCTCTACTGCTTGACAAACCTCCACCTTATCCAAGCCTCAACCAAAACAATCTTCTCCCAAGCCAACCCAAACCCCAAACATAAACCCTCTCCTGACCTACCCTCATCTAAGCCCAAACGCAGGCATTTGCGTAAAAGCCTCCCATCCTAGCCACCTAGTAGACCCTATCATATCTACTGATGAAGCTTCTGGATCTCTCCTATCTAGCTACTGAGGCAGAAAAGGAAGTCTGCTGGCAACCCACCTTCTTCCCCATCTTCAACCATTCCTACTGAGTCACCTATTCAGGAGAAGCCAACCCCTCCGAAGGAGTCTATCCCTAAAGAGGAACCTATCACTCATGAGGACTCTATTCCTTAAGAGGAGTCTACCCAAACACCTATCCAAACACCTCCTTCTTCCTTCAACTACTCACACAACCCAACTCTTCCCCCATCACCCATTCCTACCCAACAGAACCCTTCCTCACCCTCCACCACTTCACCATCCGAACGAAACCCATCCATTCCCTACATCCTAACACCATGATATCCTCCCGTACTATCCTCTTCTGCTAGGAAGTTCATTTTTGAACTTTCTTCAGTAGAAGACCTCTTCCCCAAGCCAGCTCCCCCTCCACCAGAACCTAAACCAATGAGACCAGAAGACCCTTTCTATCCCCCTCCTTCCTTCTGATTCTCCACCGACCCAATCCCTACCCCCTCAAATATATGTGATCATTCGGACACAAATATTGAAATTCTCCCAACCCCTCCTTCTTCACCACCTCAACCCATTTCTTCCTCCTCAACCCCAATGTTCCCCACACCCAATTCTTCTTCCATTTCTACTTCAACCACTCCACCCCTCCAGCAGCCATTTCATCCTGCTGTTGCTACTGCCTCTTTCTCCACCTCGTATGCTGCTGTTGAGCCAGTCCATGTAGACCTCGACCCCTCTCCATCCAACCTGATCAATCAAGACATCTTAAGTAGATTGGATGCCATCTACAACAAACTTGGAGAGTTATCAAGCATCTCTTCTGCTGCTGGTGAGATCGTAACAGAGTCATCCAAGGCTGCTACTAGAAATGCCAACATCCTCCGCCAGTTTAAAGAGGATGTCTAGACTAGATTTGGAGAGGTCAGACACGAGTCTACAGCCCTCAAGATTAACTTGGAAGCTTAACGCAACGAGTGTGTTCGACTCAGCTCCACTCTCTTCTTCCATCTCTTTCACAGCATTACCCTCCACCTTGGTCGTAGATGCTCTTCTGTTCTAGAACTCAATGATTAAGCTCTCAATGCGGCACATGATCGAATTGCAGCTGAGCGCGAACGTGATCTAGCCATCACCGAGGAGAGACAACTGCGGTCTATGAACCGAGTTCTGATGGATGAGAACAACAAACTGCGTGAAGTACTTGATTACCGTTCTCGTTTCATCAAACAACAAAAATTAGCCACGGTAACATGTATTATTCATATCCTTATCCTTTGTATCTTTCCATTTTTGAAAAACTCTGTACTTATTAAACTTCTTGTTTGAAATACACAAGTATCTACTTTTAAAAAATGTCTTCTATTTAAATTTCATGTTCTTTAAATTCATATATATGCTTGGAATTTAAACATCTAGTTTAAATTTATTTAAACTGTGTACTCTAATCGTTTTGTGCTTGTACTTTAAATCTCTTCTGTTGTAAGCACTTAGATTAGCTGTCACATTTGAGGTGCTCTTATTGATAAAGGCATGTATGCTGTTATAAAACTTAATTCTTTTCTGACATGCTATTATCTATCCATAAGCCTTCATAGCCCTCATTTGTAAGTAATGATGACCAAATGCAAATAGTTGGAGATTTTTGTTTCTCACTGTATCTTATTTTGCATTTGCTCATTCATTACTATAGGTTCTATACTTAGTGGCTAAATGGGCTGCGTACTAGTTAGCATGGCAGCTGTGTATAGAACTTTGCCTTTAGAATAGTTTTTAGACTTCACAGGTTTTGGCAAATCCTCACCAGAAGACTACGACAAAGGCTTCACCAGCATCTTTCACCAGCAGACCTTGTCTGCCTTCAAACAGCAGAATGATGTGTTGCATGATGTCCAGTTCAACGAATATCTAGATGATTATTAATTCATATATTCACAATATCAATTTGAATTAATCCATCAATTGATTGACTCATGAATTCAAAGAACACGCCTTACCGGCTTTTCCGAAGAATGAAGACTTTCGCCTCCTGAACATGACAGAACAGGTATAAAGTCTCACACAAACAAACTGTACCAACTACTGCAGGTCTGCAACTATGTTTGTCTCCCACCTGCTAATTCCAATACCTACTCTTCTCCATACCTCGATCAGTTCCAGTTGAAGATGAAGTCAACTAAACAGCTCCTTGCATTTAATGCATCCAACAAAATAGAGTTGTTACTCACTTTGTCTTCTCCAACGGTCTCAAGAAAGCTTAGATATAAATACTGCCATTGAAGACTTAAAAAACAAATGCTCTGAATTTATTCAACAACATCAAGTCATCTTACTCAGTGCATTCAAGCGATTATAAACTGATCAATGAAGTCCTCAACAACAACAAGAAGATCTGCACATTAACTACTACTTATTTACTTTTTTGTGTTGTATTCATTTACTATTCTTCATCACCGTGAATATTTTGTTTTCCTAGATATTCACTTCCCCACCCCCAAACACAAGTCAAATATTTTGTACACGATCCATTAGAGATTTCTGTAATAGAACTAGTGGAAAACATAGTGCACTTTCAAATCCAAGGTTGACTGCTTTGGTGGTGGACGTAGTACTCTTTATAGTACAAACCATATCAAAATACATGTATTCATTGTGTTCGTTTACTTACTACTTAATATCATTATCTGCTATTTAACTTATTCCTTTGAGCATCAAACTTCAGTGAACAACCAAGTCTACCTGTAGTGCTTCACCAGCAGACTTAGTCTGTCTTCCTTACAAGTCTTCCGCTACTTCAACCTTTTCAATAAGTTGTTAAGTACTTGTTTTAGGAACTCTCACGAAAAGTTATAAAGTGGTACTAGGCTATTCAACCCCCCCCCCCTTCTAGCCTAGTATTGTACCCTTTGGGACTAACAAGAATGAAGACAACTAAACAGCAGTCCAAGAATGTAGATAGATTGACGTTGAAAACTATAAATTTCACATGAGAAGGCCCGCGATACACCATATAAAGTTCAAGTTGCTATTCCAGTACAGGGGTATGAGCCCATCCAGTTTACCCTCATAAAGATGTGTGGTAAGTATCATATGTCTGCCTTTTAAAGAAAAAGGTATGAAAGATAATCACAAACAAAAACGATTTTCAATGAAAGGATGTAAGGTCAAAAAATGTGGAAAGAAAGATCCACTATAGATATAACATGGCTATTGGATCCAAGATGACAAGTATCAACTAGATGAGAGGTTCAATGAGAAATGATGCTAAAGGCACAAAATTGATAGGCACTGCAATCTAATGGCAAAGCTGGGGGGAACAAGATGACTAGGCCTGTGAAGAAAACTAAATCTCAGGCCTTTGAATCTTTCTTGATTTTTGGAGAAAGGAAGGTGTTGTTACCCTAATCATAAATGAAACTGTGGTAAGTTTAACGAAACGTAATCCTAAACTTCCATGTCTTTCCATTTTCAATTCTTAACTTAAGTCAGCCATTAACAGAAAGGAAAATTAATAATATGTAGGAGGTTAGACATTCTCAGCAGTTTCTAAATTAAGTTAAAGGCAGCTTTAATAAACTAATGATAGATAGAGATAATTGCAAACAAAAATAGCAAGCCACCATTGTATCATATCAGACTTGAAATGTCTAGGTTTGTAAGCGTGATGTCCTTGTCCTTGACTGTTATTACATTTTGTACCAAACACACAGATACATATATGCAACAGACCCCTCAACTCAAAAAGAAATAAATTTAAGGTTACGGAATCACATCCATCTGATCAAACCATTTATGCCAACAATCTCTCTAAACTTGCCTTTGCATTCTCAACTTTGAAATCAAGATCATAGTGTGATCTGACAACCTCACTAGAGCAGAGCCTATGTGAGTAATTGTAACTCCAAAGTTAATTATGTTGCAGCTGAAACAATACTCAAACACTTAAGACAATACATATAGATGTCTAATAGGCATACATGGGATGTGTTTGATCCTTGAGACACTAATAAGAAGCCTATCATAAAATATCAAACTCTATAGAATTTGTCGTGAGATAGCATTAAGAATTAAGCTAGCTAACAGTAGGAGAACTAATTGTTTAAGGTGAAATGGCTAACAAAATCAGTAAAGATATCAAGCACTCATTCTAATTAAGTTTAAGAGAATTATTACGATGGTTGCAACAACCAGGGTGGATTACAGTGTTTGTGAATTAGTATTGATAGTTCATTAAGTGCTGAGAAAAGCAACTGGAAATGAGATCAGAGTTGTCTGGTCATGAATGTTTCATGGGCTATAAGTCTAAACAGATGGCTCTAATGTGCAAGTTCTCGTTCACCTGGTTGCCCTCCATAGTAATCCTGAATATTTCATGTTCATATTAAATGGATTATTCATTTCAAAGTGTATGGGGAAGACATGTTATATGCAAAAGCCATTAAATTCGTAACAAGCAGTTTTAAAATAAAGCTATTTACTAATAGAAAGATCTCTAAATCTCAACTTGTGATGAATGCAAAGCACCATCAAGCTCTTTTGCAGGCTTCAATCATATTAGGACTTCATCAAATAATGATTGCAAGAGGAATCATCCAATAGCCTTTCTATTTGTAGAGTAATTTTAGGATACTTACATAACCAAAACAGGCCATACTCATTCTAGATTTTCTATTTCTGGGGCATACTTATTCTCCACATTTTTATCATCTTCATTGTGTTCAATTTGTTCATTCTCATGATCAATTTCAACATGTTCAGTTTGCACATTAGCATTAATAACATGGGGTTGCTCCACCACAATTGTAGCCGGGGGAGTGGGAGCATCATTAACAGGTATAGGTTGAGCAGGAATCAAGCAAGGAAATTCAAGTTCATTAAAGACAACATCCCTACTTATTATGGTTTTAAAATCATGTTCCTCTTTTAACCAAAGTCTATACCCCTTCACACCATCCGGATACCCTAAAAACACACAGCTAGCAACCATAGGTTCAAGTTTGTCATGTCTTTGATGTGCATAAGCCGCACAACCGAACACCCTCATACGCGAGATATCAATCTCTTTGCCCGTAAAGACCGCTTCAGGGCATCTACCATGTAAAGGTGCAGAGGGGAGCTATTGATGATATAGGTGACAGTTACAATTGCCTCTCCCCAAAACCGTTTGGAGAGATCCGAGGTATTAAGCATAGCCCTAGCTCTTTCCAAAAGAGTCCTATTCATATCGCTCGACAACACCATTTTGTTGCGGGTTATAGGGAACAATTTTGTATCGACCAATACCATGTATAGCACAGAATTCATCAAACTCATTATTACAAAATTCTAACTCATTATCTATCCTAAGCATTTTGATTTTCTTTCCTGTTTGATTTTCAATAAAAACTTTCCAATTTTTAAAATTTTCAAACGAATCAGATTTGTTTCTCATTAAGAAAACCCAGACTTTCTGTGAAAAGTCATCAATGATGGATAGAAAATACCTATTGCCACCTTGAGTGGGCACACTAGAAGGCCCCCCCCCCATACATCGACATGTATATAGTCAATGAATGTTTTACTGGAATGCTTTCCTAGGGAAAGGGGTGAAAAACTCACTTTATGATATTTGCTCTTAACACAAGTATCACAAAAAGGTAAATCAGATAATTTTTCATTTCCAAAAACACATGTTTTTTGCAAAATTTATAACCCTTTATTCATTATGTGTCCTAGTCTCTTATGCCACAAACTCGTTTTATCCTCTTTAATGACATTAGCATAAATCTCATAAGTAGACATAGATAAAGCACAACAAACATATAAATTTCGACGATTTTCACATTTAGCAATAACCAAAGACCCATTTGGTATTTTTATAACACCATTTCCCCATTTTCCTTCCAAACCATCATCTTCTAATAAGGCACATGAAATCAAATTGCTACATAATTCAGGCACATGTCTCATATTTTTCAAAGTTAAAATATAACCAAAATTGCATTTCAAATCAATATCACCAATACCAAGTATTTGACATTTTTTCTCGTTAGCTAGAGAAACATAACTAACATCTACTTCTTTATAAGTAGTAAACAATGATTTCAATGGTGTCAAGTGATAAGTGCAACCAGAATCTATAAGTCACTCACTAGCACAAGTAGAATGCACATAATTCACAACGTTATCACAAGAATCAGTAACCATAAACACATCAGCGGAAGCATTACTACTAGAAGCTAAGTTGCAGTTACTTTGGTTTGTTTCGTGATTTTGATTTTTCTTTTTTGGATTAGGGCACTCCTTTTTAAAATGGCCTACTTCACCACAATTGTAGCAAGTTCTATGTCTTTGCTTAAAGTTTGACCTACTTTTGCTTCTCTCATTTTTCTTTCCCAAAATTTGATTTTTGACCTTGATTTTGATTTTAATGAGATTTTCCATTATTCCTATGGAGAGGTCTACCCCTAACCATATTAACCTCATTCATACTAGACTTCCCTTTATTAACCTTTGAATCTAACTCTTTACTCTTCAACCCGTTAATCACCGTATTAAGTTTAACTTGTTCTCTACCATATTTGATTGCAGACTTAACATTAGAGTAAGATTCCGGTATAACAATTAATAGGACAATAGAAGTGCAGTTATCTATGTGCTCATCACCCGTTTGCTTTATTTCTTGAACTAACTTGGTAAATGCATCAACATTATCTTCGATATCCTTATTGAGGTCTAATTTAAAACTAAAGAATTTTTCTAAAAGATATGTCTTATTAGGAAAATTCTTCTCAAAGTAGATTTCCTCAAGTTTATTCCACAAATTTTTAGCATGCGATTGTTTACCACACTTACGAATCACAGATTCAGTCAAGTTCAAAATAATAGATGAGTAAGCATATTCATCAATTTCAAGTATAGCATATTCAGAAGCATCTTTTTTGAATTTTTGAGTTATAAAAGAAAAACATTTTTCTTTTATCAAAATTCCTTTCATCTTTTGTTGCCAAATTGAAAAATCAGATTTTCCATTAAACAGTTCCAAAGTGCAAGTAGACATTGTCAAAAAAAAAAAAAAAAAAAAATATATATATATATATATATATATATATATATATATATATATACAATTTAACGTTTATGAAAATCACCGATTTAAATACAAATGCAACAATGATCGAAATAGCAGGCAACGAGCAAATATACGGAAGCAAAACAGAGCAGACAAAAACACAATTAATAGGCGAAAAAACACCAAAGTCACAACCCAAATTTGGATTGAAGGAAGCTCCCAAAAAAATTTGATTCGAACACCCTAAGCTCTGATACCACTGTAGAGTAATTTAGGATACTTATAGAACCAAAACGGAGCCACACCAAATCACGTTATGTGACTTTGCAACGATACCCGTCTTCGACTTTGGTAGTAGACTTACAATATACCAAAGTTGAAGATGCACAAATAAGAATGTTAACAATCCTATATTGCCAATGAATCACTTGCAACACACAAATTATCAATATAACGAGAAAATTGTAACTAGGTATCCTCGGCTCAACGGAGCCTAACTCGAATCTGTTTAGGGCTTATAATGCCTAGGCTCATATCCCCACCTGGCTACACACAAAGTATATCAGTCCCACCAAGAGTTCACAACTGAAGGGACAATAATCCAAGGATTTCACACTACTGTGAAACAAGCCCAACCATCCAACAAGAAACCCACAAACCCAATTAATCCCCCTCACAGAATACTCGATTCAGGGACCAAGAAACTCATGATGTTTCCCTTTATAAACCTCACCACTCACAGCTTTAAGAAGCTGAGAAGAAGCAGAATAAAACAAGCACAAAGAGAGATCAGTCGGGTAAATGTATGTCGTGCTATGCCATGTCTATGTCGTGCGTTTCCAAGGGGCGAGATGGAGGGAGTATATATAGTGCCCAGCCAATAAATCAATTGCGAAGAAACAGAAAAAGGAACAATCGACGCGATGATGGAGAAGAGGAATGGAAGAAGTCGGATCTTTCGGGGTCACAGAGGCAGCCCCTAAAAATAAAACCAAAGACCAAAGAGGCAGGAAGAAACGAAAACAACTAAAAGGGGGAAACTGATGGGTGTGGATTTATGGGTTGCTAGGTTTGGGCTTCACAAGTGGGCTCCCCAAACAGGCCCAACCACACTTACACTATTTAATCAAACAATTGAAATCAAATTTCCTCTCCACATTCTTCTTACACGGGAATGTTTGCTTCAGTCTACTGTGACTGGGGGAAATAAACTATCAATCAATTGCCGAAATAGAGCAAACAAGAACCCTAAGAAAGTTTTAATTTAAAAAACTATAATAACAGATGAGGAAAAATAATCATAATTCCAACAATTGCAACAATTTCATATGGAAATTCACATTCACGCATGTAAGCATATTAATTAAGTTTATCAATTAAGTACTTTGTTCAATTCGGGGGAGAGGGAATGAGATGTTATTTGGGTGTCGGAGGAGACACCGGCACCACGAATGTCGCCGGAAGCAGACGCAAAAGTGAAGAGAGATTGAGAGTGAGGCGAGAGCAAGAGAAGAGAAGGGACAAAATAACTAAGTCGTTTAATTTGCTAGACTAGGTTAGGTTGTGAAGTAAGTAAGGGTAAAACTGTGTCATTTTAGGCAAATTTTTCGAATTTAATAAAATAAAAATCATACAGGATTAATTGCAAATGAAATTGAATTAAAAATTTGAAACGAAAATTTATCTATTCAAAATTAGGCGTGTTACTTCCCTCCAAACTTTTTGCCCAAAATAGAACGCCAATTATTGTTTTTTTTAAATATAAAAATCTTATACTAATAAATGCAACTGAAATTGAAACAGATGTTCATCTGTTTTAGAAACCATTGCAAAATTAGGCAGCATTTAACCTCCAATTTGTCCCCGAAACATGATGCAACTGAAATAGTTTTCCATTACAATATGAGTTGCAACATTAATTAGGCACTAAATTTTCGTTGAACACTTTTCATGCTGAAACATATTTCAATTCCGTTGTAAAATTCCGTTACAATTGCCCTGTTTTCTTGTATATGATATAAGCTTCGCCTTGAATGAGTACCCTTGTAGTAAATACAAGTCTCCCATTTTGTTACCACCCATGAGAAACGGCTACCACAAAATATTTTCATCTTTCCATCAAGAACATTGTAATTGCATCCTTTCGAATCCAAGTAACCCAGAGAAATTAAATTTCTCCTAAGAATATGACGAACTTCTGTTAGCGTTTTTACTCCACTTTCAGTCTTGAATTTTATTGTTCCAACACCTTCAATCTTGCAAGAAGAACCATCCGCTAAAAATGCATCTCCACTTGCACTTTTATAAGTAGAAAAGCATATCTTATTTGGAACACATGTGAAAAGAACAACTCAAATCAAGAACCCATTCACTCCGTAGATTATCACACACGGTCACATTGAGTACATCACCACTATCCTCATAATTGCTAGTACCATCCTCATCGAAGGTGACAGTATTAGTATTAGAATTCAATTATTTCTTTACTTCATCCTTGAGCTTTTGACAATTACGAATAACGTGACCCATCTCATTACAATGCCAACACGTTTGCTTGGAAGTCTTCTTATTGTTCTTACCACCACTTGAACCTTGATCGAACGAATTGCCAACATGTTTAACTTTGCTTCCCACATACAAAGCATCATTATTATTATTATTCCTAGAACCTTTGTTCATAGAATCATCCGTTAATAATGAAGTTTGTACCTCACCCAAAGTAAGAGTGTCTTTCCCATGCATAATAGCAGTAACTAAATACTTGTAAGATTGTGGAAAAAACTTCAACAAAATTAAGCATTGATCTTCATACTCAATTCTAACACCAATATTCGCCAACTCACAACGTATCTTGTTAAAAGCATTCAAGTGATCATAAATATTCGTGCATTCGTCCATCGTGATATTGAACAACTCATTATTTTGGTACAACCGGTTTGACATTGATTTCCCTATGTAAAGACTCTCCAACTTCAATCATGCATAATGCCTTAGCTAATTTTTCAAAGATAACGTTGTAGAGAACATTACCCGCACAACATCGTCAGATAGTGCTAGCCGCCTTTTGATCAATTCTTTTCCATACCTCATATTTCATATCGTCGGGTTTTGTTTCCTTTCCTTCCAAAACAATCTCTTGATCTGCCTAGATCAACACATCCCTAACTCTAACTTGCGACAAACTAAAGTTATTACTTCCATTAAATTTCTCCAATTGGAATTGCGTAGCATTTCTAAATTCCGCCATCTTCAAATAAACTCTAATCTCTTGATCTCAAAATTTCTACTAGCCCAAAGCTCTAATAGCGGTTTTTTATAGGAATGATGAAATTATTGGATTAAGAATTCCAAGTTTCTATCTTCAATGAGAAAGTGAATCGGTCGAAAATAATGATGTGCGCGAACGCAACACGGGCAAGATTACCCGGTCGTATTAAGTAATAAAGTTCGTAAGTATGAGTCAATCTCACGAGGAATGCGTGTAATTCTCACTCCAACTAAGTTCCGAAATTATGCTAACTAATTATATTTGAGTGAAAAGAAAATGAATTAAAATCTAAAAATATAAACAACCTAGAAAGCAATTACTTCTAAACTAAAGCGGAGGTGGTTTGGCAACAACAAATCAAGATAAAAAGATAGGAGTGCAATATTTCTAGTCTAGCCGGTGTTTAATTTAATCCATCTTTTTACTTTTCTTTAACTCAAGTCTTGGTAATCGAACGCGCTATTTTATTCATTACGGGCTTTCGCTACGTATAGCAAATCTAGCTATCTCTCAACCTTGCTACGAGCTCATATCATCGTAACATATAACATAGGGGAGAAAATAACCGCATGTGTAAACAAGCATCCAAAGACTATCTACGCACGATCTCCTTTCGGTCTCACGCCACGCAAACTACTATTGTGATTTTCGGAATAATAGGAAGGGCTTTCGCTTCGTATCCTATTATTCAAATGATCATCTAATGGTTCGCTACGCAATTAAAAACATGAAGAACACACAATAATAACCAATTGTATGGGTAATACTTCGCAAAAAGAAACTCTCTATATTTTTCTACAATTTATGTTGGTAGCCGAGACAGCTAAAATTAGTTAACTACGGTTATAGTTAACCCTAACTCCCCCGACCTCGCGAATGGCTAAGGTGGTTCGATCACGTGTCAAATCTAGTCTCATAATGGCTATCGGTGTGTGTCACGAAACACCAACTATTAAATTGATTGGTCTGAAATATAAAGCTAGCTCTCGCGGATCCTAAATATTTATAAAATCATTTAACTATTGGCCAATTAATTAAAAGCATTAATTTCACAAAATAATAACCAATATAATTGTGTACTAAATAAAGAGATAAATTAAATTAAAACACTACATTGGACATAGAAAAATAATTGCATTTCCATAAATAAATTAAGCACAAGACAATTCAACATTTACAAAATAAACCAACCCAAGAAAATACAACAATATCTCAAAGTAAACCAAGTGTTGCTCGAATCCGGGGTTGAAATCTTTTGCAAATGCATCTTTGGCTCTTGACTTGAAGCTCCAAACCTTCAATGGTGATCAAGTATCAGAGGAATTGGTGAATTTTTTGGTGAAATTTTAGGAAAAAAGTGCCCAATTTTATGGGGAAAAAGCTTAGGAGAAAAATGAAGGCTACACGGAATTGGGGGCTAAATGGGGAAGGAGAAAAGAGAGGCTAGAGGGGTAAATTAGGAAGCTAGAGGGGTAAATTAGGAAGCACAAAGGAGGATTGGGGGCAAAAAGGGAAGGGAAATAGGGGCTGGGGCATGCATGGAGCAGGGCAGGCCTAGGTGGGGAGTTCGCGGGTCACCCATGGCTGAAACGGGTGAGGGTGAGAGAGAGAAGTGGGCTGGAGAGTGGGTTAATGGAGCTGGATGGGACGCGGGTTACCCGAATCCACGGAGGAGGAACACGCGGGTCAAGCCTTGGCTGGGACTGCTGGAGCATGACACGTGGCTCCACTTGTAGTGCGACAACGCGCTGGGACTTCTGGAAATTGCACCATCCTCCCCTTTCCTTTTCATATTTGCTCCGGTGCCCCTGATGATCTAAAGAAGGCTGCCGCTTTCCTTCCCTCAGCCAGCTCTTCATTTTAGTCCTTTGTTAGCACAGTCAGCCTCCGTTAGCCCCTATTAAGCCTGATTTGCCTTGAATACCTTAACGGACTTTGTCCAAATAATTCCCAAAACAACTTTTAAGCCCGAAATTATCTCGAACTTCGTGCTAAACACCATATAATAGCTCGATTATGCATGGAAACCTACATTAAGCACAAAAACACAAATAATAATATTTCCAAAGCATAATTAACTCAAAAATAGCACAAAATAGAAGAAAATTTCTGGAAAAATTCGTGGAATCTTGCGCTCATCAAATAATAGCACCAAGTATTTGGACGAATAATGACAAGATAATAGAAAATATAACAGAATAAAGCAAAAGTGAATAGAGGATTTTACATGGTTTAATCCAATCCAAGACAAGCAACAATTTCATTATAAACGATGAAGAATTACAATACAAAGTTTTCAATGTATTTACCCTACCTAGGTTAAGGGTTACAAGGATTAGCACGATCCCATAGAGTACCACACCTCTCACAGCCCAAAATAGCCACGCATTATTTTGTCTAACACCGCCAAGACCTCGACACCCTTGACCACGAATTGTGTCATGTCATCTGTCTCCTTCGATTCACACGTCTCGGTCGGAAGTCCACTTCTCACTTCCATGGCATGACCTATATAGAGGTCATGTTCACTTATTTAATACTAAACTAATTAGGACTAACTTTCCAAATCAAAAGACACTTGGTATTTGTAACTTCACCCATACCTAATAGGTCGTGGGTTCGAGTCACCTAGGGGTAAGTGGGGAACCACTATTGATCCTCTTTATGTAATAAAATGAAAAAAAAAAAAAAGTATTTGTAATATTATTCCTTCTCCAACTAGGATTTGAGACACCAATTTTTAACATGAATCTTTTTTGAATTCTTTTTCTCAAGCTTTTAATAGCTATGTTAGACGGCAATCTAATGGAATTGCTCATTCGTTAGCTGCACAATATCTTTTTTCTACTAGTCCACCGTGTTGGATTGAGCCTCCGAATCATGTTGGTGCTCCATCGGAAACTTTTTCTACCGATTTGAACCAGAAATAATATTTGTGTTCAGTTTAGAAACAAAAAAGTACAAGTGCATGTCATCGCTCCCTTAAAATGACAGGGATTTACTCATTGATTGGATGAAATCTAGAATCCATCTAGTGACTTCCATATATAGGGAAACTCATAATACCCCTTCACTAGGGTCGTGTCTTTTTTTAAGAGAAAAAAAAGGCTTAATTATGTATTTGGTCTCCCTACTTTCAAGAAAAGTCTGCTAAGCTCACTCGACTACCATTTTTCACATTTCGGTCACCTTACTTTGCAAAAACATATCAAGTTAGTCACTCCGTCTATTTTTTTATTTTAACCGTTTAATTTTTTTCTGAAAACCTGAAAGTACCCCCAATTAATTTTTTTTTCATACCTTCATCTTCTTCCCCAATTTAATTTCATAAAATCTGTAAACCCATAATTTTCACCATCTCCTCGAATCACTTTAAAAGCGAGCACTGGGTGCTTCTATTTAGGTCAAGACCAAGAGATAATAGACCGATATGAAGGCTTATATAGATCTGGCCAGCAAGCTGAAGCAAAATTCTCAATCTCTCTCTTAAATCTAAATTTGTTTTCTATCTCCATAACACTCCTCTATCCTAATGGCACCAAAGGTAAAAAAGAAGTCGACCGAGAAGAAGCCAACAGAGAAGAAGAAGATGGAAGGCGCAAAGAAAGCTTTGGCGAAGAAGAAGCCGATGGCTGGGAAGAATTTTCCAAAGGATGTCGGTGTCATTGTCAGAAATAAGAAAAAGAAGAAGAATAAAAAAAAATCCTCCAAACGTACAAGATCTACATCTTCAAGGTGTTGAAGCACGTTCATCCTGACATTCGAATCTCGAGTAAGGCAATGGGAATTATGAACAGCTTTATCAAAAAAGTCGGATCTGTTGAGGATCGAGGGTGAAGAAGGTCGGATCTGGAGTCGGAGAGAAGAGAGATCGGAGATGAAGATGAGAACGAAACTGGAGCAGGGGTGATGAAGACGACGATCAGATGTGGGTGAGCGAGAGAGGGCACAATGGTGGCAATTGGGGATGGAGGCCATTGAGGTTGACTGGTCGGTGGATTAAGATCGAAGCTGGAGAAGGAGATGAGAACAATTTAAGAGACATATTTCCCTCTTTGACTAGTCCTCCCGTTCAGCAGCTTGAAACTCAAAGAGGATTTGACTGGGTTGAAGCTAAGCACCAGTTCAACAAACGAAGTATTACAAATAGGGAGTCTTTTTTTCCAATTATTACAAAGAGGATTCACTCTACTTTGCTTAAAAGGCCTAGGGTTCACGTGCATGTCACATGTCACAGTTAAGGGCATTGATGTCTTTTCATGCTATTCTGTTAACAACATCCACTATCTAAATGATATTGATACATTTTGTAAAGTAGCGTAATCAAAATGTGAAAAATGGTAATAGAGTGAGCTTAATAGATTTTTCGCGAAAGTATAGTGTCCAAATAGATAATTAAGCCTTAAAAAAAAAACTAAACAACAACTAAAATATGGGGAAGCAATTCTACTTACAAAAACCTTTGCGCATACATTTCTTTCTCTTAATGCATGGTGCAAGTTACAACTAGTAGAGTCCAAAAGAACATTGATTAACCGGAGATGTTAATCGGGCTGGGCTGGAGGCTTCGGGCCAGACCCGTCGTGCCATGTCCATGTCTTGTGAACCTACCTAACCAAGCCTCGTTCTAAACGGGGACACTATCGGGTCACAACTAAAAAATTGATATTTGTATATTTAAATCAAAAATTACACAAACCAAAAAATTATATAATATCATTTATATTGTAAAACAGCTAGATTCGCACATGTCCAATTAACTAGGTCTATTCAAAAGTTGAGATTAAATTATTTTAAAAAATTTAACGGTTGAGATTCACCTTCACATTCACATGTGTGAGTAGTTATCTATTTTTAACTCCCTATTATTTATATATTTAAATTAAAAATTACACAAACCAAAAAATTATCTAATATCATTTATATTATAAAACAGCTAAGTTCGCACATGTACAATTGACTAGGTCTATTAAGAGATTGAGATTAAATTATATTAAAAAATTTAACGGTTGAGATTCACCTTCACATTTACATGTGTGAGTAGTTATCCATTTTTAACTCCCTATTTTTTCTTTTTATATTGGCACCGTGCTATAGGCACGGGCATGAAAATCTAGTAGAATTCAAATACCCCATCCGTTCAATGAAAGAGTTTATTATACTATTTTGGAATGTTTCACTTTAAAAGTAAACTTTAAAAAAGTATGTTTACAATTTCTATAAGAGAAACCACGCTGGGCAATTCTTAGGTAATTCCCAAATTATTTAAGAATTGTACACCATTGTGGGCAATTCTTATTTAGGAATTGTTTCTCAAAATTCTTGTTTAAGAATTGCAATGAATCTGGTCAAGGAGAGAGAAACACACATGCCACACACTGCCACTTGTTTTTTCTGATTTTTTTATTGTTGCCTTTTGATATAAAAATAAAAAAGTAATGTAAATAAAGTAGATGATTTCGTAGTGAGATCCATATAAGAATGAAGGAAGAATTAAAATCATTGTGAAGAATAATTCTTAAGAGAAAAATTATTAAAATGTGTAGGTTGCAGTGAGGATCGGTGAAGAATTTGTGGGAAAATTCAACGGATGTGGATGTTCTAAAATTTCATTTTACACATTGATTGTGCTTAAGTATATTTTTATAACTATGACTAACTCCTAATGATATTAATATATCCACTTAATTATTAGATTTTTCAAATATGAATTCTTTAGGTGCGTGGAACGAATGAAGTATTTTGTAACGAATACTATTATTAATTAGTGAGCATTTACGTGATATATATACAATTATAAATGAAATAAAAAATAATAAGTTAGTAGGTTCTTAAACATATTAATATACTTTAAGACACTATTAAAATTTTACCATAGTGTTAGCTCTAAGTAAGTTGTTAAAGATTCATTAAATAACATGTTAGTCAATCTTCAAAAGTAATTTAACAGTCGGATAGTACCCCTTTATATTTGTCTTCAAAACACACTAGAAATAGTGTGTGCATTAGACGATAATGACCCTACAAAATCTACACAAAAATCTTGGAACTCACCAGCAGTTACTGTTAGCACTTGAACAATGCTCATTAGTATTTAGTCATAACTATCAGTCAAAAGCTACCCAGTCCCATTTTTCCTCTTTTTTTTTCTTTCTTTATAGGACACTGCTTTCGGTAACAGATTTCGCTTTCAATATACACTTTCCGTTACTGTTTATTTTCTAGTATAAGCAGTAATGGCTGGTTTTTTAATGCATAATTAAAATAGGTAGATGATGATGTTGTTTTCTACGTCACTGATGTGTTTGGGAATCTACTTAATCAGAATCGATGCCTGAAATAAATAAGAAAACATCACCTGAGCAGGGAGTGGCCCTGCAAATTCCCTCCGACGTGAGAGTCAATTTGAGGATAATGATCAGAGAGAATGAAATTTGACAGCGTAAAGACATCAAAATGAAAGCGTACCTTTTTGTGAAAGGGTCAGGACCTTTATATAGGAGTTATACGGAATAAAGTTCATTACGTCACGAGAGCTTCTAAAAGGCGCATTGTCCTGTCGAGGTGAACAATGAACTTGTGACATGGCTTAGTTGGCAACAATAGGTGTACAACTACACTTTTTAGGGCCGCATGGTCCGCCCTACAGCTGCTGGCAATGGCATGTTAGACCTAGTCCTCCCCTAATGCCTTTGATCTCCAAGTACGAAATCCTCTTATTTACAAGTTACGAGGTTGTAATGACATTCTTATCCATGTTAGTGATTATGGGTGGCTCAGTAGAAAAAATAAGGATAAAATGGTTAAAATGTTTCATAAAATATAAATTTTGAAAAATGATAATTACTCTTTCAATTCCAAATAAAAAGTTTATTATTCTATTTTGAGATATTTTATTTAAAAAATTTATTTTAAAAAATTAAGGATAAAAACATCATTTTATTTTTAATAAGCTTGGCAGCTGTTTTCCTCACTTTATATTGCTCCATAAGATCACCACGTACAGTTTATTGCTAATTAATATTAATATAATAATATGCTAAAATCTTGCCTTTTCAATGTTCATTTAACTTGGACCCAATATGATTCATAATTAATTAGATGAACCTCGCTTTTTACTGCCAATCTATTAATCTATTTACTATAACTAAAACAGAAATCGTTGCTGTCACGTGACAGATTTCTGTTAAATGCTTAATTTTTTAAAGTAATTTGGTACTGCCACATCTCACTATCTATGAATTATAAAAATTACCGTTTTTGCAATTTTAAAAAAATATTCTAATCTTAATTTTAAAAAATGTGATAAATTTTAAAAAATTTCCATTTTACCGTTTCTACAAATGTTATCAAGTAAATTTTATATGACAAATTTAGTTAATGTACGCCTACTAATCAATTTAGTTAATATGATAAAAGTTTACAGTTAGGTTAGGATAAATTTTATTTATCAAGTAGATTTTATCACATTATCAAATAGGTTAGGATAAATTTTATCACATTTGTAGTTATCAAGTAGATTTTATCACATTATCAAGTAGGTTAGGAAAAATTTTATTACATTTGTAGTTATCAAGTAGATTTTATCATATTATCAAGTAGTTTAGGATAAATTTTATCACATTTATAATTATCAAGTAGATTTTATCTATAGTTAACCTTTTTTTCTCTCTTCTGTTTTTACACGTACTCTCTATCTCTTTTCTCTTCTAATTTAGTTTAAAATAAATTAGTTTACAGTTAATTTATGATAAATTTTAAAGAGATCAAATTTACAAAAGTCGCTTCTGTCACGTGGCGGCTTTCTGTGAAAAACTAAAAGTTTTAAAGAGATTTTGTGCTACCACGTGTCACCTTTAAAATGGAAAAAGTTTTTTTCCTTTTTCAAAATCGATTAGTTTAGATAAAAATTCTAAATCTAATTATATATGATAAAATTCATAAAACTAATTTGATAAGATAAAACAAATTTAAGATATAGTTTTACGAGTAAATTTATGATAGAGATTTAGGATTTTGGTTTTCTTTTCTTTTTTTTTCAAATATCGCTTAATTAAACTAGATTTTATCCTATAAAATTTATACAAATTTAATTTTACTAAAACTCTACTATTTCCATCTCTTTTTATTTTCATAATTTTTAATTTATACAAATTATCCACGAGATAATTCTATGTTAATTGTTCTTCTACTAATATATAATTATTAATTATTAGTTACTAATCTATTAATTATCTATTAACTATTACTCCCTCCGTTACTAATATATAATTATTACCTTTTTTTTTCTTACAAAATCGGTTTGTATCAGATAGATTTTATCACATTTGAATTAAACAAGTTTAATTTGATTAGGACTCCTCAATTCCCATGGTAGAAGTTTTTTAATTTTTATTATTTTACCAATATTCGGTCAATTTAAAATAGATTTTATCAAATTTGATTAAACATGTTCCACCAACACCACAAACAACCACTACGAAATAGCTTGCAAATTCTATCAATAAAATTCGCATGAATTTTCGATTTGATTGTTCGATGTGATCACATGTTTATTTATTTATTTATTATGTGGAAATTTGTTGTTGTTGGTTCATTCAAATAGCTTGCAAATTCTATCTACACAATTAAGTTTTAGAAATAATACTAAGTCAACCATGCATCGCACGGGTAATAACCTAGTTATAACTAAAATAGAAGCCGCTACTGTCACGTGGCGGATTTCTGTGAAATGTAAAAAAAAAATTAAAAAATTATGTGATGCCACGTGTTACCTTCTTATAAATTGTAGTTTTTTTATTTTACTCATAAAAGTTTTATCATATTTGATTTTGTAATTAGTTTAGGATAAATTTTATACGGTTAGTTATGATAAGTTTGATATTATCACAATTGATTTCAAAGTTTTAGAGATAAAAAGTTAGTTTTTTATCACATTTGATTTTACAGTTAGTTAGGATAAGTTTTTATGCGGATATATTTTTATCACAATTGATTTCATAGTTACGATTATTTTAGGATAAATTTTATCTCATCATTAGATTTTAACTACAATTGGTTAGATTTAAACACTCGAACATGCGACCCTAACTAACTTTTTTTTACTTGAAAAAGTTTTACACATATATATATATATTTTTTGCCAAAATCACTTACCCCATGTCACTCAAATGGTAAAAAAGTTTTTTACTTGAAAAATTTTTATTCGTAAATTTTTTTTTTCAAAAATCAATCTATAACTATTATTAAAACAGGAACCGCTGCTGCCACGTGGCGGCTTTCTGTGAAAAACTAATTTTTTTAAAATGAATTTTGTGATGCCATATGTCACCATTAAAATAGTAAATATTTTTTTATTTTTTTTCAAAATTGATTAATTTAAGATAAAAATCTTAAATCTAATTAGATAAGATAAAAATCTTAAAACTAATTTGATTTTATCCTATTTAATTTATACAATTTTAATTTGACCGAAACTCTTCAATTTTCATCTCTTTTCATTTTAATACTATTTAATTAATACAAATTATTCACAAGATAATTTTATGTTATTTGTTCTTCTACTAATATATATATATATATATATATATATATATATATATATATATATATATTATTAATTACTAATCTATTAATTATCTATTAACTATTATTTAAATAGAAGTCACTGCTGCCACATGACGACTTTGTGTTGAATGCATAAAGTTTAAAACGAATTATGTGCTCCAACGTGTCAACTTCTTGTGAAGTTGCGATTTTTTTTTTCTTTTTCTTTGCTGTCAAAAATTAAAATCGGATAGATTTTAAAGTTGGTGCCTCCTTTATAAATGGTAAAAAATTTTTTTTTTGCTAAAATCGGTTAATACGAGATAGATTTTTATCACATTTGATTTAGACGTGTTTCACTTGATTAAGACTCCAAAATTTAATGGTAAAAGTGGTTTTTTGCGAATTGAAAATTACTAATCTATTAACTATTATTTAAATAGAAGTCGCTGCTGCCACATGATGACTTTGTGTTGAATGCATAAATTTTAAAATGAATTATGTGCTCCGACGTGTCAACTTCTTGTGAAGTTGCGATTTTTTTTCTTTTTCTTTGCTTTCAAAAATTAAAACCGGATAGATTTTAAAGCTGGTGCATCCTTTATAAATGGTAAAAAAATTTTTTGCCAAAATCGGTTAATACGAGATAAATTTTTATCACATTTGATTTAGACGTGTTTCACTTGATTAAGACTCCAAATTTTAATGGTAAAAGTGTTTTTTTGCGAATAGATTTTATCAATTCTCATAGATTTAATCTTTCAATTACATATTCATATGATCAATTTTGAATATGTACCTTATTTTTCGTTGTTTTCATATTATTTTATTTAAAAAATTTAACTATTTATTACAAGTTTAGAAAATCATCTTATTATAAATAATTTTTACACACAAAAAAAACTATTAAACCGGATATATTTTAAATCTGTTACCTCCTTTATACATGGTAAAAGTTTTTAAAACTATATATGTACTATATATGTATTTATAGTATTATTTTAAACCGGATAGATTTTATTACATTTGATTTAAATTAGTTTCATTTGATTAGGACTCCTTAATTCCCATGGTAGAAGTTTTTTAAGTTTTATTATTTTACCAAAACTCGTTCAATTTAAAATAGATGTTATCCAATTTAATTAAACGTGTTTCACCAACACTACAAACAACCACTGCGAAATACTTCCCATCCATCAAGCACCTCCTTGACGAGTCTGTCTTCGTGATACTTCCCCTTCCCTCCCTCCGTCTCAAACTCACACTAAGAATAATTGTTCGATTTTATAATTCGCATGAATTTTCGGTTTGATGATTTGATCTCACGCTTTATTTATTTATTTATTTATTTATTTATTATGAGGATTTGTTGTTGTTTGTTCATTCAAATAGCTTGCAGATTATATCTACAAAAATAAGTTTCAGAAACAATACTAAATCAACCGTGCATCGCACGGGTGATAACCTAGTTCACTAATACACATTACACGGTATGTTATATTTGGAAGCTTTATTTTAAAAATAATAGCCATAAAATTGTCTCTCACTAAGTTTTGTCATTTTTCTTACTTTTCTTAAGGCAAGTTTAATGGTGGTATTTACCTATATGTATCAAAACCAAATTTTGATATCTATTGGTTATTACTCATCTATAACTATTACTAAAACAGAAGCCGCTGCTGCCACGTGGCGGCTTTCTGTGAAAAACTAATTTTTTAAAATGAATTTTGTGATGCCATGTGTCACCATTAAAATATTAAATATTTTTTAATTTTTTTTTTCAAAATTGATTAATTTAAGATAAAAATCTTAAATCTAATTAGATAAGATAAAAATCTTAAAACTAATTTGATTTTATCCTATTTAATTTATACAATTTTAATTTGACCGAAACTCTTCAATTTTCATCTCTTTTCATTTTCATACTATTTAATTAATACAAATTATTCACAAGATAATTTTATGTTATTTGTTCTTTTCTACTAATATATATATATATATATATATATATATATATATATATATATATATATTCATACTATATATATATATATATATATATATATATAAAATTAATTACTAATCTATTAATTATCTATTAACTATTATTTAAATAGAAGTCGTTGCTGCCACATGACGACTTTGTGTTGAATGCATAAAGTTTAAAACGAATTATGTGCTCCGACGTGTCAACTTTTGTGAAGTTGCGATTTTTTCTTTTTCTCTTTGCTGTCAAAATTAAAACCGATAGATTTTAAAGTCGGGTCTCCTTTATAAATGGTAAAAAAAAATTTTGCAAAATCGCTAATACGAGATAGATTTTTATCACATTTGATTTAGACGTGTTTCACTTGATTAAGACTCAAAATTTTAATGGTAAAAGTGTTTTTTTGCGAATTGAAAATTACTAATCTATTAACTATTATTTAAATAGTTTCATTTCCGCCACACGATGACTTTGTGTTGAATGCATAAAGTTTAAAACGATTATGTGTTCCGACGTCAACTTCTTGTGAAGTTGCGATTTTTTTTCTTTTTCTTTTTGCTTTCAAAAATTAAAACCGGATAGATTTTAAAGCTGGTGCCTCCTTTATAAATGGTAAAAAAAATTTATTTTGCCAAAATCGGTTAATACGAGATAGATTTTTATCACATTTGATTTAGACGTGTTTCACTTGATTAAGACTCTAAAATTTAATGGTAAAAGTGTTTTTTTGCGAATTGAAAATTACTAATCTATTAACTATTATTTAAATAGAAGTCGCTGCTGCCACATGATGACTTTGTGTTGAATGCATAAAGTTTAAAACGAATTATAAGTTCACGTGTCAACTTTCGTGAAGTTGCGATTTTTTTCTTTTTCTTTGCTTTCAAAAATTAAAACCAGATAATTTAAAGCTGGTGCCTCCTTTATAAATGGTAAAAAAAAAATTTTTTTTGCCAAAATCGGTTAATACGAGATAAATTTTTATCCCATTTGATTTAGACGTGTTTCACTTGATTAAGACTCCAAATTTTAATGGTAAAAGTGTTTTTTTGCGAATAGATTTTATCAATTCTCATAGATTTAATCTTTCAATTACATATTCATATGATCAATTTTGAATATGTACCTTATTTTTCGTTGTTTTCATATTATTTTAATTAAAAATTTTAACTATTTATTACAAGTTTAGAAAATCATCTTATTATAAATAATTTTTACACAAAAAAAAAACTATTAACCGATATATTTTAAAACTGCGACTTTAATAC
>CM028377.1:32481267-32579069 GCA_013146195.2 Codonopsis lanceolata | reverse complement strand
TAAAAATAAAAGTACCAATCATCAAAATAAATATCTTTGTGGCATTTACTATACCATGCGGCGGATTGCATGTTGAAATCTAAGGATATGAAAAATATCTTTTTGTCCCATTTTATCAGAAAATATGCCCCAAGCGTTTCGGAAAAATTAAATTTATACTCGAATATTCCGTTCATGATTCTATTGCATGCAAAAATATGATTTAATGTAAAACATGCATCATATAGCCTCATTCGCAATTCGGAATATAAATCATGCATAGTAAAGGGTCAAATAGTGACCACTAGTTCAAATCATGCATGCAAAAAATAAATCATAGAAATTTCATACATTATCATTAATTACATCATTTAGGCATAAATAGGACATGCATGTGCATCACTAATAAAGTCGGGGAGTGCTCCAAAAGTCCCAAACAGTCGCGAAATTTAGCGGATCGAGAAGAATAGCCATGAAATTTCTAGAAAAAGAGAAATCTTCACGATGGTCGAGAGGAAGGTTGGACCGTGGGTGTCCCGATCTGTAAAATATTACCGATCATTCGTAGAATACGGATAGTGGAGCTATTCAAACCAAGCTAGGAGTTCTCTCCTCCTCCCACCGATTCGGGCGCATCGGTGCCTTCCCTTCTGGAATCGCGAAGAAGATGTCATACGCTAAGTAAAACAAGCGAAATTGGCGGAAGAAAATCGAAGAAAAGGAGCAAAAATGGAGAAAATAAAAAAAAAAAGGAGCGGCGGAACAAACAACAATGGTGTCGAGAAAGGAAAGAAATGAAAGAAGAAGAAGAGAAAGAAGAAGCGGTGGCCTCTTCCCTTCACTCCCGTCCACTTAAAGGGAGAAAAAGGGAATTTTCCCTTTCCTCCCTCCAAAATTTGAAGCTGCAACACTTTTGTCCTCAAGTTTCAGAATTTTCAAAATGGTCCCTGATCCTAACGGAAAGTTAACAAAGTTAATATTGTTAACCAAAATTGGCAACCATTTCAAAGGACAAGGAAATAACATCGGCCAGTCAAAAAAAAAAAAAAAAAAAAAAAAAAAGCGAGAAAAAAAAAATCAAAAGAAAAAGAAAAAAAAGAAAGAAAGAAGAATGAGCAAGAATAAAATCCAGCCGGGTCGAACTACGTTTGGTCTGATTTCCTTTGTTAAGGAATATGTAGGCAGCCTACATCAGTAGGTCCGACCATCACAACAAAACAAAAAAAAAGAATAAATTCCCCAGCAAGAGTGGCAAAAATGCCAAGATTAGCCGAATCCGTGGTAGCCACCTGGGCGCAAAAAGGTAAGTCAGGTACAGTATTCTTACCCTGACTCTAGAATAATTTCCTTTTAAGGAAAGTTTTTCTTAAAAAAAAAGATGAATATTTCAAAAAAAAACAAAAAAGAGGAATATTTCAAAAACACAAAAAAAAAAAAAAAAAATTGAAAACAAAAAATCGGAGAGAGAGAGAGAAAAGGGAAGGAAAAAGAATGTTTTCCACATCACAATTTTCGAAAATACTTGAAGAATGATCAATTTGCGTAGTGCTCGGCGACGGATCTTTATCGATCGAGTGCGGTTTTACGGATATTTGAAAGTTTTCGGGTTATGTTTGGAAACAAAGCGTGACCGACCGGACATAACTTAGAAAATTCTTCTGCTGCGTTTCAACGACAAGGTATTGACCGGTTGAAATGTGGTGGCGAAAACATTCAAATCTTCATGCAGTATTTGACAACGGTTTCGGACCAGGAAGAATCGACTTTTCGAAAACACAAAAATCTTTTTCCGTTGTGTTCTCGATCGGACTTGACCCGAAGGACATGACATCCTCACTTGGTTGTAGTTTAGGTTTTGGCCTGAACTACGTTTGGTCTGATTTCCTTTAATGGGGAATACGTAGGCGACCTACATTAGTAGGTCAGGCCATCGAGCACATTAAATTCATATCTGCTTAAAAGCTGCGATAACTTTTTATAACCGACTAAAAATGTCTAGGTTATAGAGTTTGGATAGCATGTTAGCGTGCATTATAAGCGCTACCAATTGCATTCTCCGTTCTTAAATGAATGAAATTGGAGAGTTCTATTGTTTATCAACGATGTTCGTCTACTCAATAAGCCTTAAGGTTGCAGTAGACTCCATCGTTGAGGGGCTGTAGACACCCCAATTTCGTACCCACAGTATGTGATGACATAAAATATCAAGAACTGTTAAAACTTAACAAATGTCAAGTTCAGAGTCAAAAATGCAAATGGAAGCGGGATGCGCGAAAGATAAACTCTGAGGGGAAAGTGCAAAAAACAAGAAGATGAAAGGCAGCATGGTGCCGCACCAAAGACCCTTGGTGCCGCACCAAGGGTTCCTTGGCCGCACCATGCACATTACTGTGCACTTGTCTCAGAATGAAATTGTACAACTCCTTAAGCACGCGGTACAAGGCTGGCGATGCCGAGAGAACAACGCACAAATGCCCGGTGTATCCCTCTCCTTCACTATAAATAGAGACCCCGGCCTCTCATTCCGGTTGCTCAATTCAGCGATAAAAAATCGCAATAAGCTCGCCGATATACCAATAGGATTAGTACGAGAGGTGTGAGATAGGTGAGTGGAAGCCCCTAGAATCTCCAAACCCCGTCCAAACTCTGCCAAAATCAAAACCCATAGGTTATAAGTGATCCCTAGCCTAGTTGTTAGGTATCCACCTCACTTCCCAAGTCAAAAATCCCAAAGTAGCCGTTACTCGAGTAGCAGTGAAAAGTCAAAAATTAAGTCTAGGTTCCGCCCATGACCAAAAGGCAAAAACCTACCTAAATAATTTGTCACTCTGCAGAGTCGATAAGCCCAAACCCTCATAAATAAAGCGGTCATTCTCGCCCAACTCAAAACAACAACCACACAAACAACAAAAGACTCACTCTCCCGAAGGACAGGAGAGCACACACCGCCGCTCTAAAAGGTAAAACCTTTAAGAGCGTCGCTTATTTTTATTTATTTATATTTTCTGTCTTTTATTTATTTTTAAAGTTGTTATTTAAATCCGGCGCAATGTAGCCTATATAAGCCGTTGTGCTGCCCGGATTAGAATAGGAAATATTATGTAAAAGAGCCGTTATAATGGCCAAATATTCTTAAACATGTTTGTAATTATTGGAAGGAGACGGTTGCGAGTCCGGTAAATAATGTGGCCACGAATGTATTTTTTTAATTCCCCTGTCATTTTAATACCTTATTTATTTGCTAAATAAATGTGACAATAAGCATACTTGACCAAAAACCATTTTCGAGACCGAAAGGGCGAGTTGGGTGCCTAGCACCTTCCCAACTCGTAACTTAGCCTCCGAACCCGTTTTCTTTTTCTCTGGTTTATTTTTCATTTCTTTGGTTTTGCTTTATTTGCCTTAAAATAAAGATGGCGACTCTAAAACTTTCGATTCGGTGGGGCCTCGCAACATTCCCTCTTTGCACTTTCCGTTCTCCCTAAAAAAGGGAGATATGAGAATGGAGGGTGATGCATTCCCATATCTGGTATCCCCTAAACAAGGGATAACTTGATGCGGAAATCAAAGCTCCCATAGTAATCTGAATGGGCCATAAGGCTATTTTCAATAAATCCATAGTGGGGGCGTCGCAATATCCTTTTTTGCACTTTTCCGTTTTCCCCTAAAAAAGGGAAAATGGGAATGAAAAGGTAATGCATTCCCATATCCTGGTATCCCCTAAACAAGGGATAACTTGATGCGGGAAACCATCAGTTCCCATATTGGATACAAAATCCACTCAAGGCAACCGAGGCACATTCAAACGTGCTAACATAGACAGCACTCCTCTCGCACTTTTGATTTCGTCTTCCCCTAAACAAGGGAGGGTGGAACGAGAGCAGTGGTGTCCCGCATCCGCACGTACGCCCACCCCTATCCAAGGGCGCGTGGGGCGCGGGGGCACACCCCGGGAACCTCACACCGTCCTATTCATTATCCGCACTGCCGTTGTCATGAAACAGCCAGACGACTTGGGTTCTGACCATTCACTGCTGCCCTGTCTGATTGCGAAGAAAAATGCAGGGGCTATGAGAATAGCCTTAAGCCAAGTGTAGCCCTGCAACAATTATATGGCCGAGAACAGTAGGAGGTGACTGCCTTTTCCTCTCCCCGCATATCATGAAGAAAAAAAAGGAAGCCCGCTCGAGCCCGAAGGTATATTCCTTTAAAATCCGTTTCTAAGATACAACGTGCCATTATCCATTAGATATCGGTATAGCTTTGCTTTGTGCGTGCGTTTGAGTCTGCATTTTTTATTTATTTGTTTTGCATCATATAAAATTATATTGCATTGTAAATGTTTGTACAGGTTTTAACCAAAAAACTAAAACAAAAAAAAGAAAAAAAAGAAGATTATATGTATTGTTTTGCATCTAAATAGGCATTTTTGCATTCTATGCATCATAAAAGTATATTTTGTATTTTAAAAATATTTACTACATTTTTGCATTATCATATGCATGATAAAATAAAAAGAGTGCCCATGTATCATGTTAGTAGGCATCCTGTAATTTTTAGGCATCACATTTGCATAAAAAATAAAGTAGTACATGCATCCAGCATTTGCATTTATTATCCAATAAGCTGCATTAGGGGTGCGCTAAAAAGAAAATAAAATGCCACCAATCATGAAAATAAATATTCCCATGGCATTTGCTATGTCCCTACAGCATAAGCATGCATGAAAAATAAATTTTAGGGCATGAAATATATCTGTTTTGTCTCATATTCATTCGAAAAATGTGCCCGAAAATGTGTTCAGAAAATGAATTGTATTCCGAAAAGTCCGTTTCGTGAACACATAGCATGCAAAAATATGTTTTAGCATAGAACATGCATCATATAGCCCCATTTGCATTTATAATATAAATCATGCATAGTATGGTCAAATAGTGACCACTAGTTCAATCATGCATCACAATAATAAATTGCATAATGCATCATTACCTAATTGCATCATTTAGGCATAAATAGGACATGCATAAGCATTATTAATAAAGTCATGAATGCTTCAAAAGTGCCAAACAGTGCCAAAATCTAGCAAATCTGAAGTATATCCATGCAGAATAAAAAAAAGAAAAAAAAGAGGAATATAAAAAGAAAAGAGAGAGAGAGAGAGAGAGAATAAACAGATAATAAACATGCAAATAAAGAGAAATGGCGAGCATGCAGAATAAAGAAAAAAAAAAAAGAAAAAAAAGAAAAAAAAAGAAAAGAAAAAAATTGGGAGAGGGGAAAATGCATGTAAAAGAAAAGAAACAGAAAAATTTATAAGTGCATGCAACAAAAGGAAATGCGGCGGCAGAAGAAGAAATTTTCGGCTGAAGCTAGAAAATGGAGCGCAAAGTAAACAGCAGCAAAGAAAAGATGATTTCAGCTGGTACCAAAAGATGCAGCAGCAAGGAAAGGAAATTTCTAACCAAGGTTAGAAAGAGCAGTAAAGTAAAATGCAGCAGCATCAAGAAAGATTTTCCAGCTAAAGCCGAAAACATAGCGGAACAGGGGAAAATGATTTTCCAGCAAAGGCTGGAACTGTGACAAAAGAAGAATCCCCAACAAAGTGCAGCAAGAGTAACAAAGAACAGCGTAAAGCAGCAAGAAGCAGCAAAGCAACAGTAGAAGCAATTTGCCGCATGGGCACGGCAAGGGTAAGAAAAGGAAAGTATTTTTCCTTTTTTCAGTGCATTTGTATAATGTTTGGAAAACTTTCTTTTAAGGGGCATGCAACCCCGGATCAGAGGGAAAGGCTTTGTCCTCCAGCGAAGGCTGAGTTCCTGAGGAGACATTGAATTCCAGACATCAATCGCTGTGTTGGAAAACTTTCTTTTAAGGGGCATGCAACCTCGGATCAGAGAGAAAGGTCTTGTCCTCCGACGAAGGCTGAGTTCCCGAGGAGACAATTCATGCCGCACAACCGCAGGCGAACTACAATTGGTCTGATTCCTTGGCTAAGGATATGTAGGCAGTCTATCTCGGTAGACGCGACCATCACAACACGTTATATTTACCTTTGCAGCACTCATTTGATAAAGCTTTGCCGCACTTGCTCATTTAGCATTGTTGCACTTGCACCACAGCATTTGGTCCCCGGCTGAGTGAACTACGTCTCGGTCTGATTCCTTGTATAAGGATACGTAGGCAGCCTATTTCAGTAGGCACGACTGTTGCATGAATGATAGTTTAGGTTTTGGTCGAACTACGTTTGGTCTGATTCCTTTTATTAAAGGATATGTAGGCAACCTACATCAGTAGGTCTGACCATCGGAGCACTCAATTTGCATATCTACTTAAAAATTACGATAACCTGCTATAACTGACTAAAAAAGTCTAGGATATGGAGGTTTGATTCACATTATAAACTGTTGCATTATAACTGCTACCTGTTGCATCTCTCTCCCCCCGTATTAATTGCGCGAAATTGGAGAGTCTATTTCTTATCAACGATGTTCGTCTACTTAGTAAGCTGCGGGTTACCCGTAGACTCCATCGTTGAGGGGCTCTGTAGACACCCCAATTTCGTACCCCTGATATGTGACATGACATAAAATATCAAGACCTGTTAAAACATTAACAAATGTCAAGTTATAGGGTCAAAAATGCAAAAGGACAAAGCATGATGCGCAAAAGAGTGAAATGCAGGGTTCAAAACGTCAAAAATGAAACTAATGAATAGTGCTGGCGCCACCCACACTCAATGTGGGAGTGGTGCCCATTTATGCTATGGGTGGCACCAGTTTCCTCAAACAGTACTGTTCCTTTGCCGTAAAGTGCAATCTCTTCGGCGTTTTGTATAATCGGTTGATGCGCGAAGAAGAAAATTTAATTCCTTCGGTGTCCTCATCACAGGCTATAAATAGAGCTTCGGGGTTCGCCTTCAGAACACACAATTCATCCGCAAAACTCTTCGCGTCCTCGTTACGCTGAAGAAATAGAGAGCGAAGTGAGATAGTGAGTGATCTCCCCAAAGCCTCAAAACCCTGCCAAACCTCCTCCAAACACAAATCCAATCGGTTAAAGTAATCCCTAGCCCTTTAGTTAGGTATCCACCTTATTTCCCCGGCCCAAAAACCATAAAGTAAGCCGTTACTCTGCCCGAGTAAATAGGCTGAAATCACCCGAAATAAGTCGTTATTCCGCCCACCCAAATAGGCCAAAACCACCACAAATAAGCTGTCATTCTGCCCGAGTAAGTAAGCCAAAAACACCACAAATAAGTCGTCACTCTGCCCAAATCACAGCAGCAGCAGCAATAAAAGACTCCCTCTCTCTCGAGAAGAACAGAGCGAGCACACTTCGCTCTAAAAGGTAATAGCCTTTAAGGGCGTTTTATTTATAAAGTTGTTATTTAAAATCCGGCCTAATGTAGCGATTATAAGCCATTGTGCTACCCGGATTAGATTAGGAAATATTATGTAAAAGAGTCGTTATAATGACCAAATATTTTTAAATATATTTGTAATTATTGTAAGGGAATGGCTGCAAGTCCGTAAATAATGTAGCCACGGATGTGCTTGTATTTATTTTCATGTCTTTTAATGTTTTATTTATCTGCTAAATAAATATAACAAAAATCATACTTTAGCCAAAAACTATTTTGAGACCGAAAGGGCGAGTTGGGTGCCTAGCACCTTCCCAACTCGTAACTTAGCCTCCGAACACGTTTTCTATCTCTGGTTTTTTTTTTCTGGTTTTGCTTTATTTTTGCCTTAAAATAAAGATTACGACTCTAAAACTTTTTGGATCCAGTGGGGCCTCGCAACACTCATTCTTTGCACTTTTCTGTTTTCCCCTAAAAAAGGGATAATGGAAATGGAAGGGTGATGCATTCCCATATCCTGATATACCCTAAACAAGGGATAACTTGATGCGGGAAACCCAAAGCTCCCATAGTGATCCGAAATGGGCCATAAGGCTATTTTTAATAAAATCCATAGTGGGGGCGTCGCAACATCCTTTTTTGCACTTTTCTGTTTTCCCCTAAAAAAGGGAAAATGGGAATGAAAGGGTGATGCATTCCCATATCTTGGTATCCCCTAAAAAAAGGATAACTTGATGCGGGAAACCCAAAGTTCCCATATTGGATCAAAAATCCACTAAAGGCAACCGAGGCGCATTCCAACGCGCTATCATAGACAACACTCCTCTCGTACTTTTGATTTCGTATTCCCCTAAAAAAAGGGAGGGTGGAACGAGTAGTGGATGTCGCGTCCGCAGCGTCGTGCACCCCATCAAGGCGCTCGGGCGCGGGCGATCCGAGAACCCACATATCCTTCAAAGGGTCGAAACCCTTTGCCGAACACGACGGCGAAATGCATCATCTCCTCAGGAACTCAGCCTTCGTCAGAGAACGATAGCCTTTCCCTTTGACCCGGGGTTGCAGCCCCTTCAGGGAAAGTTCCAAAACACAAATCATAATTTTTTATCATCATTTTCCGGGTTACGCCCCGCGAGGAGATGATCTTATGCTACTCCTAGAGAGCAAGAAATCATCGCATCCTCAGGAACCCAGTCCTTCGTCGAATGCGATGGTAGAACACATCATGCATGCAAAAGATAAAATACTTTACCTTTTCTTATCATTGCCTTGCCTTTGCTAACTTTTGGCGCATTCTTTGCTTTTCTTTGCATTTTACGCATTCTTGCTTTTCTTTGCGTTCTTTGCCTTTCTTTGCTTTTCTTTGGAAAATTCTCCCTTTTGCTGCTTTTCCGGCTTTTGCGGACTCATGCTGGGGATTTTATATATATTTTGCTGCATTTTTTACTCTTGTTGGAATTTTTTCTTTCTTTGCTATTTTTCCGGCCTTAGCTGGAAAATTCTCCCTTTTGCTGCTTTTCCGACTTTAGCTGGAAAATTCTTCTTTGCTGCTGCATTTTCGGCTTCTGCTGGAAAATTCTTTTTTTCTTCTTTGCATTTTCGGCTTTAGTTGGAAATTTCTTCTTGCTGCTGCATTTCTGGCTTTAGCTGGAAAATTTTCCTTGCTGTTGCATTTCCGACTTTAGCTGGAAAATTCTTTTTTTTGCTGCTGCATTTCTGGCTTCTGCTGGAAAATTCTTCTTTGCTGCTGCATTTTCGGCTTTAGCTGGAAAATTCTTTTTGCTGCTGCCTTTCCAGCTTTAGCTGAAAAAATTTTCTCTATTTTTTTTCTTGCTTTTTGCACACATATATATATATTTTCCTTACGTTTTCTTTCTTCATACTTGCATTTTTTCTTTTGCATGCTTCCATTTCTTTTCATTTTGCATGCTTGCATTTTTTTCATTTTGCATGCTTGCATTTCTTTTATTCTCTCCCTCTCTTTTTTTATTGCATGCTTTGCATATATTTTCTTTTTTCTGCTTTACATTTTTTCTTTTCTTCTGCATGTTTTACTCTTTTTTTTACATTTTTATTTTGCATGCTTACATTTGCCGCTGATATTTTTGGCTTTTCTGCTCATTTGGTGGCTGATCTGCTGGGGATATGAGTTTTCCCTTGCTTTTGGATGGATGACCGTCAAATTTTGTTAACAAAGTTAACTTTGTTAACTTTCGTTAAGCTTCAGAGGTCATTTTGCAGCTTTAGAAATTTGAGGACTTAAGTGCCAAACCTTCAAACTTTGGAGGGGGAAAAAGGAAAAATCCTTTTTTCCACCCTTATTAGGCGAGGGGGAGAGGGAGAGAGCAGTTCACTGCTTCTCTTCTTCTTTTCTTCTTCATTTTCTTTCTTCTACGACATTGCCATTGTTTTGCAAGTTTATTTCTTCATTTTTTTTCTCATTTTCTCGATTTTCTTCCGCCAATTTGCGTGTTTCTCTTAACAGATGGCTTCTTCTTCGCGATCACGTAAAGGAAAAGCTCTGATGCATCCAGATTCAGGCGAAAGGAGGAAGGGAACTTCCTCCTTTGATCCGAAATTACGTCAGATATCGCTACTCCAAGGATGATTGGAGCAATCTTCATCGCGATTGGAATACTCACGTATCAAATCTCCCAAATTTTGCTGTAAGTTTCTTCTTTCTTTTTTAAACCCATTTGGATGATTTCTCAGATCTGCTAGATTTTCGTGCTGCTTTGGCTTATTGGAGCGTTCTTGACCCTGCTTATAATGCTTATGCATGCAACATATATGCTAGAATGATGCAATTTGGCAGTTTATTCATGAAATTCATGCAATTTATGTTTGCGATGCATAATTTAACTAGTTAGCACTATTTGACTCTGCAATGCATATTTTGTATTATTAGTGCAATTTGGCTATATGATGCATGCTTTAAGCTGAAAAAATATTTTTATATGATGCATACCTATGAAATAGACTTTTTGAATATGATGTATTTTTTTTGGGTATATTTTCGGACACATTTTCGGATGCATGCAAAATATAACAGGGATATTTTATGCGATAAAATTCATTTTTATGAAATGCCTATGCTGCAAAGACATGATGAATGCCGTGGAAATATTTTCCTTTTCAGGATTTGCAATACTTTATTTTTATTTTTGCGAATGCTAAAATGCATTTATTTGGACTATAAATGCAAATGATAAATGGCTAATGCATGCATATATCATTTTATTGGATGCAAATGCGATATAGAAAAAATTTATGAGATGCTTGCTAATATCATGCATGGGTATTTATATTTTTTTTATACAAAAAAATGCAAAAATGTGTTATTTTCCAAATGCAAAACACACATTTTCTATATTTTTTGGATAAACACACATTTTTTATTATTATGCCAAAATGCCAAAATACATTTTTGAATGCAAAAAGATGCATCTTTTTCTTCAAAAAAAATTTAGGGACGCTAAAAGATGCAAATCAAAATTTTTGAATGCTAAAGTGCAATAAAAAAAATTGAAATGCCCAAAATATATCTTGAATGCAAAAAGAGGCTTTTTTTTTTTTGAATGCAATAAAATCTTTTTTTAAAATGCAAAGATGCAATATAGAAATTATTATGCAAACATTTTATGATGATTTGCAAAATGCAATATATGCAACATGCTTATATTTAATAATGTGCGAAGGAAAAATAAAAAAAATAGTAAACTTACCTTTTCTTTTCTTTTTTTTATTTCAGATGCGCAAGCCCTTGAGTCACATTCATGGCAGTTGTCCTAATGTTTCCGACATTTATAGCTTGATGCCTGAGGCGACACAGGTTTTAGTTGAGGGCTCAGGTTTCAGCACGTTTTTGCGGGCTTTTGGCCCCTTTCGCGGCTATTTTCCCATCTTCGAGGTTCTAAGGAACTATTGGTGGGATACTACCCACACCTTTCACTTCAGTTGGGGGGAGGCAACCATGACCCCCTGCGATTTTGATGCGATTACTGGCATTCCTACCAGCATCGGTAGGACTTTGGAGCCCGATTACACTCTCCGTCGCCAACATGATGAGGTATATATTGGCAACGTGCAGAAATGACTTCTAGATAATGCCGGGAGGGTTCCAAAGGATGGCAATGAGGCCGTAGCTCGCGTTGCTAGAGCATTTCTGTTCTTTTTTTCTTGGCACTTCTCTTTTCGCCAACTCATCCACTACCCTGAGGGTTTCTATCCTGGCATGCCTGGCGGATTTCGATCATATTGCTGATTACGACTGGGGGCTGGCAGGCCTGGCCGAGCTGTACGCCTCGATGGATAGGGCCAGCCACAATGACTCACGACCCTTAATGGATTAGCTCCGGCGTGGGAGGTATTTTCTCTTTTCCTGCCTTTATTGTTTTTTTTTTTTTTCAGGTTTGGGCTTTTTCATTTGTCCATTTTACGCCGGGTCGGTTGCATCAGCGTTTTCACGAGCCACCTTACTTGGCTGAGTTCGTGACTGAGAACAGAGTTAGGTCGGACCGGGACGGCGGCTGCTCGAATATAGATTGGGTGCGGGAGCGTATTGCCAGTTCGAGCACGAGTACCGTGCACTTCCTTCCCTGGAGGGGCCTGGTGGGCCATTATGCAGTTACTTTGGAGATGAGCCACTGCCGGATACTGATGGTATCCATTATGGTTGACTCGTTATATATGGGCGAGCGGGTCAACCGCCAGCACTCTCCACTTTTGACACCCCCAGTTGTACCTCCTATGCCTTTCATTTGGGTAATTGCTTCAGACTTTTTGTCGAACAGGTATCAGTACCTATCGAAGCTTCCTATGCCTCTGAGTGACTTCCCGCCTATGGCATACGAGGATTTTCTGAGGACCATGCTGCATCCTCCCCCTCCCATTCCTGTGGCAGCCAGGCGTGCTTCAGATGCTTCTGCTAGGTCGAGGCCTTCTTATCCAGCTCTTGATGAGCATCTGGAGTTTACTGGACCTGATGATGCTTTCTCCACCTTTCGATATCATCGAGATGGCAGGATGGTGGAGGAAGTTCTCCCTAATGCTGATATCCCTGAGGAGTGCCGGGTCCCGTAGCAGGCTCGCTCGGTAGACACATTGCCCTTTTTTGCATCTCTCTCTTTGTTTTTTGTTTTCATTTTTTTTTTCATATATACTTTTTTTTGGAGATTGATATATCTTCTTTTTTTTGCTGTATCACTTTTTTTTCAGGTGAATGTGTCTACATACAAGAAGCTGTTGCGGGGTTTCTTCAGCATCAATAAGCTTTATCAAAAGCTTATGGACGAGTTCTCCTGCCGAGGGAATGACACAGTGCGGCAGACCAGGCACCAGGATGATGAGGATGACGAAGCGGCTACCGAATCGAGTCGCTCTCGGGCGAGAGGACGAGCATATAGGATTGGTGGAGAGGGCCATCAAGTCATGGGTGGCAATCTAGATAGGAGTCAGTCTTCCCGTGCTCATTAGCTTTAGTCACCTGCATTTATTAGCCCTTTCTTTTCTTTCCTTGTACCAAAATCTGTACAGATATGTATTTTATGCAATGCAATATAATTTTATATGATGCAAGAAAATAAAATGCAGACTCAATAATCATGCACAAAATAAAGCTAGACCAATATCTAGGGGTAATGGCACACCGTAGCTCAGAAACGGATTTTAGAAAAATACACCTTCGGGTTCGAGCAGGCTTTTCTGATAATTTGCGGGGAGGAAGAGGCAGCCGCCTCTTCCTGTGCTTGATCTTTCCCAATTCGCAGAAGGCTATTTTCATAGCTTCTGCATTTTCTCTTGCGATCAGACATATCAGCAGTGGATGGTCGGAATCAATACCGGGATACAAGGCAGTTTGAGGGAACAGGAAGAAGGAGCCTGGCGCCACCCATAAGGGATGTAGGCACGGCGCCAGGGAGGCTTATTGGCGACGCCAGGAGCCTTTCCTGTGAAATCCCAGTTCACGCACTGTTCGTGCACTGTGCTCAGAATCGTCAGTTTCTTCGGTTTTTCGGTATAAATGGCAGACGAGGCAGTGCTCAGTTTTCATCAGCCTGCTTGCTTTTTCTTTCCTGTTTTAAGCTTTTGATCTCCCTTCGGTTTCACCCTCTTTTATCAGATAGACTTTTGTTTTTCTTCAAAAATGGCTGCACCAGCTCATACAGCATTGGAAATGGAAATTTATGAAAATGCCCTGGATTTCTAGGTCCTTTCCCTGCGGTCAAATGAGCGGGACTGGTTCGAGCATATCTATGGGTATATGTGTCTGTTGTCATGGCGGACCCCTATCATCAACTGGGATATACTGAGGGGAGCCTCTAGATTTTGGTCAGCTTCAGGAGCATCTCTTTAATTTTGGCATGAACGAGATGTGCCCCACTTTTGAAGAATTATGCGCTATGGTGGGGATGACCGCTGCTGGGCCTATTGTCATGCCTTCTCCACTAAGGCGTCCATACATGGCAATACGGGAGCTCTTTGGCACCACTCGTGCAGCTACTCCAGGTTTTTATAATGGAGTAAACTTTAATCTGACTGTCCTTCCTAGGGCCTTTACAGAGTACAGGGAGGATGACCTTGATTAATTGAGATACCGACTGTCGTCTCTTTTTCTTTACCTTGTGGGGCGGTACCTACTGGTGGGCCAGCCCGGATATATTGATGTACGGGTCGTGGACCTAGTATTGCAGGCTCGAGATCGCCGGGTGAACATTATTCCGGTGATCTTGGCAGAGACCCTGGCGGGCATAGATACTTTTGCAAGTGACGATGAGTTGTTCCCTTTGGCAGCCCTCTTCTGATCCATATATGGTTAGAGGAGCATTTTAATTGGGTGATGGGCCCACTAACGGCGGGAGCACGGTATGATCCGGGGATTTATGGCTCTCGAGGTCACTATACCCAGACCAATTTTTCGGAGTTCAACTGGGTTGAGAATTTCTTGTGTAGAGGCTCCATGGACATAATATGGGTCATCAGCCATTGGCAGATCCGTCGCTTTCTTCAGTATATCAGGGTCTATGCCTAGGTCATTTTGCTGGGTATTGAGCGTACCTCTTTTTATCGGGCGGACAGGATCTTGCGCCAATTTGGCTGGGAGCAGCTTATCCTTGACCCGAGCCGTCCTGTGGCTATGGAGCTGGAGATAAGTAGGGACTTGGGCACCCTTATCCAGAATATATGGCAGCTGGACTTTGACTCGCTGGAGGTGGCCTACCTCTATTTTGATTACATGCTCCTCTCCCATGAATACTTGTCATGGATTATGGTGGTTGCTGAAGGGCCTTCCCGCCTGATTAGGCGAGCATTGAGGCAAATGTTAGGCCGTCGAATAACCAGTGGTCAGGATGCTCGCTTGATGGAGATAGGCGAAGACATAAAGACTTCGGGGCTGGTGGTCCCTCAGGCCTTGTAGGAGGTCCTTAGGCGTGTACATGGCCTTGATGCTCAGACGGCTCCTGGTCCAAATGAGGCAGGTCCCAGTAATGCACCTTCTCGACTGAGCAATGCAAGCCGGTAGAATAATCCTTGGGAACCAAATGAGGCTGTCCCTCCCCCTCAAACTGACAGATGGGGCACTGCCCTCAGGAATGATGACGTTGGCCCGAGTAACACGGCTATCCAGGATAATGGGGATGCCGATGATAAGGACGAGGACACTTCCAGGAGTTCTCACGCTGGTGAGACTGGAGCCTCTTCTATGCCTCGCAGAAGGAGTATATGGGCCCGACTGGGGGGACGCCGCAGACATTAATAGACCGCTTCGGGGCTGAGCTGCAAATAAAGGATAGTTGGGGGAAACAAGGGGGGTAGAGGTAGCAAATAATAATAGATATAAATGTACATGCAATAAATGCATAATCTAAAATGTCTTAAGCAGCCATTCCTAAGTTACACCAAATGACCCGTTTTATATTTTATATTCTGGTATTTTAATGCGAACTCTTGTCGTGGTTTTTCTATTTCTTTGTCAGTCAAGACTCTGCATGCTGAAGACCGGAGGTCGAATGCTGAGGATTTAGAAAGTGCATTCCCTCCCCTTTTCTCTTGATTCATTTTTTTTATATGCTCTAACTTTTGCCTAGGTCGCCCTTTCGGGTTTTCAACCTAGCGAGCCCTTATTTTTCCTTTTTGTCTTCCTTTTTTTTCATGCTCTATTTTTTTGCCTAGGCCGCCCTTTCGGGTTTTCAACCTAGCGAGCTGGAGAGGGAAGCAACTGCCAGATATATTGGCTCAAGCATAGTACCTTTTGAGCTTGTCGAGGTTGAAAGGCTGAACAATGATCCTCCCCTTCCTGGTTCGTGAGGAGTACTGCACCTCATGACCGGATTTCTTTGACGATATAAGGTCCCATCCAAGGAGATTTCCATTTTCCCCTAGTATCAGCATAACTAGGGGGTTTTTCTCGAAGTACCAAGTCTCTAACTTGGATGTCGCAGCCTTTGACTTTTTTATTGAAGGCTCGGGTTATGCGCCTTTGATATGCTCGGGTATGCTCCAGGGCTAGCAATCGTCGTTCGTCGATCAGGGCTAATTCTTCGTATCACCCTTTGACCCAGTCAATTTTCGATATGTCGGATTCCATCATTACTCTTAATGACGGAATTTCTACTTCAATGGGCAGCACTGCCTCCATGCCGTATGCTCGAGAATAGGGGGTAGCCCCATTGGGTGTGCGGATTGAAGTCCGGTATCCCCAGAGGGCTAACGGTAATTTTTCTGGTCAATCTCTTCCTGTATTATTCATTTTTCTAATAATGTTTTCTAGCGTTTTATTGGCTGCTTCAACGGCACCATTGGCTTGTGGCCGGTAGGGGGAGGATTTATGCCTTTGGATTTTGAATTCGTCGAGTAGACGATTCACGTCCCTTTCAAAATGCGTGCCGTTGTCGGAGATTATTTCAAAAGGCACTCCGTATCGATATATAATGTTAGTCCGGATGAATTTGGACACCTTTCGAACATTTAGAATTTTATAGGAAGAGGCTTCTACCCACTTCGTGAAGTAGTCGACTGCTACCAGGACATACTCGTGGCCATTGGATCCCTTCGGGTGAATTTGGCATATGACGTCGATTCCCCAAGTTGAGAAGGGCCAGGGGGCTGTGGAGTTATATAAGATGTGTGGGGGCACGTGCTGCATGTTTGCGAAACACTAGCACTTGTCGCAATGATGCACCCACCGAATACAGTCGGTTTCGAGTGTACTCCAATAGTACCCCTGCCGGATGACTTTTTTGGATAACATATGGCCATTCATGTGGGGCCCGCAGGTACCACCATGAAGCTGGTCCATGATTTGCTCGACTTTTGCTTGATCGACGCATAATAGGTTTAGGCCCTGATAATGCCTCTTATACAGGCTGCCACCGCTGAATACGAATTGCGATGCCCATCTCCACAGGGAGACTTTACCCGTTTTGTCTAAGCTGGGAGGATAGATCCCTTTTTGAAGCAGATTTAAAATATCAGAATACCAAGGCTCGTGATCTGTTTCAGGAGTAACATTGATTTTGAAGCAGTATGCCGGAGTGAACTTTTTCCCAACTATGAATGGCTGGATATTGGTTTCCGTGGGAATTTGGACAAATGATGCTAAAGTGGCCAAGGCATCGGCAAATTGATTTTTATCTCGCGGCAAGTAATGAAACGAGATAGAATCAAATTTGGTGGCGAGTGCAGTCAACTTGGCATGATAGAGCTGCAGCCGGGGATCCTGGGTCTTCCATTTCCCTTCGACTTAATTTATGATCAGAACGGAGTCTCCGTAGACTTCCAAGTCTTTGGCTCCCTTTTTGGAGAGCTTTTTCTAGGCTAGCGATACATGCTTCATATTCGGCGGTATTGTTCGAGCATTCAAACTCCAACCTTATGGCCAATGGAGTATGGGAATCTGTTGGGTCGATTAGCAAGATTCCTATGCCAAAACCTCTTTTATTTGCGGCCCTGTCAAAGAACATTTGTCAGCTGGTGTCGTGGTCAGTAATTTCCAAGACACCTTCGTCTAGGAAACTAGGCTCAGCTGCATCTTATGCTTTTAAAGGCAAATCGGCTAAATGGTTTGCAATTACGCTGCCTTTGATAGATTTGAGCGTGACATAGTTATGTCAAACTCATTGAGAAGAAATGACCACTTAGCCAGTCGGCTGGATAATGATGGCTTGCCGAAGATGTATTTCATAGGATCCATCCTGGAGATGAGCTTGATGGATCGTCCTTGCAGATAAGTCTTGAGCCTTTGTGTCGCCCAGACCAGGCCGGTGCAGCTTTTCTCCAATGCTGAATAATTTAGCTCGCTTCCTTGCAACTTCTTACTTATGAAGTATATGACATTTTCAATGTAGGAATTTTATTTTTCTTGGGCGAGCATAGCCCCTACTGACGTGTCTGTGATGGTTAAATATAGGAGGAGAGGTTTATGTATATGGGGAGGAGCTAGCACCGGTGGATTGGTAAGGTATGCTTTTATTTTTTCGAAGGCTAGCTAGCATTTCTCATCTCAGACTTGGTCAGTATTTTTCTTTAAGAGTTTGAAGAGGGGCTCACATATGGATGTCAGTTGTCTGATGAAACGGCTGATATACTGCAATCGGCCCAGGAAGCCTTTGATTTCGGTTGGAGTTTTTGGCCGCAACATCTATATAATGGCTTTAATTTTGGTTGGCTCGATCTCAATGCCTTGCTCAGTTACCATGAAACCCATGACTTTGCCTTTGGTAATCCCGAATGTGCATTTGGTGGGATTAAGCTTCATCTGGTGCTTCCTTAACCTTTCGAAAAAAATTCGAAGGTCTTTGATATGAGCACCGTTGGCATCGCTAGAATGCACGATCATGTCATTAACATATACTTCAACTTCTTTATGAATCATGTCGTGGAAGAGGGTGGTGGCAGCCCTTTGATAGGTAGCCCCGACATTTTTTAGTCAGAATGGCATGACATTGTAGCAGTAAGTTCCCCAGGGAGTAGTGAATGAGGTTTTCTCCTGGTTTTCTGCTGCCATTTTGATCTCATTACAGCCTAGCATGCCGTCGACGAAAGATCTGATTTTGTGAGAGGCAACGACGTCTACCACAATATCAATATTGGGCAGAGGGAAGTCATCTTTGGGCGACGCTTTGTTGAGGTCGCGGAAATCTACACAGATCCGGACCTTCCCGTTGGCCTTGGGAACGGTCACTATATTGGACAGCCAGATCGGGTATTCTACCACCTGAATGAATTGAACATGTAGTTGCTTCATAATTTCTTCCTTTACTTGCAGTGACCATTCTGGTTTAATTCTGCGGAGCTTTTGCTTGACTGGCCGAGCATCCGGATATATGGGGATCCGGTGTTCGACGATGACTGGATCCAGCCCGTGCATATCTTCATAGGACCAGGCGAAGATGTCTACAAACTCTTTGAGGAGGTCAATAAGTGCTACCCTTTCAGAGCCTTGTAGGTAGCTGCCGATTTTGATTTCCTTGATTTCATTGTTTAGCCCCAGATTGATAGTGGACAAGTCTTCAGTTGCTGTTGATGAATGAGATTTTTCCTGGTGCTCGACTGACTTTGTGAGCTCAAGCAAGTAATTTTTATCTTTTGGGTCTATTTCATCAAATGACTCATTATTATAATTATTTAATGCGTCTTTTAATGCAGGTGCAACTAAGGAATAAGCAAAGACATTAAGATTATCATTAATAGCAAAACTGTACAGGGTTATTTACATTATTGAGGACCTGGGGTTTGAGATCCTCAATTTTAGGGAGCGGATTGGTAGATGACCAATCTGTAAAGCTAGGGGAAGAATGGGGAATAGTATATCCAAAGCGGTCCACCATATCTGCGGTCGTTAAGAGCGGGTCGGTCGTAGTATACCAGTTCTGCAGAGGCTTTTCAATAATAGACTCAAATTCGACAGGGAGCTTTTTATAAATAGTGCCTCCATCTATCATACCCAGGAAACTATCCTCCAGACTTTCATCATCTAATAGGGCCAGAGCATAATCATCTTGGTTTATAGACCAAGTATTTTTAATCGTGACAGTCTTAGCTCCATGGTAACCCGTTCCATTTTATCAGTGATAATACTGACATCTTCAAAGATCTCCCAACCATGGCGTCTTTTCTCATTCTGGTCTAGCCAGGGATCAGGAAACATGAGGTAGGCTTCAGTCTCCCCTTTCCTTACAAAGTAGCCATTTAAGGTTTTTCTATATGGTTGGAGATGAGGATACTTATAAGGACGCCTTTCTCTTTCTCCCTTAATTTTTTCACGTTTCTGTTTCATAACCGTGGCTACTTCGGCTGGGGTAGGTTTGTATCCTAGACCGAAAGGAGGGATACATTCCTTAAGTTCATCTTGGACTAAGTTAACAAGCCCCTGCTGATTTCTGCCGAGAACCAAACCAGACATATAATTCATTTTTCGAAACATGTTTAAAGGGACCATGTTTCCTAGGGATGTGGTTTTCTTCCTAGTGATGTCAGTTTCTCGCCCATATTCAATAGCATTTATTCTAGCTTGGGGAATAACCTCAAAACCACCGAGAAATATACCAGTGTTATCATGCTCTATCTCGAGGATTGGGACGTCCTCATTTTCCTTATTTTCCTCGATCTTATCAGCAAGAATGATTACTATATGATTATCGTGGATGAATTTGACACGTTGATGCAGCGAGGAGGCTACCCCTTTTACCCCATGGATCCAAGGGCGTCACATTTAAAAATTATAATAGTATTATTATCAAAAGAACCCGTGCGGAGCACGAGCTCTATAACTAGTAAAAAGAATGTCCAAAGCCTCTATAACAATTAGAATTGAACAATTCATCAATATACGAAGCAATCATTACTATGGCCCCTACGCCATTTTCTCCACATTTGCCCTTACGTAATCTAGGTATTTTTATGTATTTGAGCAAAATAGCTGGCTTGGAGCAATGGATCATCACCAAAATTTTGGATGAATCCGAAATTTTAGAGCGGTCTAATGTGGCAGCATGAGCACGTGATGAAGCCCATGGTGGCAGTATGATTCGTGACAATTTTGAGAGAGACAGAGAAAGAGGTGACCGATGTAAAAGAGATGAACTAGAGCGATTATGTGATCCGGTAACACACATATCGACTTCATTTAGTATTTCCAATGCCTATAAAAATAACAAGAAGTTATGTGAGACAAAATTTAAAGGGGTATCATCGTAAAGGGGTACCATCGTACTTTATATACTTTCATGGGACATCACTATTTCTGTTAATCTTTTGGCCAAAATATGTTTATTCCCCCCCATCACCCCAAAGAAAATGATCACATCGATCAAATTTTGGAAGACTTATACCTCCATGTTAAATTTTGTCTCACATAACTTCTTGTTACTTTTACAGGCATCGAATATATCATCTTGTCTAAATCTACCCAATTTGAACAATTTTCACCCTAGTTTGTTTGATCACAGTAAGAACATTGGTGGAGTGTTCATCATCTCCAAATAAATCAAAATGACACTTTAATATTTGAAGGTGAACACTCTTGCAAAAGAATATAATCAAAAAATAGCGCACATGCTTTAAGGGATGATAACATATGTTTCCTTTCATAATCAATCATGATTATCTAGCTAACAGAATGCTTTTATTTTTTTCGTCGACGATGGTGGTGGTGGTGATGTCGCCTATGTCACATGATGAAAAGTCTTAGCATTTACAACAGATTAAGCGTGCATAATTAGGAGAACAGATAAATGGTGAAGAGTATAAAGGTGAGTTTTTTCGGGATTTGGATGTTGGTATGGAGTAGGTGGTGGTGGTTCTAAAAAATTGAAGGTAACGAGATTAATTTCAAGTTTTTTTTTTCTTTTTGCAATCATTCAATCGCCACCAAATCAATAAATGGGGGCAAGGGATTTAGCTAAAAGTGTTTTTGATAAATAAAAAATGAAAATAATTATAAAAGAAAAATATGATGGGTTGTATGAAAGAATTAACGAAAAATAAAGAAAATTACTCATATACCCTTAACTGAGGTGCACATCAAATTTGGTTAGCATTTATAATGCCCGTTAGGACAAAGTGTTATGGGATTGGGGTATGTATATAACTTGTAAGACAAAGTTGATCGAGGGTGTAAACTGTAAAGTGTGATTCTGGATACTTTTGGGATAAATATTTGTTGGCCTAACAAAAAAGAATCCTCTTACCAGAAGGCGAAGGGATATTTTTGTAATTAGAGGAGAGTACTAAAAATGTGGTCACACACTCTCTAGCCACATATAAATTATAAAGTCCCCAAGCCCCTACATCCCCAATCCCCCTCTCTCTCTCTCCGTTCTAGGGTTTTCCCGATCTTTGCAGCTCGCCCCCCTCTCTTTCTCTCTCTTCTCCGTCTCTCTCTCTTGATGGCTGAAGAGGTGCAGTACGCGACTGGCGGGGACTCCGCAGGCGCGAAGCGTAAGTACGAAGACCAAGCCACACCACCGCCGCCGACCAGTGGACGTCGCACCACGGGATTCTCCGCTCCTATCACCTCACAGTCGCCGGACTCGCAGCCCTTGTCGTACAACAACGTTCCGCCGCCTGTTGATGAGATCCAGCTCGCTAAGCAGAAGGCTCAGGAGATCGCTGCACGTCTTTTTAGCACCGCCGAAGCCAAGCGCCCCAAGTTTGAGAATGGCGGCGGCTTTGATTCTAATGATAGCAAGGGTTTCAGCTCTGGGCCCACTGGTTTGTACCCTTCTCCTATTAGATTAGTTTTGGCTTTACTATTCGATTCATATGATAACTGTGTTAGATTTTGCGTCAATTTGTACATATCTTGTTAGCCTTCCAAGATTAAAGCGTATAAGTAATCTTAGGGCACACTCAAAGCACACTTGTTCCGGAAATTGTCTTGTTTAATGTCACTGTTCTTGCTATTGCACCACTAGAGTGGAGGTCAACGGAAAAAAGTATTTATGAACGGATAATAGAACATATAGGGTACTTGTTAGCTTGTCCCATTTTCCATTGAGCAGACCGTCTTTGTCTCCCCACCCTCTTACAGCTTAACCCACCAACACACGGTGGGATGGGTAAAGAGCATCCATAAGTTCGTCTTACCCAAGTTTTTACCTTTTCCATTTGATGTTTCATGATGTAAGCGGTTTAATACTCTATAATCTTGTACTTCCAATCTTTTTCCCTCCAAATGAAAAAGTGGATTGCCCAGGTGCTGTATGGTTTTAGCTTTTAGGTATTTTTGAAATGTGTTGGATTTTTTGCAATTTGAGCTAACCTCAGTTGCAACTTTTTTTAATGCAGATTTAGGGCACAAACCTATTGTGAATGCAGCTCCTTCGATAGCTCCTTATGGTTATGGAAATCTAAGCAAAAGGATTGAGATACCTAATGGCAGGGTTGGTGTGATTATTGGTAAAGGTGGAGAGACTATCAAGTATCTTCAGTTGCAGTCTGGGGCAAAGATTCAGGTAACCAGGGATATGGATGCGGACATTAATTCTACTACTCGATCGGTTGAGCTTCAAGGTGCTGCAGATTCTATAGCCAAAGCTGAGCAGTTGATAAAGGATGTACTTAATGAGGTATTTGATTTCAGGATTTCATCATCTAGTATATTATTTTTTAATATTAAACATTTAATTGGGGCCACATGTACATGGGCTTGAAAGAAAATTACATATTATACCAATATTTTTAATAGTCAATTAATTTTTCTTAATCAAATTGGACAATTATTCAGGAATGATTTATATTTTGCTGTTGTTGGTGTGCTGTTTACTAGCATATTTGATTGATCTTGGCAATTTTCATGCGTGCATATGTACATATTTCTTGGCCTCAACTATTGAAATATATGGTGTGTTATCTGATACAGGCTGAATCTGGCGGTTCTGGCATAGTTTCTAGAAGGGTAACTGGACAGCCAGGTGGGGCTGAACAATTTGTCATGAAAATACCAAACAACAAGGTAATGCATAACTATATTATTTGCAGTTTATCATGGTTTTAGTGCAAGTAATCTTTGAATGTTGGGTAAATAGTCCTTGACCTTCTGTGCATCCTCTTTTAGGTTGGCCTTATTATTGGTAAAGGAGGCGAGACCATAAAAAATATGCAGGCTAACACAGGAGCTCGTATTCAGGTATATTGTGGTTATATTTTCAGTATTATGTTTGCATTGTTGATCAATATATTGGGAATGTTGTTCTCTCTTTGATCTTTTGGCATCAATTTCTATGTCTTGTATGTACAGAGTGCTGCTTTCCTTGTTTTTATATATTTTTTCTGCCTGATCAAGGTTTCTAAAGCAGGTTGCTTTTGAGGAAAGCATTTTCTGACCATTCTTGCATGTCCATCATATAGGTGATACCTCTACATCCACCCCCTGGTGATACTTCAACCGAGAGGACATTACAAATAGATGGATCTAGTGAGCAGATTGAGGCTGCAAAACAATTGGTCAATGAAGTGATAAGTGAGGTATGTAGTGTACAACAATGCCAAGCGTGGACTTGGTTGAAGAAGTCATATTTAAGATTCTACCTGCTTTCAACTGTCTGCCATGTTTCTTATATACTTGTGGATGTTGTGATTCCTTTATTCTTTGTTTCATATTACAGTATTTTACACCTGAAAATGTTATTTCTCTTTTTCTGCTTGATGGTATGCAGTACAGCTGATTAATGCATCCAGTCCTATTTGAAATGGTTTTAATTTTGTAGCTACCAGTAAATTTTAGGAGTCCCTGCAAATATTTAATTGCCTTAGGTCTGGTTAAGTTTAGGTGTCTCTCATACTCCATGGTTGTAGAATAATGGTTATGCCTGTTTTATTTTACTGACTTCCTTTCATACTTCCCATCAGTTTTATGGTTGATATTTACGATTGATTTCTTTAACTGTTTGTAAATAATTGTTTTCTTCAATATAAAACGTAATCACTTAACTTCTGTCTCAAGTTCTGTTATAGTCTTGCAACTTTTGGGTGTCACAACCTTTTATACTGTGCGGTAGTTTGATTTCTGAATCTATCAAATAGTATATGAACTGGGTAAACATAATCATTACCTGTTACTCTTCCCTATATTCCACTCTTTAAGTGCCGAGGTTGCAGATTTCTCTTTTGCTGTCTTTTGACATGAGCAGCATCACTTGCTGGCACGATTACTGTCAAATGATTCTTTCATGGAGCTATAGACAGCTGCTTGATCTCTGAATCTGAGCTATGCTTCCTTCTAGTTGTGAGATTGACCCTGGATAGAACGGTAATCTACACTGCAATTTATCCCCCATATCCATGAAGGATAGAAATAGTCTTTCTAAATATGGATTGCCACTGCAGGGCCATTTGAATATTGTAACCTGCACTTACATATTTTAACTGCCGTTATTAGAGTTGAGATCGGAGAAATACAAAATCATGTTTCGAATTGTTAGATATTTGTAAATATCATATGATTATTGGGTTTGTCTCAAGTCTTGTACTGGCTTATTGGATGTATCGGTCTTGGCTTTTTAAGGCAGACATTGCATTAGCGTTGTTGTGGAGATAATGGAGACTAGTATTTTTCTTGATATTGAGGATATGTCTTGGTGCAAGCACTACTGTCATATTTGGTTGAATGATGAAGGTAGAAGTTTTTGAGACAGTAGCCTGCTATTGCTGAGTTTGCTTGTACTCTCTGTATATTGTTACTGATTTCTTGATGAGTATTGTAGGGTTAGTGATAGTTGGATCATTGGTGACAACATCTTGAAACTGTCACTGGTGTTGTGTACCCTCAGCATCACCCTGGTATGGTTCTAACTTCTGACCCTAATTTTCTAGGCAATCATACTGAGTTATGGAGAATATTTGAGGGCTAACTATTTCTCATTGAGGATATAAGATTGTGATATAGTTAAATGTCCACTTCTAGATCAAAAACCATACTTAATTTGAGTGTGCTCTGAATAGTGGGTTATTTGGTTTTTTTGTTATGTATTTAGGTGCTTCTTAGCAAATTTTGGGGTGTATATCTAGTGGCCAATTGTTTGGTTTTGTGATAAGTTATTTTCTCGCTTAGTCTATTATCTTTTTGGAGACTTCATTTATGCATGATTCTGTAGATGTCCTACTTTCACTATTTTAGGTTGATCATCTAAATTGTTGTGTTTTTAAGGTCAGTTTAGTCCTCTTCCTTTTTGGTTTAATATCTTGACTGATATCAGCATACTGCATTTATTTTGGTATTCACCTGGGTTCGTGTTTCTGTCTTGTTACATTGTATTGAGCGTCGTTATACAGTACCATCATTATTTACAGTAATTATTTATATTGAGTTATTGATTTCTTCACCTGCTTGTCCCGTTCCTCCCCTTCTCTTTTTTCCTGGGTGGGTCTCACTCCTTTGAACAGGCAGAACCTATTCTCATTTGAGAAAGGACTTGGCTATTTGACGGAACACTCGCTGGAAGTAGCCAAGTATAATGAGCAACTCTATTGTTGAGTAGATATGATGTCTCCTACTACATTATGACTTTCTATGTTAATTTGATTTGATACTGGAAAACTGCACTTCATCACCTGGGTATTTATGCAGTAGGTGCCTACATTGTTTTGGTAGAAGTTTTTTTAATTTGCCAAGGCTTCGATTGCTCTAATTAAAATATATTTTGACGTTGGGATCCTTATTTTCAATTATCCTCCATTTTTACAATTCAACTGTCATGGATATCTGCAGCAACTGTTACACTTCTTTAGCAGTAGTATGCAGAGTATATTTTTGTTTCTGGAAATTGTATAGATTTTTGTATTTCTTTTTTGTACCCATTCACTTCGAATAGGGAGAGGATGGGCTTCTGCTGGAGTAACGCAGTAATACCACCCGACCAGTACGGTATGTAGGCGCCTAAACCCGTCTTAATACAATTGATTATGCAGTTACTCTCTTCTTGTGTAATTATGATAGGTGTGAAAAATATATATCTGTGCTACTTGTTTGGTTTTGCCCTTCTTTGCCTAGCCATGAGCCTGCTTCTGCATTTCAGCTCGTAGTCATGTATATGTACGTATGTTTGTGTATACATCATGCCATTCAGGTTCTTGGTTCATTTTGGATAACAATTGCTGTGCAGAATCGTCTTAGAAATCAAATGGGTGGAGGATATTCTCAGCAAGGTTACCAATCACGACCTCCCACAAGCTGGGCCCCACCTGGACCTCCAATGCAGCAACCTGGCTATGGATATGCTCAGCCTGGAGCATATCCTGGTGCACCAGGTCAGTATAATATGACTCAACAACCATATGCTAATTACCCTCAGCAACAAGCTTCTGGTGGATACGCTGGTGGGTGGGACCAAACAGCTGCTGCTCAACCAACTCAGCAAACTGCTCAGGGAGGTTATGATTACTATGGCCAGCAGCAAGGTCAACAACCTCAAGCCCCTGGTGGACCTGCAGGTCCTACTGATAACTCGGGTTATTACAACCAACAAGGACAAAGTTATACTCAGGATGGTTATGGTGGGTATCACTCCTCTGCACCTCAATCTGGTTATGCTCAGCCCCAGCCAGGATATGATCAACAAGGTTATGGTAATCCTACACAAGGATATAATGTTGCTAACCAAACCTCAGAGGGGCAAACTGCATCTTATGGAGCTCAAGGTGATACTACCAGTCAAGCACCTGCACCAGTTCAGTCATCTACCCCGCAGTCTGGTTATGGTCAACAGCCTAGCCCTAATCCGAGTTATCCATCCCAAGGTGCTGCCCAGCCAGGATATGGTGCTCCTCCAACTTCCCAACCAGGGTATGCTGCTCAACAGTCTGGATATGCTCCTACTGGTTATGGACCTCCTCAAGTTCAGAAACCTCCTGTCAGCCAGGCAGCATATGCGCAGCAGCCCCAACAGTCTCCCACTGCTGCCCAAGGTGGCTATGCACAGCCTACTCCTGTGCAGCCAGGGTATGCTCAAGGTGGTTATGCTCAACCAGATTCCGGGGCTCAGCGGGCTCCACCTTCTGCTTATGGTACCCCAGGGTATGCCCAACCACCATATGGTGCACCACCGGCGGCTCAGTCAGGTTATGGAGGGCAGCAGCCCCCAGCGTATAGCGGCTCTTATGGTAGTGGTTATCCTCAGCAGGCTCCTCCAGCATACTCTAGTGAGGCAGCGCCAGCAGCATCTCAGGCAGTTCAACCCAGTGGTGGGGTTGCTAAAACCTCACCCCAGAGCTAAATGTCATTGATAGGTTTAAATAGGATTTGTAGTTGTGTATCAGACTGGACTCAGGTGGTATTTCTTTTTTTACTTATTTTTGACTTGTTTGGTTATCCTCTCCTTGAGAATGGTATGGTTTTCATTTTAATTATGCAATGCCTCAGTATATTCTGTACTTGATAATTGCTCATATTGGTTGATTACAAGATCAATATATACTGCTTATTATTATATATCTTTCTCAGATTTGGTCAGAGGTTTGCCCATGTTTGATTTCACATTTTCTCCTTGAGGACACAGCTTAATTTACTTGCTGCATCTATTCTTGTGCTGTTTTCTGCTTTAATGTCGTGCCAATTTCGAACGGCCTTTTCTAGTTTGCAGCTCAGTTGTGTTGTGGTCATGCAGGCTTAGGAGTTCACTGCCTCTTGGTTGGGTGCAGAGTGAAAATAAGTCGGTTTGTCAAGTTGATTGCTTGCTGTGCAAAGTCTTGTATGCTTTTAATGCTAAACACATTACACACATGGAGGTGGTTTTCTATTGACAGTGGGGAAGAGGATTTTCTGTTAGTACCCTGATTTTGAGAAATGGACTTTTAAAATGTGCTCACTAAAGCTCGTATTTCAGAAAATCGTCGAATGCGGATTAAATAAGTTAGAGCACACTTGATTGGTTAGTTCAATTTATCCATTACTTTTAGAATAGAAATCACTAATAGCCTAGTAGGGTATGTTATTTTATATCATTCACTTGTAAATTATCAAAAAGAAAAGGAAAATTAAAAAAAACAATTTTTAAAACATTTTATTATATGTAACTTCTTTAAGACATGGTTTTCGGGTCTCTTGGTATTTAGACTTACCATTTACCAATTGTAAAACAAGCTAATTTGCATGCCCCAACAAACATCTCTCAAGTGTTCAAAATAAAATATAAACCATGCATAAATGCTTTGTTCAAATTCAAATTCAAATTCTTGTGATAGTTCTTCCGTGTCCACTTGGCCCCACGCAATAAAAAATAAAAAGAGTAGGTCTTTTGTAAGATAGTTTTATGGATCTTAATTCGTATAACAGATCTATCCATGTTAAATGAGTCAAGATTCAGTAATCTCAGTACAACACTTCGACTTTTGAAAATTATAGCGTCGCCCCTCACGTGTATAAATGAAAAATATCACTTTTTAGTATTAAAAGTTTCACTTTTCAGTATAAAATATGTCACTTTACGTTTTTAATAAAAAGTATCATTTTTTTTCTTTTAATAGATAATATATGTTACTTTTTAGCCTTAAATGTGTTACTTTTGGTTTTAAATGTCACTTTTACTTTAAAAAATGTTACTTTGCATTATAAATAAAAATCGTCACTTTTTGGCGTGAAACAGTGAAAGTGTCACGTCACTTTCGTCCTGTTAGTTTTAAAGTGTCACTTTTTAGTATTATAAATGTGTCACTTTTTAATATTAAGAGTGTTACTTTATAGTATTAAGAGTGTTACTTTGCATTTTAATGAAAATTATAATAATTTTTTCCCTTTATAGTGTTACTTTTGACCTTAGAATGTATCATTTTTGTCTTTTTAATGTTTCATGTTTGACTTTAAATGTCACTTATCATTTTGTAAAAGTCCGTTAGGGTCCGTCAAACATCCCTAGGAAAATGAGGCTAACGGAGGGCTAACGAAGCTGACAGAAGATGAAACTGCAAGACTTGAGAAGAAGAAAAAATTGGCAACAAACCTTGAAAGTGTAGGGGTAACGGAGCAAAATAAGAAATATCTCATTAATGTGCTGGCTAGCCTGCTGAGCCGACAGGTGTCCCTCCCTCCTTATGTGACCTGCATGCTTATGTTGACGGATCTGGGTCGATCCGTGGGTTTCAGCTTCATTTGTCCAATTTCTTTGTCTATTTTCTCTTACATTTTGAACAATTTTTTTACTGGGTAATCCGCGGTCTTTATTGATTGATGGGTTATCCAATCCTTCTTTTTATTATTTTTGGGTTTCGTCTTACGGATTTAGGATCCATAAGACTGTCCTACACGAGGTTTTGTCAAAATAAAATACTCCCCCCTTTCCTAAATAATTGTTCATTTTTCATTTTTGTCCGTTTCAAAATAATTGCTCTTCAAAACTTTCATTTTTAGTAAAACATTTTTACTACTTTATACTTATTTTTTCTACTTACTTTATAAGACCATTAAATGAAATCACGCTTTCACCAAGCTAATGTGAATGTGAAAAAATTAAATAGCACCTAGAGTTTATATATATATATATATAATCAAATTTTTTTTTTCACATTTTGAATAACAATGTCTATTTTTCACGTTCTACTCAAGTGTGAATACATCTTAGTCAAACATTTATTTTTTGAGCCTCGTTCCAGAGAAGTGCGATGTTTTATGTTGAAAAAAAACCAAAAAATAAAATTAAATAAATAAAACTCTTAACTTGTAGAACAAGAAGTTGCTGCATAGAAAAACCGAACCTCAGAATTAAAACCCTACTTACTCTCTCTCTCTCTCTTTCAACGGAGAGATCATCGTCACTGCACAAAACTGTGAAAATCTGGTATGTATATTTCCAAATTCATCTTTGTTTATCAACCATGCATTTTATTTCCTATGATTTGTATATCCTCGTATGTAATTTATCCTTAATTTTTCGATTAAAATCTCCTTTCGTGGTGCGATTTTGGAAGTTGTACGAAATATTGTTAAAGTCATTTTCATTGGTATTGGAATCTTGAATTAGGGTTTCCATATGTCTGTATTCGACGCATTGTTTGAATTCTTACTAAGTGTCAATTGTTTTACATTGATTTCGATCCCTTTATTATTATCATTATTGTTTTTTCTTCGTTTTGTTATATACACATTTTATCCCTTGAGGAACCATTAAATCTAGTGTATGATCTTCATTCTCTATTTTTGGTGCGAAGCTACTATTTAGCTTGTAGTGAAATGACCCTTACAAGGACACATGTCTGAATGAAGTCTACGATTACACTCTTGACATATTTCTGAATTTCTTGGCTTCTATTAATTTTAAGCAGTGGGGTTCTTTTGGCTTTGGTGAGATTTTCCTCTTCTTTTTCATTTTGTGGCTAGATACTTTCGCTGTTATGGGGGATTTTGTAAAATTTTCTGATCTAGGATGTGTGTACATATGCCCAAGCCTGTGGATAGTGTGTTATATGCATCTTTGTTAAAGATTATTAACGAATGGAGCAAGAGGGTTGTAAATTTTTGGGAATTTGTATTAAAAGTTGTGGCTCATTTTAAATGGTCTTCATAAGAATGCTTTACAGCTTTAGATAGTACTAATTGTTATTGACTTATTGTACTTAAGTCAGATTGTTTTCCAAGTTTAACTTCATGGCAAAGGAAGTTATATCTAATGCTTGTGGGTGATATTTATCCAAAGGTGAGGCTTGAGGTTTATTGGATCTTCAATTTGTCCAACTGCTCACTTCATAAAAGATGTCTGCATTTATGTGTGTGTGGACCTGTGAGAAAGCTATAGCTTTCTAAATTTAGATTCATTTTCAATATTTCACAGGGCCCAGTTACACTAATATATTGCTCAAGTGTTCTAATTTTCATTGTGGCTTGTTGGTTAAGGAGATAATGGCGTCAAAGCTGCCCATGTTGCAGTCAAAGGCTGCTGAAGGCTCAAAGTTCTTTTCCAAACGTGCATGTGCTTACTACAAGCAGCTAATGGAGCAGAACAAGCAGTTCATCCAGGATCCACCAACTGTGGAGGCATGCAAGCTTTTGTCAAAACAGCTCTTCTACACTCGTCTTGCAAGGTTTTCCTCTTAGCCTTCCTTTCATTTTTTGTTTGTGTAAAGCTTGATCCTACTCTGGGCTGGTGAAGTTAGTTGATAATGTCATTTCAGTACTTCTGTTTTCTTTTGCCATAGCATTCATTTAACTCAGTTCGTAGAAGATATTGAATTATAATGGTGTGGTGGTGGAGTTGGTTTATTTGCTCAATTAGGTTCATGACATTGTCCTTGAACATGACATGGTTTTGAGTTGAATCATGCTTGAGATGCTATATGCTCAAATTCATCTTCCTGGGGTGAAGTAGCACCTCGGCGTAGCCAACTTGTCCATGGTTGAGGGGAATATAACTTCCGCCTATGCCTTATTCAATAACATTATGCATAGCCAATGCCTTTAATATTTTGGATCATATGATATGTGAGATACATGTTTTACGTTTGATAGTTGATCTCCATTCGATGTGCCTGATAACTTTATACCCAAATTAATAACACAATTTTAGTGAAGCTAAGATACATACAATTATAAGTTGCTTTTTCTTCACTGATGGGCCTAGCATAGTTGTCAAAGGCGAAATGCGAGAGGTCAATTTTTTGAGGCAAGGCGCCAGAAAGGCGCTCGCGAAAACAATATTAAGGAAAAATAAATAAAATATATATAACTTTACAAATCTCAACAAAATGTATGATGACTGAAAGGAATGCACGGATTTTTGTTATAACAGTTTAATTATCCTTGAATATATTGTGCAATCTTGTGGTCCCCGCCTCACTTTGAAGTAAGATTTTTTGTGCAATCTTGTGTTCCCTGCCTGTTTGTATTAGGAATTGGGAGGTAGCTTTGTTTGACTTAATTTTTATTTTATATTTTTGGCTTGGTCTGTTTTTCTATTTCCAAAGTCCACCAAATCTATATAGCAATTCTGTACTGATTTGCTTCTGTTAACTTGGAGCAGTATTCCTAGTCGCAAGCAATCTTTCTGGAGGGAAATTGATTATTTGAAGGAAGTGGCAAGGAGAGGGCGTGATTTGAAGACTGAGGATTTAGGTATTGCTGCTCTTTTTGGGCTAGAGTGTTATGCATGGTCCTGGGTAGGAGAGATTGTAGGACGAGGATCGATTATTGGCTACCATGTCTAGATGTCTGAATCACAACGGCCTTTTTGACCTCTGCTGCTTAGTGCTTGCTAGTTTCTTAATAATCTCTGTATAGAGAAACATCCTTTCTTACTTTAGTTTCTTACTTTAGTTGACTAATCAATTTTTTGCATTCTCAAGTAACTATTCTGGGGTTTTAAAACTACCTTTTGGTGTTTTCAATGAGTATTCCTGATCCGTATGAGATCAGGATCCTCGTGATGTGATCGATATTGATCTTATGCTATATGCAAACATTGGAAGTCCTGAGATCTGCAATCTATAGTTATGGCTTGTTAGAGTTTCTAAAGAACAAAATTATATTATATTACTTAAAAAGGAAGGGAAAATAAAAATTGAATCTTGCATTTCCACATTCCCAACAAAATATAATATGCAACCCACATCCTAAAAAGAATTCTATGATTGCTGCAACTGTTAAAAAAGTTGACCACGAACCTTTTTATCGCGCATACACCCAAAAAAACCAGTTCCACCCAACAAGAAACATTCCGAGGTTTGGGAAGAAAAGAACTGTCAAGAAAGAAAAAAGGGGTAAAAAAAAATTACCCTAAATTTTACTTGAAACTGGATGAGCTCCCAACAAAGCCCAAGATGAAAAGATTTGACCATGAATTTATTTGGTTAAGGGTCCTCCCATGATTGTTCACAAGAAAATTGTAGTTGAGCAATCACCAATACATTAATGTACATAGTGATACTAGCGAAATTTGATGCATATCTCAGAGAAACAATGCATTCACCTATTCAGATTTATAAAGCATATATGCTGACCAGTTACACCGATGACTCGAAAGCACCTCCCAGGTAAGGGGAACAAGAAACTTAAGTAATGTAATACTTTATATACTTTATCATATGATCATGGTAAAAATGGTTTAACATGTGGTCTACACAAAGGGAATTATCAAGCAAGAACGACTGCTACATCAACCTCGCTCCCTATCACATACCAAAACAAAACAGCAAGCAAGTACCAAAAAGCTCCTTTTCACTATATCATCTATTTCCTGCTTAAAGACATCTCTTAAATCTAGTATCTCAGCTAGGAGGTCATCTGCCGAAGCTCAACCAAATACAGAATTCTTCAGCTGCTGTATTTTCCACTCTCACCCTTATTCTCAACAGCAAAATTAATGTTAACCTTTCAACTCCTTTAGAAGATTTAATTCCGAAACACTGATATCATTTTGGGTGATAAGAGCAAAATAAATGCTAAGAATGAGCCAAAGAACATTTTGATGGCATACTTCACCGGATCATGGTCTACTTCCTGAGAGTTACTGCTCAAGGTTGACATCGCTGTTGCAGAAGGCAAGGCTTCAATCACTGCATCTGCCAGATCGGTGATGAAGGAGGAGGTACATCCAAGAGCAGGTACACGGCCCCAGTTTTGCACACCGGATTCAAGTGCCAATTCCTTGTACTCCATATCTATCTCTTCCAGCGTCTCTATGTGCTCGCTCACGAAACTGGATGTACATAAACAGAAGATCACCAACTTATCTCAAGGATGACAAAAATCACACAACCCAATCCAGAGACAGGTCATCTAAAAATTATGTAGATCATACATAAAGTCATTTGTCAATAAAAAGAAAGAGACTCCTTTGTGGTGTATTGTTTCTGTTTTTCTATTTTCCTGATCAATCTAATCCATGGACAACTCAAAATCTCTTTCTAAATACAAGATTTAAGCATAGGCTAGGCCGGTGAAGAGAAGAACAATTCTAAACAACTGCAATCTCAATAAAGTAACGGCAGGAACATTTCATTGAGATACTAACAATCACTAGAGCTTAATGGCTGTAGTTATAAGAACATAACAAGTGAAGGTCACAGGGAGTTTGATATGACAAGCCAACGAGTGCCACAGATGGACAAGTGGATTCATGCAACTTGTTATCTTTCTTTCCATATATCTTTCCATACAGGGAATTGTACAGATAAACAAACCCATATTGATATGTGCTGCCTAAGGAGAAGATGAAGGAGGAAAGAAAACAACATAATATTTGCAAAAATATACGCTTTTATGATCAATATCAGTATCCCATTAGGTTTTAATGGAGAAGCTTCGCTTGGACCACTTTGAAATCTAAACAGGAGTTCATTAATCTTTTATGTTGGACAGAAGAAAGATCGGGACCATACTGAAAGTATTAAGCAAGTGGTTTGGCCTAAACTTATGATAAAATTTCAAAGAAGACGAAAGAAAACAGCACAAGCGTCACGTTTTAATTGAAAAGGTTTCAGGTGGACCACTTCAAAAGATAAACACGAGTCTATTGATCTCCTGTGGCTGAAAGAGAAAAGTTTAAGAAGCATACTGAAAGTAACATTTAATCTTTAGCCTAAATTAATGGTGAGGTCTCAAGGCAAGACTATTGTCACTCCACTTTTCAACAGAGGGAGTAAGAGACCATGTAACAGTAAGGAATAGTAAAGCCCAACGATACAATATGAATAAGCATACGTACTTATATACGCTCAAAAAGAAAATTAATTTTACATTTATACTACTCCCTCCATTTCACCCAAAGAGTCCATGTTTGAGAAGTCTAATTATCAAGGGATATATAAGTATCATTAGAGTTGATGATAATAACAAAAATGTTCGAGCATAGTCAATATGCTTATACCATATGCGGAGGGTGAAGTTGAAATGTTAAGGAGATTGTAGGCTTAATTTTTGAAAGTGGACTCTTTAAGTGAAACATTCAAAATAGAAGTGAACTCTTTGCCTGGAACGAAGGGAGTCTCAGTAGCAACTGAAAGAGGTCAACCTGGAGAATACACCATCACGCCACAGTATCCGTATGTTCCATTTCTATCAACAAGATAGAACAACTACACGACAATGTGCAAAGGTTATTTAATCTTATCTGAAATGGTTATGGTGGTGGGCTTGTGAACCAACAAGTCGACCATCAGTTTACCATCTGGCCCAAATAAACTTATTTCTCTAAATGATCAAACAATTGGATTAAAGGTCACATTCTAATCATGACACTTATATGTCATTAATAGCGAGACCACGAACACTGAACTTTTTATGACATACCTTACAGGAACAGCAAGAAGACTCTGCACACCTTTTTGACCGAGCTCAACAAGAACTTCATCTGTGTAGGGCTTCAACCATTGTACAGGACCAACACGGCTCTGACATAACAGAAAAATAAATCAGCTGCAGCACTGCCATATAAAAAGGGCCATATCATAGGTTTCACTTATTTTAATTTTTCCTCTATCCATTTTCTTGCCTGTTATCTGCAGGGAGGTTTAGAGCTTTTAAGAGGGAATTACCATGGTAAAGGTAAACATTCCATGTACGAAGAAAAGGAAACAGAAAGATAAACTATGCTACATGGACTTGAGTACGAGAGTCCGATACGGGTGGGTGCGGATCCGGATATCCGACATGTCGTGTTGTGTCAACACGGGTACTTTGGAGAAAGAATAGTCCATGTAACAGAGAAGATAACCAACCTGGAAAGCCAGCGTATGATCATTGCTAATTCCCTCTCTTTCAGTTCTTGCATTATCAAGTAAATGCATTCCTCCATCTGATCTTTGTATGGATCACCTGCCTTGGTAACATAACTTACTGGTACCCCATGGGCGCTGAAAAATATCATCACCTAGAATACAAATAATAGCTCAATTAGCAACCACGAACTATGGTGACAAACGTAGAGGTTACAACACTCGGAAGACTAGTTGTGTACTTGTATAATGCAAGGCAAGTGAAATCAATAATTAAACCAACCTCTTCAGGCATACTGAAACTTTGCAGCTCCTTCTCAATCAAGTCAGCCATAGATTTGATATAACCTTCCCGTTGATACCAGGATTGTATGATAGAAACAGGTAGTCTTGACAAAAATGTATCTTCCCTGAAGGATAAACTCAGAAATCAGACGTGTTTTCCAACTCAAAGAAATAACCAACTCAGGGGCGGGCGGCGGGCGGGTTAGTAAAGAAGAAGAATTCACCTGAAGAGATTTTGGAGAACACGGATGCTTGACCCAGTTGTTGAAATAGAAAACTGCGGGTATAGTGGCAGCACTACAAGCCTTGTAATCCTGTCCCTCTTAATCTGTCAGAGAGGATGAAGAAGTCAATAAATTAATAGTAATAACATAATAATGTTATTTAACTCTAGGCATATTAGTAATGACGTGCATTGTTGCTTTTTGAGAAAAATAAAAAAAGGGTCCCGAGCCACCACATAAACAGAGCAAGGACAATCTCCTCTTCCAGCTGCCCACGTTCATGCAATGCACTATATATTGTCCTTTTTAGCAACACTTCAGATAGGATCTCCAAGCCACCAAAACAGGCCAGCAGAACATGTCTAAGTACATTAGGATATTAGTAAAAAAATCTACAACAAAATAAAGTAGGTGTTCATGAAACATTCTTGTTGAGATAAGTTAATAATTTCCTTGAAGAAGCCAGCTAGAAAACCGAAGCACTCGTCATTTGGTAAGTGATTTTGGCATTTTTAAAACCCAAACCTACTGCCAATCTATATTACAATAGAGCTCGTTCTCACACATGTGCAATTGACTAAAGCTATTTACAGGTTGAGATTAAATTATCTTAAAAACTTTAATGGTTGGGATTCACTCTCACATTCACATGTGTGAGAGTAGTTATCCACTTTTAACTCTCTATTTTCTCTCACCCTGTTACAAAGTCACCCCCACAATTAATATTATGAGCAGTTACACCCTTAGATTAATTTTCTAAGCCATTACCCCTTAGAAAACATCAACCTTACATTAATATAATCTCACAATAGTGCACAATTGATTGATTGAGACTATCTGGTCATGGGGGTTGATTCCGCCGCAAAATCAAACGTTCATAGGTTAGTTACATATAACTCCTTATAAATAACCCCCCTCAACTATAGGTCGAGTTCGAATAGCACCCCATCAACTACCACTTGAAGTAATGTACCCCTCAACTGTAACATTTTTTAAAATCGCACATTCTATTTAGACGTTAGGTTTTCAATTGACGAAATCAGATATACTGGCACCGTGCAATAGACACGGGCACGAAGATCTAGTTTGAAATATTTCAGGTCATTTTGAAATAGCATTTGATTAAAATTGACTCGGGTGATGAGTGGTAATGTATACTAAATTGTTGTTGATATTCATTACTCAAACTTGCCTGCTGAACAGCCTCCTCTGTGAAAGGATGCCAGTAACGCATTGCAACATAAACATTTGCAGGAACTTCCTTTGCTTCCAGCGCCACTTTAAGAGCATTAGCCTATATCAAGCAGCTCAATAACGTTAAGGGTTTTGCAGTTTAGGGAAGAGCGAGGTGTATATAAAACAGACCAGACTAACACAACATTGACAAATAAGAACACATGCAGATAAATCATCCAAACATGGACTGAAGTGTTAGCCAGGCTGAAAGTTTACCTGTTCATCTGTGATCTTGCGCAAAGGCGAACCACCTCCAATGGAGGCATACCCTTCTTTACTTTTGGGAGCCCTGAGTACAGAAATGAGTTGAGCTAAGGGTCGCTGCAGGAAGCGGAATAATCTAGGGAGGCGTATAATATCCTGTCTCGAGGGAATTAAGACTGAATATTAGCACGGCATAGAAATAGCTCAAATTCTGCCTCATCTTGACAAAAAGTACACATACCGGATCTGCAAATAAATTGAATAAAAAAGGCTGCACATCATGAAGTGTATCTGGACCTCCAAGATTCAAAAGCAGCACTCCAACCTTTTCTTCCTCAGTATGTGCATGTGAATGAGAATCAATAGCACTCTCAGGATATGTGAACAGACTCGTTGCAGAGCAAAATGATTTTCCAACTATATCTTTTCTGTTCTCAATGGAACTCCGAAGTTGTGACCCCCCAAAGGTGGAACTGCAAGTTAGATCAGACCTAGGAACCACAGTTGTTTTACATACTAAACCATATGCACCGCTGCAGCCAGGTAAGAACAGTCTATTGTGAGAGCATAACCTGCAACATGAAAGACTTGGTTGAACTTGAAGCTCAATTACAGGAAAAGGCAAGAAATACTAATAAAATCATGATAAGAACTAAACCAGCTCAGGTAAAACTCAAATGTAAATATGATATATCAGAAAACATGGTTCTGCTGCATGTGGGTGATTGGTGCGAAATTGCTAGGGGTCATGATTTGTGGTTTGTTGGTAACAATAGTGTGACTGATACTAGGCTGTTAAAGTTGGGGCCTTTGTCAAGAATGCAAACATTCCAACAGCAGACTTCCAAGTAAAGGAACTAAGGAAGTTTGTGTTCAGTGCCAAAAGCTAGCATGATGAGGTCAATCATACATTGCAACTCTTTTAAATAGTTTTGACCAAGAAAGACTAAAATAATCAATTACAACAAACCCGTTCGACATTTAATATACTTTCTTCAGAGTCTAAACGCATAGTTGAATAATCATGCATTCCTCTACCCTCAATCCGAGCAGATCCACTTCATTCGCGGATCAGACAATATAGCTTACAACCCTATTTAACACAAAGGGATAGGACATACGAGGCATAGTATTCACATGGAGACTGGAGTTCAAGGAAGGGAAAATTACCCGATTCCTAAACTCCAGTATAACCGTTGTGGGTGTCTGATCCCAAACTCACGGCGCAGCTAGGGCTGAACAAATAACAGATTCAAAGCCTAAGCATATCAGCAATAAAAAAGCGCCCATTTTTCTCAATTCATATAGTGCTAGTACTCGAGAAATAAAAACAAGATTAAACTTTATACAAGGAAAAGTAATCAAAACATTTAGTAAGAACAACCCAGAGAATGTGATCAATAGAAAAACATGACAGAAAACTTACGGCGAAGATGTGCGATCCGAAACGGAAAAACTAAAGCTCCTCGATAAATTCGTTTGGGGTAGAACCCGAGAAATCGATGCTACGTCCATCGCGTCGAATTCCAAAAAAGAGTCTTACGAACCTCTCTCTCTCTCTCTCTCAATGTGTGTGTGTGTGTGAAACTTTAAAAGATTATTAAAGGAAAATAGGGGAAAGGCGGGGGATTTGAGAAGAAGAGTGTGTGGGGTTATGCTACGAAATGGAATTAGTTGGGGAGATTAAGAGAGTAAGCAGAGAGAGAGAGAGAGAGAGAGCGCGTTGTCCAAAGACGAAACGTGTTGGTCAATGGAGAGGACGTGCTCCTATGTGAATTGCATCGCCACCCTTAAGGCTTTGTCAAACACCAAAGGCACCCACCTTATTATGCAAAACGACTTAGATGCCCCTTTTACCTGTACCCCAAAAAAACCCTTAGCATAGCCCCATTACACATACCCACTTCCTAAGTCCCAAACACTTCATTATTTTATTTTGACACGTTTCACTTAAAAAAATCAATTTTAAAAAATTAGTTCATATTTTTTTAATTTTTTTTAAATATACCCTTATATTCAATTTTATTCATATATAATTTAAAAAATATTATATCCACGGCGGGCCTTAGCAAGTGCCAGACACGCGACCGCTCGGGCCCCCAAAATTATATATATATATATATATAGGGTGGGTGCTAATCACACCACAAATCATACTTTCTACATATCAATTTTATATACGCCTCACTCATATATATATAGGGTGGGTGCTAATCACACCACAAATCATACTTTCTACATATCAATTTTATATACGCCTCACTCATAGTGGAAGGAGAGGATGAGACGCGAGGGAGATGCCGAAGAATTTTTTCTTAGAAGAGGGAGAGGAGGAGGGAAGGAAAGGATGGATGAATGAGAAGGAGAAAGGAAAAAAGAAAAAGACGAAAAAATGGAGGAAGGAGAGATAAAGAGAGGAAACAAACAAAGGATGGAAGAAAAATAAGAAAGATGAGGTTTATTTGGTAAATTTGTATAATGGGATTTTTGCAAAAAAAAAAAAATAATAATTTGATGGGAGCGTAGTGGGTATGTTTTCGGGTGTGGTTAGCATCATCTATTAATTTTTTTGTATATATATACTATCATGATTTTTTGGTCTTCTTTTCAATTTTTTTGCGGAGAAAAATTGAACAACTTTTAAAAATAAAATGGCAAACTACCCAAATGGTCCCTATAAAATAAGAGTTTCTCGGTTTTGGTCATTAAATTATGATTTTCAAATTTCTCTTTTTTTCTTAGAATTAGTCTTTCCGTCTAATTCTGTTAATTTTCTACCGTTAAATTTAACCACTTGCATCTCACATGATTTTTGGCAAGGACAAATTTTTCATTTCAACTGATAAAAGTTTAGGGACCATTTGTGCACAATCAATTATTTATGTGTTTGGTTTGAAGATTTTTTTGCAATCCATATTTCAATCTCAAAAAACCCAATTATTGTTGGGTTGGGCAATATTTAGTGATGTTTATCAAATACATAAAAAGTGAATTCAAGAACTTTTATGAATTTTTTTTTGTTGTGCACAGTAGAAGACTATTACAAATAATTAACAGAGTAATAGCAAGATCAATCATAGAGGAGAGAGAGAGAGAGAGAGAGACTATGGTCAGCGGACTCTTGAAATTTTATTATGTCAACCTGAAAATCGTTATAGAGTTACAATTATATATATGGATACAATACCAAACCATAAAACCTTAATTAAAAAAACTGACAAAACAAACTTGTCGCATCAATATGGTCGCCTTACATCAACATTGCTCCAACGGCTAGAGATTGCTCAAAAGATCTCAACGTATTTAAAGACCTCTGTCTATAAAAGAAAACCTCTTTTCTTTCTTATTAAAATGAGAGACTCTAAAAAAGGCGAAGATCTACTACACAGATCTTCAAGAGAGATCACAGTGAAAGAACCCAGACATTAGCAAAATGCATTCTGTGAATTGCTAAGATAAAAAGATAAGAAGAGAAGAGAGTAATAAGAAAATCTACAAAGTCAAAGATCAGTATCTTGATCAAGAACTCCTCTATTGATATGAGTTCTTCAACCTCCTTAGAAAAACTCAGACTCTAACTGTTGGTCCGCAATAATGCTCAAATAGGCTATAGGGGGGTGAATAGCCTATGATGTCAATTTAAAACTTTTCTTTTTGTATTCATAAAACATAGGTTTTAAAGGCACAAGAAGTCGACATAGCGAGCATGTATGCTGGTAACACAAAACAATAGACTCGCTCTGAGTAGAGTAATGAACTTTACTGGTGGATTGCTGATAAATCAAAAGCCTCATTAAAGAGTTTTATCAACGGAAATTGTAAGGCTTGGATTTAGTGAGGAAGTCTTAAGTGGCTGTACACAAATATATATTCAAAACAACAACACACTTAGTGCTCGTTTGTTACAACTTATTTGGAGTGATTTTTGACTTTTGGCTTTTGAAAAGCCATATTTAGAGTGTTTGTTTCAGCTTATAAGCCAAAAGCTAATAAGTAAGGTACAACACCCTTTGTGCATTGAAAAGCCAAAGTCAAAAAACCAAAGTTTTAAGCTTTTTTGGTTTTTTTTTTTAAAACATGAAGACAACTATTCATTAATAAATATTTGATTATCCTCATTTCATCCTTTTATAAAATATACATAAAAATATGAATACTAATTTTCAAGCTTTTTTAAACAAATAATTATAACAACTCATAAGCAGCTTTTTAACAACTGTAATAAACAGTCTATCATGCAATCAGTCACAAGTTATTCAGCCACCAGCTTAAGCTATCAGTCATAAATCATAAGCCATCAGCCACAACAAACGAGCCCTTAATCCTTCTTCCAAATGCAGGTTTAGGAAGTCATGAGATAATAGCTTTTCAAAAGGTAAGTCAGTTTATAAAAGTTCATATAGGAATTAAGGCTGAATATTGAATGAGAAATAATATGAAAGAACATCTGAAATTTATTCAAAGATAAATTTACAGAATACATCAACCTAGACTCTCTATGTATATTATATATCCTCATGGTTCCAAACTTTAATCCTTACTTAATTATCCATAGAAAGAGTTCTTAAGTAAAGATAGCAGTAGGAGACGACAACGAGGAACATATATGAGAAGACAATTTTTAGAGTCGTTCAGATAAGAGATGTATGAACAACTGAGTGCAGAGCACTCGACTTCTTATGATGATCGATGATTGCACAATCAACAACATTTGTAATGGAATACAAATCTGAAAATATGAATGCAATGCATACAGACAGCTCTTCATCTTCCTCGGGCATGATTCAAAAATCTATCTTCAAATCGATCTGAAGTGCTTGGCCTCTAGCTTAAGAATAAAGTCCTGAAGCTCTATTAGAGACTGAGATCTTCAAAGAAGGTTGAAGAACTCAACTCAAGAATTAGGTTCTTGATCAAGACATCGATCTCTGTCTTGAGATATTTTTGATCTCTCTTTTCTCCTATTCCTTTTTCTTCTTAACAATCCATAGAAAGTGTTTTGCTAAGGTCTGGGTTCTTTCACTGCAATCTTTTGTGGGGATCTAAGAGATTCGTTGTTGAAGACGATTTCCTTTGTAGATCTTACAGCCTTGTCGAACAAATGCTTAATGCAGATTCTTCTTGTTGTTATTTTTTTGTTCTATTGAATAGGAAAATAAATGATTTCTTTTTTATAGACATGGGTTTTTTTATCGTTAAGATATGTTGATAGATTTTCTATCCGTTTTGAATAGTGAGATTGTTGGATAAAGATGTTGTTCGTTGGATCTCTAAGTGTTGGGTAAAGACCGTGTTCTACAGATCCTTGAACTGTTGCCCGTCAGACTGAATTGACGTGTCTCTGAAAAGTAAGTCTGAAGCATAATGCACCGATGGTTGGTTTGTCCAATAAATTAGATTCTTTTGACTTTCCAAACCAAGTGTAGAGAGAGAATATCTTGCACCAGCTGAGATGTCAGACTTCATAAAGATTTGAATGACTTTTGAGGCTTGAACATTTTTGTCACTTCTTAAGCATCTGCAATCTTTTCTCTTTGTAGCACGTGCAGAGCCAAGTCTGTTGGTAAGATGTTCAATATTGAAGAATGAGTCTTCTAGTAGAGAAGACTACTGGCAGTCGTGGTTACGGTATGAACAATCAAACCATAACATGTCTGCTGCTGATAAGTATTCAAGATATTTTTGCGTTTGTGACAAGTCTGCTGGTGACGAGTCTTTAGAAGATTTTTCATGCTCTAGCAGGTCTGCTGGTGCTGGTGCATATGAATCGCTAGTCTATTGATCATCACTGAGAAGGTAGGACTAGACTAGGACATTCTTAATCTAAGACCTATGTGATGTCAAACAAGTTGCCACATTAACCGGTACGCAGACCTTTTAGCCACTTGTTATGACACACGGTAATGGGGACAAACAAATTAAAATATTTGGAATATGCAAAGAGATAAGTTATTCATCAGCAAGCGTATTCCAACAATAACCGAGCTACAAAGGTCTATCCTTAGCTAGAGGCCCAACATTTTAGATTCGTTGAAGATAAGATCCTCACATATTCCCAAGGAATATGAAGAGTAGTTTGTTTGCATTGCATTCATACCAACAGACATGTATTCTATTGCAAGTGATGTCGATTGTGCAATCATAGATCATCATAGGGAGTCGAGTGCCCTGCACTCAGTTGCTCAGATAATCCTTATCTGAGTAATCCTAAAAAATTGTCTTCACATATCTATCTCTCATTGACTCCTCCCAATGCAGACTTTACTTTGGAAAATTTGTTATGAAATTCTTGAGTAGGGTTGGAGAAAAGGGGGAAAAGAATAGATAAATAGCATAGAGAGTCCAGGTTGATGTAGTAAGCATGTTTGTCTTTGAGCAAACCTCTGCTGAATTTTAATGTGTAATATTTATCAAACTCAACCTTGACTCCTCTATTATCCTTGATAAACTGTTTTATATCTTCATAAGCTATCTTTCCATGTCTCCTTAAATTGCATCCGCAAAAAGTATTAAGTATGTTGTTGTTGTGAACATATATTCGTGTACAACTACTTGAGACTTCTTAGATAAAACTGTTAAGCCATAACTTTTACACTGCTAAACTCTTTTATCAGGCTTACAATTTATCAGAAATATGCCAGCAGAGTTCTTTAGTCAGCTCAGAGCAAGTTTGTTGCCCAGTGCTATCATTAGACTTGTTTCTTCCTTAGATTGCTTATGTTTTCAAAATATATTCTATCCTATTCAATATGAATGGTAAGATAATTCTTAATTGGCATCATAGCCTATTCACTCCCCCTCCTCTAGCCTATTTGAGCATACATAGTGGACCAACAATTGGCATCAGAGCCTGTCTCTGTAAGCTTTTTGCTAGGTTTAACAGTATGAGAGTTTGATCCTCGTTAGTCTGTCCAGATGCACGTTAAAAGAAAATCTTTATCTTGTCTTGATATTTTTTCTAAAATCTTTTGACAAGGAATGTCATGAGAAATCTTTTTGAAAACATGTTCAAAATATTTTGTTTTCAAAACTTTGAGTTAGACAATTTCTATGATGACATTTGCTTGTCTATGAGAAATCGCTTCATATGACATAAGTTAACTATTCAATTCCTTTGTGAAAAGAATTATCTCATATGTACATAACTCCGATGGATGCTTCACTTCAAATGTTTCTCAATCCTCATTCTCTTGACATAAGGCTAACGATTGTTTTCAATCCAACACCCTCTTGAGAGAAATCTTTTAGCTCAAATACTTGTAACCTTACAGTTATAAGATATTGAGGTTCTTGTTACTTTTAGTGGAAAGAGTTAGGAGTCAAAAACTTTTTATCAAGAAACATTGATTGATCTCTTTATTCTATGACATTAAGTTTCTAAAGACTTGGCTTATATTCCATTTAAAAGGTACATGTAACTAATCAATGAAGGACATGGATAAAGAATATCAAAAGTTGTTGCAAAGGAAATCTATCTTTAGGCAACATCTATAAAGCTTGTAGACAAATTGGCTCAGATTCCAAGGATACTCTTCGAAGAACTTCTTCCTCAACTGAATTTCTCTGATTGTTAAAGATACACCCAAGAACCCTATGCTCAACCTCTGCAGATATTCCTCATCTCCTATGAGCATATGAGATCAAGGAAAGATAAGAAAATCAATCCCAGGTTCCTCATAACCATTCTTTCTAATTATTTGGAATTCTTATTATTATGTATCTAGACTTTTCTAGAGCTTCCTTAAGCTTATAAATGTTGCTAATGTATTGTTTAATAGTTCTTTGGGTAGGAACACAGACTCATATAGATCACGAAGCAACCTTTATCTCTCTCTTCTAGAAAATTCTATGAATTCTCTTGTATGCAAGACCGCTGGTGGAACTCAGGACTATATCTTTCTAGTCTTCACGCTTTTCTTCTCTTACCTTCGATATACCAGATCTGCTTGGTTCATTTTTTCTTTACTGACCAGGATTGTAAGTATATCCTCACCGTGTTGCATACACTTTAAGGTTGATAGCCTTGTTTGATATGCTAGCATTATTCTCTGCATGTCTTCTTTTGACTACTCCTTTGTAGATATAATGCTCGAATATAGTCCCATCATACTATGTTCTTCATGTTCATCCTCTTTTAGTATGATATACTTTATTCATCCGTTTTGATTTCCTTGTGTTAGTTGAATTGCCTCTTCAGCTGACATGTGCTTTCTACGTGCACATATCAAAATCTTGCCTTTAGAGTCCTCTCTCTCTCTCTCTCTCTCTCTCTCTCTCTTTGATGGTAGCACTTTATAAGTTTAGTTCTTTATGCTGACTTATAGGAGTTTTTACCTTAGTAGACAAATAGCCAATATTTTGGGTATCTTAGTGCTATTTCTACAAAGGTTGAGGTTAAACTTTTCGAAACTGACTATTTTCTAAAGTGAAAGATTGTTCCTTAGATTCTTGGTAAAGATAAAATCTTTTGAAAAAGTTATTTTGTCAAATCAAAACTTTTTTTTATCTTTTTTCTAAAAAGTCATTTTATGAAATCAAAAACTTTTTCCTTCTTCTAGAAAGTTGTATTGTCACATCAAAATTTTTTATCTTTCAAAGAAGAAACTTTACCGAATCTCAAGGAATAAACATACTCCCAAGTCACCCAACTTGACTTTATTAGAGTGATTGAAAAGGCGTTCCTTTTTAATTGATTTATTCTATGAACAGTCCTTTCGTCTTGCTTCAGTGAGTATAAATAGAGACTTTCCTTCTTCGTCTCCATCACACTCACCAACTGCTATGATAAACTTTGATACAATTATTTTTCTCTAAAAATGTTACTCAGCACAAATCCTAGATTCTGATCAAGTTTTTCTCTCAACAACTTGGTACAATTCTCTCTACCATTCAAAAGTTGTTTGGTTCGTTTTGAAAAATTCTCTAGCCAGAAGATTTACATCAACAACCTTTTAGCATGACCCTCCCATTCCTTTGTGACCGAGCTCACATTTGGCTGTGCTTCCCTCTTAGTACATCCTCTTCCAGACCATGTTCTCCCGGGACGATGCCTCTTGCAAGCTCCAAGGAGAAGTGACTTCACCGCACATGACTTTCGAAAAGGAAAGTGCATCTGGTGAAAGTCATCTCAATGGATAGGTAGCTATAGGGAGGAAGAACAGCGACCAGTAGGATCATGAATCTGCACCCTATTCAGAGTAATCATCCTGTTTGGCTATCTCTTTCGGCTCAGCCTCCTTGATCAAGTCTAGAGTGCATAGTTGCCATCTCGTTAGTAATGCTCGCTAGACTACGTTCTTCATAGATAAAAGCTTTGTACCAATTTTCCTTCAAAATTGTATCAGTATTTAGAATAGGAGCATATGTAGTGGGTAAGTAATTGGAAGGTTTTTTGTTCTTGTAAATAGTAGATCTTTGTTGTACTATTTCCTATCCTTTTTGGATCTACTTGAATACTAGTTCAATCAACTTTACTTCATGTCTATCTGCTTTTGTTGTCTTATTTCTTGATAGCATGAACGTTTATGTTTCAATTATGGATTTTATACCTGTGCTTAAATCACAACTCGTCTGTTCTAAATCCATAGTTTCAAACATAACTCTGTTGTTAACCTAACAACAAACCAATCCTTAAAAAGGATAGTACTACTTTTGTGATAAAGATAGTATTCCTAAAAGATGAAACCAACACCTCCACATAAAATAATATTTTTAATGAATCTGACCTACTCACGTTGGCCAAAATCATCAAACGCATAATCAACATGAAATAGATGACCTTTCATATCAACATCTTTGCTAATATGCTAAAGACTAAAGTTGATTTGTTTCATAACGATAGTTCAGAACAAATATCTACTTTCAGTGATATTGAGAATGAATTAACAACTGGTATACACTCTGTTGTTTAACAATTGGTATCTCTATCAATTAAGTCAATAAATGGTATATATTAGTTGATATCTTTATGACTAAATCAATTGGTATCAAGACTGAATTCAATTCAGTTTGATAAACCTCAGCCAATAGATCTCACAAGGAGCTCTGGTAAAATCTCATAGGAAAAAATCTTAAAATTATGTTAAGAAGTACTGATATTTCTTTTGGATTTCATAAGAAAGGTTGATGCTCTCAACGCAACTCCCTTCTCAGGAATGGAAGATAACTTTAACCCCTGTTATTTTAGCCATTTTTCATTCTCTCCAAGATTTACCGAAGATCAGGTCCTGTTACAGATTGTTATATCAGCACACTTCAAAACCCTGCTGAAGACATAATGACCTGGCGAAGACAAGCAGGACCTGCACCTCAACTCTAGGTTAGTACCTTTATTTTCCTGCTTTTCTTTCATATCAAGACAATGTTGTTCGTATCTCATCATTCCATATATTGTGTTGATCGATGACTGTCATTCCTTGACATTAAGTCATCACTCTAACTATCGATTAGAAGAAAGTTTGTTTATTCATCTTCAAAAACTTGTTTAAGAAAATGAGTAACTCGTGTCTTTGTGATACCTAAAGCTCTGACTAAATAGGTATTGACCCTAGTTACTGCTTCTATTGCTTTCCTCTTCTTATTGGGATTCTTTTGAGGAGGGGTATCACCATTGGTTAATTAATGTCGATGAAGCCAATGGATCCTCTGTCTAAGTTGCCAAGGCACGAAATTTAACATATGTCGTCATTTCTTCACCTCTTCCATAATATGTTGTCCCGTCTCCCCAATTGGAATGATCACATCTTTTATCCTAAGATCTCCATATTGGTATCAACTTTCGACCACATTTTCTATTTCCTCTACAACAATTGGTATCTACAGCAAGTGGTCTCACCAACAGATAACTCTTCGCTAAGAACAACAAACTTTCACATCTGCTGTAATCTCATCTCCACATACTTCGTATCAGAAGACTTCCATAGCTGTTGATCATACCTTCAAAGTTCCTAATCAAATCTTAGCTGATACATTCTTTAGCTAATCCTATATTACTCAGGAAATGGTAACTTAAGGAATCTTTGCACCTAAGCTCAACATATAACTTTTGGGATAGTTGGTAGCACTAAGATCCTGAAAATCCTAAATAGTAGCCTTCAGAGTGCTCCAATCAGACTTCTTCTAGCAAGAATCACCAGTAGAGAATCAAGAAGTCATGCTCATCATTTTCTAGAAGATTTATCTCATCCATTGACCTCTTGATAAGTTTCCTCTTCGGTGTTTACTGATCAATCAGTCGAAATGATTTTTTAGTCTTCTTTTCTTCTTTGAGAACCAAGAACTTAATGCTATGTTATTTCTCAAATTGGTTTCAGCACTCTTAGAAAAATTAAAATAGATTATATCATCTTTTACTTGCTAGAACTTCTTCTAGGCTACTACTTTTTAAGTGTCCTACTACCTCATCCCTAACTATATCGCAAATTCCTTAAAAAAAGCTTTGAAATGTCAACCTCAACATAACCATTTCCTTTCTGATATCAAAACACTCTTTTCGATAATCAAGAATATTTTATTGATATCAGAATTAGTCTTGAAGTCTAAAATCTCATTCATTATATTTCCAACAACTATCAATAACTAACAATATTTTGAAATGGAATATTTAATGAAGACTTAAATAAATCATATGAATCGATGCTCTTTTAAGTAAACATCTTTTCGGGAGAACGACGTGACAACATCTTTAATGAATAGCACTTCAACTTGTGTCGATTCATAAAAAATTTCCCTCTATAAAAATCTTCCATAAAATCGGTATAATTGGTTTTAGAATTGATACATCCCGTCTCTTCTAAACCCAAATCTTTATTCTTCTTCTAATTCTTCCATGGCTTCTTCAACTGGAAGTAATTCTGTCAGCCCTACACCAGTCAATCGACCACCTGTATCTGACAGTTTCTCCACTATAGTTGGCAACCATACTTACATTCTAGGACGAACTATTCAGATGGAGCGATTTCTCCTCGATAACATTGTAGGAAGAATCATCTTTGACCTTTTTCATCACTTTGGACTCATCACTATTCTCACTTTTCGAGAAGAATTCTATAGCCTTCGCTTGGTTGATGAATTCTATTCTAGGATGACCGTGGCTAGCAATGGTAACAGTCTCTTTGGCCACATCAGAGGCACTCATGTTGTGCTTGATTCCAGAAGCTTCTCACGGGTATTTCAACTTCTATTAGATGGCCCCTTTGTTATTGATGATTATATCGTCAACATGTCATGGCTTCGAAGGACTGGAGTCAGCGCTGCAGATGATAATCGTACAATGGACATCGATGGATATCCTTTAGATCTGTACTGTGACAGTAAGATTCTGAACCAATGTCTTCTATTCTATAGGCTTGGGTCAAGAATCTTCACCAGAAGACTTCAGAACCTCAGTGTTGTTGTTCTTGAATCTTTAGACCTGAACTGGTCTTAAGTAGTTTTCACGCTCATCAGCCACTTAGTTCAGCGAGGAAGTTTGACTCGATCCTACACCAGAAAATATGCTAGGATAATAAGTTATTTTCTGTGCTTTTTCTAGTCGATTTAATAGACTATCCAGGATGAAGAATGCCTACCTATCCTCGACGAAATGCTAATAACTTGAGAGTTATTTGGCAATAGGAGCCTTTCGGATAATAACAGAGACTTTGATTTAGACTCTAGTTCTGGAGATTCCAATTAAGATGTTCTCTTTTCTGAAAATATTTAATATCTTCATCTTCTTTGTCTCTCTCTCTATCTCTATCTTTCTCTCTTTGTTCCTCCTCTAAAATGCTGCTTGTATTTTAATCAAACTTATTTTAAGGAGAAGAAAATATAATATTCACAAGTAATTGAATGCTTGCAACCATTAAGGAGGAGAGAATATTCCATATACATATACATTCTTGAGGAGAAAATACTCTAGAAGATACTAAGACAAATTTATTAAAATAATCTATAAGAAAACCTCTTAACCAAAAATGGAAGACAATCTAATTATTCTTTGAGGAGACATTTCCTTGTGACTAAGAACATTTTAACAAAGGTGAAAATTTTTGCCTCATATAAGATATATTGTCTTTGTGGAACAATATCTTACATCTTTGCATGTGTGGTATACTTATTGAAGGAGACTATCTTTTAAAACAAACCTTGCTGACCCTCTCATTAGCATCGTTCCAATATCTTCAATAAACACATCTATAGAACATCACACTTGGATTGATTTTTCAAAATGTATTCATTTAGTCAAGTTGTTGTTCACACTTCCAAACATATGATACTAAGACTTTTATACCAAAAATCTTCCATTTCTTCTAAAGTCTTTATAAATGAATTTCAAAAACTGGCATCACAACAATCTTTAAAATGAAATGCTTTAAACCCTATTCTTTACTTTAAGGATTAGCTATATATTTTCAAAACATATTTACAAAATCTGGTATCACATCAATCCTTAAAATGAAATGTTTTAAACCTTATTCTTTACTTTAAGGATTTGCTAGTCTTTCTTGCCAAAATATGCTTTCATCTTTAAAAACTTTTATGCAAGAAATGAACCAAAAATATTTTAGATTTTGAGCAAATAGATCATTTATATCTCATAAATAATCAAAAAAATGTTTTCCCACTATTGCTTTACTCTTGTACTTTGATTCATTGAATCTGTAAATAGCAATAGGTGACTATACATAAGCCATCACTTGTAAGAGCAACATATGACATGCCTTGAGATAAAATGATCATTTATTGTAGGCATGTTATTAATATGATCTGATGTATTACTTCAGTGCTTTATGTATATGTCATTTTGTTGGTCCACAATAATGCTCAAATGGCTAGAGGGGGGGTGAATAGCCTATGATGCCAATTTAAAAACTTTTCTTTTGGATATAAATAAAGCACATTTTAAGTGGCAATTACAGTTTATCGAGTTGAGCATGTCTGCCTGTAAGAGGTTATCGGTAGACTTGCTCTAAGCAGAAGTATCAACTCTGTCGGTAAACTACTAGTCAAATCAAAAGACTATTAAAAAGGTTTGGACAGCGGAAGGTAAAGAGGCTATGATTTGGAGAAGTCATAATTGGCTGTACACAAATATATGTTCAGAACAACAACACACTTAATACTTCTATCAAATGCAGGTTTAGGAAATCAATTAGAGAATGACTTTTCTAAAGATAAATCATTTATAAAAAGCTCTTAGATATATAAGGACTGAGAGATAAAGTATTCGTAAGAACATATGAATTTATTCAAAGATAAATTACATATTACATCAGTCGAAATAATATATGTACAGTTTCTGACTTTGTCTTCCCAAGTCTCAATCCTTACTTAATTATCCATTCAAGAATCTTTAAGCAGCAAAGGACAATAGGAGACGAAACCAAGAAACTGTTATGAGAAGGAAGGGATTTTCAAGGTCATTCAGATATAAAAATATATCTGAACGATTGAGTGCAAAGCACTCGACCTTCCATGATGAATGATTATTGCACAATCAACAGCATTTGTATTGGAATACAAATCTGAAGATATGAATGCAATATCTCCAAACAGCTCTTCATTTTCGTCAGACATAATCTAACATTAATCTTCAGATCTTGATCTCTGTCTATTGAAGTTTCTGACCAATTTTTCTCTTCTCCAAGCTATTCTTCCTAGCAATCCACTGAAAGTGTTTTGCTAAGATCTGGATGAGTTCGCTGTAAATAGAGATAAGAGATACGTTGGTGAAAACGATCTCGTTGATGATCTTTTTCTTTGAAGTTCTTGAGTAAGTTGAGTTACTCGTAGCTCGCTGTGTATCGTTTTAGATATCGCTCACAGAGTGTATATGTTCTTTGGGCAAGAGAGAAGATTTATATGGACAAGAGCCAATGTGATCGCTGAGAGATGTAGTTTTGAGATTTCTATCCGTTTAGAGATGTAGTGGTTGAAGTCTATCGTATAGAGATCTTTGTCCATAAGATCTTTGATTGTTTGGAGCAGAGATTTAGTCCTGTAGATCTTGGAACTCGTTGTCTGTCAGACTGTGTTGATAAGTCTCTGAAGAGTAGGTCTGATGTTTGTTGCACTGTCAGGTGGTCTGTTCAATAAAGTAATTGCTTTTTGACTTTATCAGACTACTTGAGTGAGAGAAAGTCTTGTAGCCTTAAGTATGTCAGGCTTTCTGAAGCTTGAACATATGTGACTTGATTTGAGCTGCTTCTTGACTTCTCTCTGTAGCACGTGCAGAATAAAGTCTGCCGGTGGAGTGCTTTGAGCCAGTGGAAACAAGTTTTCCGATTCAGGAGAACTGATGTCTACTGGTGCGAACAGTTTAACTTGTAGCATGTCTACCGGTGGTGAGTCTTAAGGATGTTCTGATTTTTATCACTGAAGGCCTTTGACATAGCTGCAAGTCTTCCGGTGCTGAGTGCATCTGAAGTGCTGGTCTGTTTCAATCATCATGTAGGAAGGTAGGACTTGATCAAGTTGCACCTAATCTAAGACCTATGTGATATCACACGAGTTGGCACGCTAACCAGTACGCAAACCTTTTAGCCACTCGTGATGACTCACTTGTAATGGGGGCAAGCAAATCAACATATATAGAATATGCCAGGTGATAAGTAAATTATCAAAAAGCATATTCCAACACATTTAGTGATGATTCCAAGCAAATAGGAGGAGATTGTTGGAATATGTCTGTTGAAACTCAACTCATTCATTAGCATATTCTGTACATCACGATTTGCTTGTTCCCATTACTGCATGTTCTAACAAGTGACTAAAAGGGTTGCGTATAGGTTAGTGTGGCAACTTGTCGAATATTGCATAGGTCTTAGACTAGGAGAGTCCTTGTCTTAGTCCTACACTTATATGATGAGCAGCAGACTAGCGATTCCAATGCACAAGTTTGATGTCTCTGCCTTTGAGTATATCACACCAGCAGACATTGCTACGGTTTGATATCTCTGCCTTTGAGTATATCATACCAGTAGACTTGCAACGCTTCACCAAAGCTGCACGTGCGTCAAAGAGGAAAAGATTGCAATTGTTCGGAAACGACAAAGTGTTCAAGCTTCAAAGTCATCTTACTGAAAGGTCTTGACATCTCGCATCCTGCAAAATCTAGTTGGATATTATTCTATATTATCCAATAGATATTTCCCTTTTCATTTGGTCCGCAAAAGTCAAGAGGATCTACTTTATTGGAAAGACCATTTGTAAGTGTACTGTTCATCAGACCTGATGAACAGAGACACATCAACTCTCTGATAGAAAACTGTTCAAGATCTTCAGAGCAAATCTTTATCCAATAGTTCCAAAGATCAACACTGCTCCAACGGCTAGAGATTGCTCAAAAGATCTCAACAAATCTAAAGACCTCTGTCTATAAAAGAAAACCTCTTTTCTTTCTTAAACAAAAGAGAGACTCAAAAAAACCTAGACCTTAGCAAAACACAATATGTGAATTACTAAGAAGAAAAACGAAGAAGAGAAGAGAGTAATCAAAAAATTTACAAAGTTAGAGATCGGTGTCTTGATCAAGAACTCCTCTCTTGATTTAAGTTCTTTAACCTCCTTCGAAAAACTCAGAGCTATAAAGATCCATCCTTAGCTAGAGGCCAAGCACTTCAGATTCGTTGAAGATAAGATCCTCACAGATGCCCAAGGAAGATGAGGAGTTGTATGTCTGCATTGCATTTATACCAATAGACCTATATTCTATTGCAAGTGATGTTGGTTGTGCAATCATAGATCATCATAGGGAGTCAAGTGCCCTACATTTAGTTTCTCAAATAATCCTTATCTGAGTATCCCTAAAAATTGTCTTCTCATATCTATCTTTCATTGACTCCTCCCACTACAGATTTTACTTAGGAAAATCTGTTATGGAATTCTTGAGTAGGGGTTGGGGAGCAGGGGCAAGAGAATAGATAAATAACATAGAGAGTCTAGGTTGATATATTAAGCATGTTTGTCTTTGAGCAAACCTCTATTGAATTTTAATGTATAATATTTATCAAACTCAACCTTGACTCCTTTATTAACCTTAAACTGTTTTATATCTTCATAAGATAACTTTCCATGTTATTTAAATTGCATCTGTAGAAGTATAAAGTATGTTGTTGTTCTGAGCATATATTCGTATACAACTATTTGAGATTTCTTAGATAAAATTGTTAAGCAATGACTTTTACACTGCTAAACTCTTTTATCAGGCTTACATTTTATCAGCAATCTGCCAGCAAAGTTCTTTACTCAACTCAGAGCAAGTCTGTTGCCCAGTGTTATCATCAGACCTGTTTCTTCCTTAGATTGCTTATGCCTTCAAAATATATTCCATCATATTCATAATGAATGGTAATATAATTCTTAATTGGCATCATAGGCTAATCACCCCCTCTAGCCTATTTGAGCATACATAGTGGACCAACAAAAATAAAAACCCCACTGTCGATCTCTGACTCTCTCTCAGTCTGTCATCGTCAATCTCTTTGTTAGTCTTCTCAGCAGCCATCGTCGACATCATACTATATCTCTCTCTCTCTACATCCTCCGCACTCCGACTAGTCCACCATTGCTCTCACAACGGTGGATAGCATCTTCTATTTGAGGAAATAGCTGGGTTGCTTTGCGTATGAAGAACCAAACATCATATCTAAAGCAGTGCAAGCTTGTTGGAGCACAGAGTAATCTGATGTTTTCAATTTTCATTGCAAAGTATTAGTTATATTAGTAGATACCATATTACAAGGTTGTTGTTCGTAGAGTGATTCTACCAAATCTTAGTTACTAACAACAATGCTTATGATTGATACATGTCATGATCCAAAAATCGCTTGTGTAAAAAATATTATACACTGCTGGTGAATGAAAAATTTATTCAATATAAAGATGCATTCTACGAGAGCAACTCTTAGCTAGTTTTTTTTATACCAATTGTGAACCAATGGTTAAGAAATATTCGATCAAAGTTAGTGCACCACAAAAATATTTTTTTTTCTGTTATTGAAAATGTACATAAATTTAGATAAAGCCCTTCATCTATGAAATTTATTTGTTTCTTAACTATTACTACTATTTATGACATACACGTCTTTAATATATTACTCCATATGTTCCATTCACATAGTCTACAATTTTATTTTGAGATGTTTTACATAAAAATTCGACTTTTATTTTGAGAGTCTACACTCCAGTTGTATTGTAGGTATGTTGATAGTTGTTGTTTCTCATTGTATTTTAGATTTACACATGATCATTCATTATTTAGTTATATGTTTAAGTGGCTAAATGAGTTGCGTACCGTGACAACTTAGCATAAAACTTAACCCTTAGAACAGATTAACTAGACGTTGTAAGTTAGTGTCACCAGCAGTCTTCAGTAGACCTTCAACAAGCACTCAACAGCAAACTTCACCAGCAGACCTTGTCTGCCTATGAAGATGACTTATTAAATTTGAAGACGTGGAACAAGAAGTCCAGCTCAGCATCTTGAAAGGATTATCCTCTCAGATATTTTATCTTGAATATCTGTTAAGGGTTTTCTCATAGTCGACTTCTTGAAGACTCAATCTCCCTGTATCATGGATAAAGTATTGAGACTTTCCTTGTTGGTGATCACTGTATAGAGAGACAGGGTGGGTACACTGTCTAACACACCAACTTTTGTAACACTTGCAGATTCTACCAACTCTTACAGGTCTGAACTGCTTTCGGCTATAGCTGTCTCTACAACAGTACTTGCTCCAGCTCTATGATCATTTTGACCATTTTTAAAGGAAATTCACATCAACATCTCGCATCATTAAATACATTCAACCTAATTTAGTTGTTTCTATCTCCTTCTTCTCCAATGGTCGAAAGGATTCTCCCTTATAAATATCGCCATTGAAGATGAATAACTTAATGCTCTGAGAATATTCAACAACTTTGAAGTTCTTAACTCCAATGCATTAAAAAGAGATCTTTAACAGATTTACAAAGTCCTCAACAACAAGAAGAAGCTGCTTAATCATTTATGAAAGAAAGGGGATTAAAGCAAAGACAAAAAACAGAATAATGAAATACCTAACATAAAGATAGTAAAATTGTTTTGATATATGATCTGGTCAATGAAGCTTATAATGAAGAGTTCATTGAGATATCAATGTTGCGGAATTTAAATAAACAAAACAAGAAGGAACGAAACTGAACACAAGAGATGCCTTTGATCAATATGTAAAATAAACATATTGATCGAGCCTCGTGACTAAAAATATTCCACTAGTAAAACGGTTTAAGCGTATTACAAAGAATGACTAACAAAGTGGAATCTATGTAAAAACTCTCTAAGAAGTAGATATGCCTTTTTATAATCCTAACACCTCAGGCTACTTTGACTGATGTATGCTCAATAGATTTTAACATAACAGTAGGAGGTGTAAACTGGAAAACAGTGTTGGGATAGAATTAATGAAGACTCCGATGTAGCTTCATTCAACAATACATTCAGAACATGATAGCTACTGGATTCTTTGATCTCTCTCTTCTTCATCTTATTTAATGCATCCTTGTGAAACCTTTTGAAAACCACTTACTATAAAAGATTAGTAGGTTAGAGCAATAAACAAAGACTAAATCTTACCTAATAGATAGTTACCAAATGTGTAGGATTCCTTACCAAAATAAATCAGTCTTAATACACGACACACAAGACTTGTGTTCTCAAGAACACCTTGTAAAGTCCTCTCCAAAATATTTATAAGAGACTTGCATCCTTGACCTAGAAACCTTGTAGCATAAGAAAACCACTTACTAAACAATACGAAGACGAAAACCGATGGCATCCAAGATATCACCAGATAGTTAGAGCAATAAACAAAGACTAAATCTTACCTAATAGATAGTTACCAAATGTGTAGGATTCCTTACCAAAATAAATCAGTCACCGAATCTCTAACAATGTGCCCCTAGAACCACAAAGATTGAGTTTAACAATCCCACATACACAACACACAGATTAATTTAGACTTGCCAACAATTAAAGCAGACCATTCCAAGAACACAAAAGGATATAATTTTGAATACACCAAATACATTAGCAACCGAGTTACAAACCCTCAAACAAAGAAAATTCCGAGCTTCCAAATGTTCCACATATACAAACACATAAATGATAAAACACAAGACATAATCGTTAAAGTATACCATAAACATTATGGAAGAAGGACCCAAAATAATCTTTTTATAAGAGACGTAAAAATAATAATGCTTAATTAAAGTAAATACCAAGAAAGGCGAGTAGAAGAAAGGCCGACTTGAGGGAAACTTGCCAAGCGTTAAGAGCCCAACAGGAGTAATTAAAAGGTGAATATGAGCCTCATTAATAAACCGGATAAGACGGTCGAGTTATTCATAAAATTAATGGAATAATCATCAATGAATAAATTATCGGGAGGCTTGTGGACAAGCTCAAACCAAATCATGCCAAATCCAACAATCTCCCCCTTTTTGTCTTTTTGGAAAAAGCAAACAAACAATAATAACATTTTAATATAAGCAAATAAACTCCCCCTAAATAACACAATCATATTAAGCTTTAAAGAAAAAATTAAAGCGTTCTTCATGATCCAAAATTTCCCAAGGAAACCAACGTTGAACATCACTCGAACAAGGATTAGCAATCGGATCAACTCCCCTATAATTACTACTCTGAGATATGTTGAGCATTCTACAATTTGAAGCAGCTTCAGCCACAGTAACAACATCTTCAGTAGCATCATGTTTGACTTCTTCATCACCATCAACCTTGGTTTTGCCCTTGAACTTCACACAGTTATGACACACACTCCCACAAGTGTTACAACACTTAGGTGTTCCCCTTACATTACTTAAATGTCTAGGCAACAACACAACATCTCCCCCTTTGGTTTTGCCAGAAAGAAGCAATTCATTGTACAACTCACACGTTTTGCGAAGATAACAAAGATTATCGATCAAAGAATTATATTGATTCAAAACATTGACAATCTGCACATCAATATATGCCATACGCTCATGAAAGAACGAGGCATTGACACAATATGGGGTAGATAGGACATAGTCTCTAGTATCAGGTTTTGGAAAGAATAAAGTCTTGAATGAAGACTTGGATGAAAGGTCATCCAGCCTAGAGGGTCCGGACACATGGACAAAACAACATCCACCTTCACAATCAATGGGAGGAATACGTAATACAAGTTCATTCTGGGAAGAATTCACCAAATATAAGGGGTATGAACAACCATAATTGGAAGACATGATGAGAGACAAAAAAATATGATATAAGGGGGAATAAATGCAAAATATGAGATATGAATAAAACAACTAATAAGAGTTACAATATATATATAAGAGATAAACAAAAATATAGGGTTACAAAGAATCATAAAACTGTAAAGATTTTAAATTTTAAAAATCGAATGAATATGATATAGTTAAATTTGGAAATACGTAGAAACCGTTGTCCTAATAGACTAAGAATTAAAAAATTCTATAAGGTTACAGAAACACCTAGTATACCACACTTCTTACACATGGATAAGCATGCAAAGATTTATCACAAGATTATGAAATTTCTCTAAATCAGCCCACATTCTAAAATTAATCAAATATTGGAATTCTAAGAAAAAATAATTTCATACATGAGCAATCACGGATATTTCATCTCAAAAATTACCAAGATTGTATGACCTATTGGATGACTAAAAAATATGAAAGTGCATAACCAAAAATATATGAGAGAGTGAGATAATTGTTTTACTTCCAATGAATTCATCAATGTCACCTCATTGAACACTGCATTCATCAAAACATTTTGAATTTTGAAATTCTGTTTCCAAAAAGTCATTATTAAGAGATACTATTGACCTCAAAACAAATTAGGATATATCCAGCAAGTAGTTTTCACACTTTTTAAGAGCCTCAATTTTTTATTCACGTGATCAGATTCAATGAGATACAATTGAACATCAAAGACTGATATATATATATATATATATAATGTGAACCGACCAAGATTTGAAATTTGCAAGGTAGCTCTTTCCTTTATTGTATATAAACAACACCAGCTGAATTATAAACTTTTTGTAGGAAACATTAAGATCAAGCATAAAAACCAATTCAATTTGTAGAAAAATGAGATTCTTCGAAGGCGAAATTCATAGAAGAAATTAAGAAGAACAGTTGTGCAATGTTGTACAATTATGCCTAAAAAATTATAAAAGAATTAAAGAAATAAAAAAAACCTAATAAATATACCGTGTGTACAATTGTAGTCTCAAATGAAACTACATTGACAACTAATAATATAAAATGTAAACACTGAGAGACCTCCGTAGGGTGGAAAATCTCACATACTCTAATGACTTGGTAAAAATATCTGCAAGTTGATTTTCAGTTCTTATAAATTCTATACGTATGATATTTTTCTCTAATAGATCTCTAATAAAATGATGCCTAATGTTAATGTGTTTAGTTCGAGAATGTTGCACATGATTCTTTGATATATCGATAGCACTTTTATTATCACAATATATAAGTAATGAGTTACTATGCAAATCATAATCCTCAATCATTTGATTCATCTAAAGCAACTGAGTACAACAACTACCAACTGCCACATATTCAGATTCATCAGTTGAAAGGGAAACACAATTTTGTTTCTTACTATACCAAGACACCAAATTATTTCTATCATAAATATCACCAGTCCAATCAGAATCACTATAACCAACCAAATTAGTATTTGTATCTTTGGAGTACCAAATCCCTAATTATGTTATTTCTTTAACATATCTCATAATTCTTTTCAAGGCCATAAGGTGAGATTCTTTGAGTTTAGCTTGATATCTAACACAAACACATACACAATGCATAAGATCTGGACAACTAGCAGTCAAATATAGTAAACTACAAATCATACTTCTATATAGAGTATTATCAACATCTTTACCATTATCATCTCTACTTAACTTAACTTTGGAAGGCATATGAGTCTTTTTCTAAGTAGCATTTTCCATCTTAAATTTCTTCACCAAATTTTTAGCATACTTAGTTTGAAAAAGAAATATACCATCTCTAGATTGTTTAATTTGCATACCCAAAAAGAAATTTAATTCACCAATCATACTCATCTCAAATGTATAAGTCATTCCTTTTATAAATTGTTTCAACATAAAATCAGATGTGGAACCAAATACTATATCATCTACATTATATTTGAGTAATAAGAATTTATTTATTGAATTTTTTGTATAAACAAAGTTTTATCAACATCTCCTCTCTTAAAATCATTTTCAAGTAAGTAATCAGTTAATCTACCATACCAAGCTCTAGGAGCTTGTTTCAAACCATAAAGAGCCTTTTTAAGTCTATAAACATGATCTGGCTTAAAAGGGTCTTCAAAGCCTTTAGGTTGTTCTACATAAAATTCTTCATTTAACACACCATTCAAGAAAGCACTCTTAAAATCCATTTATTGTAATGATATATCTAAGTAGCATGCAATAGCTAACAACAATTTAATGGATTCAATTCTAACAACCGGAGCAAAAGTTTCATCAAAGTCAATTCCCTCCGCTTGAGTGTAATCTTGAGCAACTAAACGAGCTTTATTCCTTATCACATTATCTTGTTCATCACTTATTTTTAAATATCCACTTGGTTCCTATAACATTTGTAGACTTAGGTATATGAACTAAATACCAAACATTCATTTTTAACAAATTGTTCTAGTTCATCTTGCATGACATTTATCCAAGGTTCAACTTGTAAAGCTTCTACCACATTCTTAGGTTTTATTTCAGAAACATAGCAACAAGTACACATTTTCAGACATTTAAGAGACACACAAACAAGTTTAATCATTTCTTTGTTACTAACCTTTTCTCTTCTTATTGTTTGCACACCTGCACTTACTTCACCAATCACTAAACTTGAAAGGTGATCCTTTTGAATTCTACTGGTAAGGTCTCTGGATTTGTTTATTATATTTTTCTCTTCATCAGAATCAGATTCATCATTTTTCAATGAAGTCCCCGATGAAGGTACATTTGAGTCTTCATTTGTTCCAGCATTCTTTGAAACAATTTCTGCACCTTGAATACCTTCATATTATGAATTTGCAGCCTTTTTCTAGGAGATCATCAACTTGATCTTCAACACTTTTTTCTACCCAAATCAGATAGATCATCAAATACTATGTTCATGGATTCCATAATGGTTCTTGTCATAAGATTAAAAACTCTATAGGCACGACTATTTGTAGCATATCCCATAAACACACATTTATCACTTTTAGAATCAAATTTTGCAAGATGTTCTCTATCATTAAACAAGTAGCATATACTTCCAAACACATGAAAATATTTTATAGTAGGTTTATTTCCTTTTAGAATTTCATAAAGAATTATATTACTATCAGGTCTTAAATACACATGATTGATAACATGGTAAGCAATATTTAAAGATTCTGTCCAAAATCTTTTAGACAAATTCTTAGAATTAAGCATAACACGAACCATTTCTTGTAAAGTTATATTTTTCCTTTCAGTCACTCCATTTTGTTGAGGGGTTTTAGAAGTAGAAAATTCACGTGTAATACCCTTTTTTATCACAATATGATGAGAATGATGAATTCTCATATTCTTTTCTATGGTCTAATCAAAGTTTCATAAGAGTAAGATTATAATCATTAGACATCTTTTTATACCAAATTTTGAAAGCATTAAAAGTATCAGATTTTTCTATAAGAAAGAATACCCTTGTAAATCTAGAAAAATTATCAACACAAACAAATGTATATTTTTTACCACCTAAGCTTTCAACTTCAATAGGTCCCATGAGGTCAGTATGCACCAATTCAATATATCTAGAAGAAGCACATTCTTAAATACTTTTATGTGAAGCTTTGGTTTGTTTACCTTTTTGACATGCACCACATGTTTTCATTTCTTTGGTGTTTAAGTTTGACAAACCTCTAACAGCCTCATGTCTAATAAGTTCTTCTAGTTTCTTAGTACTCATATGACCAAGTTTTTGATGTCATAAGTCAATTTCATTTATGGAAAGATGAATGACAAGTAATAATATTAGCAACAAGGTAGCAATTATCATTTGATCTAATATCTGATAAAATACATAAGTTATTTTTATCAAAAACATCACATTTTTCTTTGTTGAACCTAACATGCATGTCATTATCACATAATTGACTAATACTTATCGGATTAGAAGTTAAACCTTCAACATGATACACATTGTTTAATTTAAGTAGTCCTTGACAATTTAGAATACCTTTACCAATTACTTTACGTTGTGCACCACCACCATATGACACACACCCACCTTTGACATTTTCATAAGTTTCCAAATAGTTTTTGGAACCTGTCATATGCCTAGAGCAACCACTATCAAAATAACATGTACCTACAATGTTAGTCTTGAGAGAAGTAAAGGTAACATGACAAAATATCTTGGCTTTTTGTTTCCAAGCAAATCTGACAGAATGAAATCCGGAATGAATTCTGGAATAAAATTTGGAATGAAGGTTCATTGGACCCTTCATTGAATTTTGAAAAATATTTTTGGCCAAATCAGCTTGTCTCTTACAGCAATGAGGTTTAATATGACCACTAATTAAACAGTAAAACCCGATCATACTACGTTTCGTTGAAGTCTTTCTTTTGGACTTTCTTTTATAACATAAATTAGAAGATTTTGAATCTTTAGAGTAGATAGAGGGGCACTTACCAGTTTCTTTAACAAAAAAAGGAGCTTTGTTATCATTCTTAACAAAAATGGGAACCTTAGAAATTGTATAACCAAGACCAACTCTACTTTCATTTCTAACTTCTAAAATTTCTTCAAGAGTAGCCTTACCATTATTCATTTTATGCAAGGTTCCATTAGACTTATCTAATTCATTTTTCATCTTTTCAAACTCCACATCTTGTCTTGTTAAAAGAGATTCAATACGAGCTAAAACTTCTTTTTGATCATTATTCAAAGTATTTATCCTCTTATTTTCAACACTTAAAGCTTCCTTTTCTTTTGTAAGATTTTCAATCAAAACTTTTTTATTTACTCCAATTGTCAAACAAAACATTATAGTCATTTAAAAGAGTTTGGTTTTCATCATTAGAGTCATCACTCATCTACGGAATAGTTTTGGAGTAGGGAGTAAAATCAATCTTAATAGAAATATGGCCCGTTTTCTTTAATGTAGTCACAAATGATCTTTCATTTGACACTTCATTCCTGGGCAGTCTCAACAGGTTCATAGGAATATGTCTTTCTTCAAGGAAAGTTAATAGAGAATTCACATGAACATGTTTTTCATGGGTAAATAAACTATATAAGTTATCAGAATCTTCATCATCACTATTACTTAAGGTAGCAGAAAAATTCTTACCTTTCTTCATAAGTGTACGTATTAGCACACTTGTTTGCATAATGTTCATATCCTTTGTAAGCATGACATTGAACAGAATATAATCAATATTCTTTTGATCTCCCTGACTTGCTACACTTGAGCTCTCTTGAAACCTAATAGGATTAGACTTTGACATAGAATCATTATTATTTTTAACACTGGAAGAATTTCTCCCTTTAAAGAACTTACCAAACTTTTTAGCAAGCATAGCCAAATATTCATTACTCATATCAGATTCACTCATCTCATTGCAAATCTCAAGAAGGTCTTATTCTTTTTCAGTCCTAGCTTTTAAAGCAATTTCCTTTTCTTTTCCTTTGGACTGTTGAGTGAGATTTAACTCAAAAGTTTGTAAAATACCAATCAACTCATCAACAAACATTGAGGATGTGTCATGAGCTTCTTCTATAGCAGAAATCTTAACATTAAACTTTTTAGGCAGAGATCTCATAAGCTTACTTACCAATCTTTCATTGGAGATATGATGTCCTAAAGATACAGATTCATTAGAGATCTCAAGAACCTTGGTACTATAGGAAGATATATTTTTAGAGTCTTCCATCTTTAAATTTTCAAACTAAGTCATGTTCATCCTAAGTTTAGTTCTCCTAACTCTATCAGATCCTTCACAATGTCTTTGAAGGGCATCCCAAACATCCTTAGCACTAATGCAATAAGAAATAATTTTGAAAATACTAGGATCAACAGCAGAGTTAATAACATACATAGTTTTAGAGTTATAGTTAGCAAGTAACAACTCTTCATTAGACCACTCAATCTCAGACTAAGGTTGATTGTTACCCTTATCGCATGTGTTAAAAGGTGTAGACCAACCAGTGAGGATGGCATGCCATGCACGTTCATCAATTGATTTGATGTATACACACATCTAAACTTTCCAACTAAAAATATAGTTGGTAGCATCAAGAATGAGAATCTTGTGATAGCCATTATTATGTACGTTCATCATAGTTAAAATCAGAAAAACAAGGGACCTTCTCTTTGTATGTCAAGAGTTAGCTCTGATACCAATCGAAAGAAACGAGATTAAAGCAAAGACGAAAAACAAAATAATGAAATACATAACATAAAAATAGTAAAACGATTTTGATATATGATCTGGTCAATGAAGCTTACAATATTGAAGACTTCATTGAGATATCAATGTTGTGGAATTTAAATAAACAAAATAGGAAGGAACGAAATTGAACACAAGAGATACCTTTGATCAATATGTAAAATAAACATATTGATCGAGCCTCATGACTAAAAATATTCCACTAGTAAAATGGTTTAAGTGTATTACAAAGAATGACTTACAAAGTGGAATTTATGTAAAAACTCTTTAAGAAGTAGATATGACTTTGTATAATCCTAACACCTCTGTCTACCTTGACTGATGTACGCTCAATAGATTAATTTTAACATAACAGTAGGAGGTGTAAATTGGAAAACAGTGCTAGGACATAATTAATGAAGACTCCGATGTAGCTTCTGATGTGCGCGAACGCAACACGAGCAAGATTACCCGGTCGTATCAAGTAATAAAGTTTGTAAGTATGAGTCGATCCCACGAGGATAGAGCTAGAAATAAATCCTAAGTACTAAAATTGGGCACACCTAATTTTATCTAAGCTAACGGAAATTTGATTTAAAATAAAAATAAAATAAACAAAATAAAAGCAAGAAAGTAAACTAAATTAATGCGACAATGAAACGGCGGCAACATCTAATCAAAGTTAAAAAGTAGGATTGTGATATTTCTAGCCTAGCCAATGTTTAATTTAACTCTCTATATTTTTCTTAACTCAAATTTTTGGTAGTCGGGTGCACACTAATATTTTTTACGGGCTTTCGCTACGTATAGAAAACCTAGCTATCACTCATCCTTGCTACGGGCTCATATCATTAATTACAACACATAACATAGGGAGAAAATAGTCGCGTGGTAGATCAAGCACCCAATGACTATCTACGACCTTTGACAATCGGTGTGCTTTAGAGACGTAAACAATTATCACGATTTTCAAAATAATATGAAGGGCTTTCGCTTCGTATCCTATCATTCTAGGGTTCATTTAATGATTCATGACTTCATTAAAAACATTAAGCACACAATGATAATGACAAAAAAATATGAGTAATACTTCAAATAGAGGAAAATTAAATTAAAACATCACATTCAACATAGATAATAATCACAATCCAAAAATATATTTAGCTCATCATCAAGATATCAAGATAAATGTAGAATTTCTCCAAAAATTACAACAATAAAATAAATAATGAAGTGGAAGAATTGAACCAATCAAAGTTGCAATCTTTGGTTGACTACACTTAATCTTGCTCCCTTAACCCTTGATTTGATGCTCCAAGCCTTCAAAATGGGTGCATTTTTAATTTTTGGTGGAGAGGTGGATAAAATGGAATTTGGGAAGAGTTTTAGGGCTGCTGCCCTAAAACGGGTTAAGGTGGTTCCAAAAAATGCCGTCTAGAATCACCAAAAGAGAAGGCAACAAGGCAGGGAGCAGCCAGGGGCAAAAAGGGAAGAACAAAGGAGATTTAAGGGCAAAAAAAAGCAGAAAAAGGGGCTGGGTCACGGCCAGGACTGGGTTGGACCAGATGGTGGTTTGCGGGCTGCCTAGAGGTAAACGGGGCGCAGGCTGTGGGGTGAAGTGGGCTGCAGAGCGGGTGGATGGAGCAGGTTTGGGCTGTGGGCTGACTTGGATCCAAGAGGCTGGACGGGTCGTGCTAGTGGAAAGGAGAGGCAGCCGGGCGACACGTGGCGAAGGGAGAGGGCGACAGCGCAACAGGGGGCCAATTTCCAGCTTTTTCGCCGGCCTCCCCTACATTTTAGAGATTTACTCCAGTGCCCCTAGCGTTCTGAAGAAGGCTGCCGAAGGTCCTTCCTTGCCCAGGTCTTGCAGATTCATCCTCCGTTAGCTCAGTTACTCTCCGTTAGGCCTGTTGTGCTTTGAAACTCTTAACGGACCCTAACGACAAGTATCAAGACTTAACATTGAAGCCCGGAATTGCCTCGATTTGCATATATTGAACCATAAAACCTCGAATATCTTCGAAATACCTACATGAAACACAAAATACATAAAAATAGTATCTCAAATGCAATAAATCATTAACCACAAACTTAGCTCTTTTTTTTTAATCAAGAACTTGGGGTTGAGAGTATATCAAACTACCACAAATGATTTTTCATCCCAAGACTTCCCTTTTTTGAGTGACTTTAGAGCACAAATGGTTCATAATTTTGGGCTACCCTTTACTTTTGATTCTTTTTTTTTTTTACATAAGGGCCCCTTTTTTACAAGATAAACTACCTCCAACTCATTAACCAAGATTAAATCACACCACACCAATACATGAAGAACAATACTTCCATGAAGCTCACACTCCCTCCAAGACATAAATTTGGATATTCATTTCACAAAGTGCTCTCTCAAAGGGTTGGATAAAGTGTATAGGCTCATGGGATAAGTCAATGCGGGTGATCAAAATGAAGGCGAATGGGGGTCATTGTGTGCTTTTGCACACACCATTCTTTCAATAAGGCTCAAATGGGAATCTAGGGATTTAATGTGAACATGGGTAGGTCGATATGGCACAAATGAGTCAAACATGGCCTATATCATGCTATTGTCATACTTACAAGCCAAGCTATTCATTAATCTCGAAATCATCTAACGGCATCAAAACTCGCAACAAGGTACTCATAACACATGCACAACCAAAGTTAGAGCAAAGCATAAAAGTTCATCAAGAAATCCACACATGGGCACTATTTAACATGAATGAGGGAAAGCTAGCACAAAAATCACAAAATATCCTCAAGTATGGATATAATAATCTCAAGACCAAATCCAAGAAAAGAATGCACATACAACTCAATGAGCGCCAAAATAATGAGATGAATGATCAAAGCATAATTAATGGGGTCCAATTAGCTTGAAATTTTTAAAAAATTTCAAAATTTTCCCAAAAATCAAGGGCAAAAATAAGACTGACCCCACCCCAAAACTTATAACCGAGCATTGCCCACAATGTTCATGATCATAAAAATGCATATAAATGGGGGAGGAAAGAGAAGAGAAAACTCTCGCAAAGTCGGTTCACTTGAAGTCCAAGCCATGAATACTTCACTCCATGAATCTCCGCGAGTCACCCCCAAACTTGAATAATTGCTCAACCCCTACATCAAATCAAAGCTCAAAAGAAATGTATGAGAGCAATTATATTGTAAATAAAACTAAAATAAAAAGAAAATATTTTTGGTGTGGGGACTCTATGTACACCTCCCTACAAACCCACAAACTTGGGAGAGCTTTGAAAAGCGACTCAAAATACAAGACATATAAATACAAAAGAAATAAAAGAAACCAATTTTTTTGCCTACGGAGGCACCGGTTCATTTAGAAACGTGCACATGGCATTCCCATAAAATCCATGACCAAGGAAGTGCTTTAATTGAAGTCCTTTAAGCTTGAACACCTCCTTAGTTGCCGATGCTCGAAAAATAGGCCATTGGAACATGTCGGCAATAGGAAATATCACACCCAACTCACTTAAGTGTATGAATTCTTCGTGATGCTCGAGAGGCGGGTGGAAATAAGAAATTTGAGCCTCAATGCTCGGTGGAGTGAAATGAGGGAACGGTTCCTTAAAGCTTTCATTTGGGCCAAAAGAATCATCCTCTTCAAAAATTCTGGGATGCTCCATCTCATTACTAACATACTCTTCAAGGGTGGGAGAACTCGACATAGGGTGGGGAGCATGATTGATCACTTCACACTCACAAGCTTCTATACTATGATCTTCCACCGCGACATGGATATGAGATTGAGGCGCTTCCAAGTGAGGTTGTCCCAAGATACTCAAAATTTCACTCTCATTAGTGAGAGAGAGATCATTGCAAAGCTCCATTTCCATTGGGTTTTCCTCGGCATTGAGTTGAAGGTCTTCTTGAGGCGATTCATCAAGGGCAATACCAAATTCCCGCATTGTAGCTTCCCAATTGTGAGGAGGGACTAGGAGCTTAATGGCTTATATCAACAAGGCTACTTGAGCCTTTAGATTTTGAATTGTTTCTTCTTCCGTGAGCGAGCGTCTCTCAACTTCCCAAGGGTAGTTGTTACTCACACAATCCGGATCAAAGGGGTGATGATGGGGGTCTTCATGATGATAGTGAGAGGAAGAAGCATAAGAATTTGACTCCGTCCCAAATGCACACGGATATGGAAAATGATTTCCATAACAATTTTCACAAATTAAACTCGGGTGGACCGGAGTATAATTCATAGCCTCAGTTGACGCCATCTCATTCTCATAAATTCCTGGCATTTCATTCCATGCCCTTTGATCAAAGTCCTGATTTACATTGTTCCAAGCCATTGCTCCAAACTAACTACAAGAACACTCGCTAAACAAACAAATGCAAAAGAACTATATATAAAAAAACTACTCTAAAAGAAAGCAAAAACTAACTACAACTAAAATTAAAGCAAATAGAGAAAAAAATGATTAAATTAAAATTAGGCAAGCTTGGTATTAATATCAAGATAAATTCTAGAAAACTATCCCCGGCAACGGCGCCAAAATCTTGATGTGCGCAAACGCAACACGGGCAAGATTACCCGGTCGTATCAAGTAATAAAGTTCATAAGTACGAGTCGATCCCACGAGGATAGAGCTAGAAATAAATCCTAAGTACTAAAATTGGGCACACATAATTTCATATAAGCTAACGGAAATTTGATTTAAAATAAAAATAAAATAAACAAAATAAAAGCAAGAAAGTAAACTAAATTAATTGCGACAATGAAACGGCGGCAACATCAAATCAAGGTTAAAAAGTAGGATTGTGATATTTCTAGCCTAGCAAATGTTTAATTTAACTCTCTATATTTTTCTTAACTCAAATTTTTGGTAGTCGGGTGCACACTAATATTTTATACGGACTTTCGCTACGTATAGAAAACCTAACTATCACTAATCCTTGCTACGGGCTCATATCATTGCAACACATAACATAAGGGAGAAAATAGCCGCGTGGTAGATCAAGCACCCAATGACTATCTACGGCCTTCGACAATCGGTGTGCTTTAGAGACGTAAACAATTATCACGATTTTCAAAATAATAGGAAGGGCTTTCGCTTCGTATCCTATCATTCTAGGGTTCATTTAATAATTCACGACATCATTAAAAGCATTAAGCATACAATGATAATGACCAAAAAATATGAGTAATACTTCAAATAGAGGAAAATTAAATTAAAACATCACATTCAACAAAGATAATAATCACAATCCAAAAATATATTTAGCTCATCATCAAGATATCAAGATAAATGTAGAATTTCTCCAAAAATTACAACAATAAAATAAATAATGAAGTGGAAGAATTGAACCAATCAAAGTTGCAATCTTTGGTTGACTACACTTAATCTTGCTCCCTTAACCCTTGATTTGATGCTCCAAGCCTTCAAAACGGGTGCATTTTTAATTTTTGGTGTAGAGGTGGATAAAATGGAATTTGGGAAGAGTTTTAGGGCTGCTGCCCTAAAACTGGTTGAGGCTGGTTCCAAAAAATGCCATCTGGAATCACCAAAAGAGAAGGCAACAAGGCAGGGAGCAGCCAAGGGCAAAAAGGGAAGAACAAAGGAGATTTAAGGGCAAAAAAGAGAAGAAAAGGGGGCTGGGTCACGGCCAGGACTGGGTTGGACTAGATGGTGGTTCGCGGGCTGCCTAGAGGGAAACGGGGCGCGGGCTGTGAGGTGAAGTGGGTTGCAGAGTGGGTGGATGGAGCAGGTTTGGGCCACGGGCTAGCTTAGGTCTAAGAGGCTGGACGGGTCGCGCTAGTGGAGAGGAGAGGCAGCCGGGCGACACGTGGCGAAGGGAGAGGGCGACAGCGCAACAGGGGGCCAATTTCCAACTTTTTCACCAGCCTCCCCTGCATTTTAGAGATTTACTTCGGTGCCCCTAGCGTTCTGAAGAAGGCTGCCGAAGGTCCTTCCCTGCCCAGGTCTTGCAGATTCATCCTCCGTTAGCTCAGTTATTCTCCGTTAGGCCTGCTGTGCTTTGAAACTCTTAACGGACCCTAACGACAAGTATCAAAACTTAACATTGAAGCTCGGAATTGCCTCGATTTGCATATATTGAGCCATAAAACCTCGAATATCTTCGAGATACCTACATGAAACACAAAATACATAAAAATAGTATCTTAAATGCAATAAATCAATAACCAAAGCTCAAAATAATCAATAAAATTCTGAAAAAATAATTAAAATAAAAGGAAAATAACAAGCTTATCAGCTTCATTCAACAATACATTCAGAACAGGAAAACTACTGGATTCTATGATCTCTACTCTCTTTTATCAATCTGTGTTGTGTATATGCTCAGTCATGCTTCTTAATCTTCTCAGGCTTGTGTCCTCTTATTTATACTTTCATCCTTGACCTACAAACCTTGTAGAATAAGAAAGCCACTTACCATAAACGATTAGTAGGTTAGAGCAATAAACAAGGACTAAATCTTACCTAATAGAGAGTTACCAATGTGAAGGATTCCATACCAAAATAAATCAGGTCAGCCGTGTCTCAGAAATAAGACATACACGACAGTGCGACACACAAGACTAGTGTTTCGAGAACACATAATCCTACTAGAATAAAGATTCATATACAAACCCTAAAACACCAATTAAAGTATAATCTCCAAAATAACCTTTCTATAAAAGATGTAACAATAATAACTAATTAAAGTAAATACAAAGAATGACAAAACAGACAATTAATTAAAATAAACCAATTAAAAAATATAATAACTCATTAATTAAATATCCAACATTTTAGATTCATTAGCTTCTTAATTTGTTGTTTCATTAACTGTTCTAAAGGTTTGTCAAATATTCACTTCGCACACCAAATACTAGTCAAATATTTTTGTACACAATTCATTAGCGATTTATGTAGTAGAACTAGTGGAAAACATAGTGCACATTTTAAATCAAAGGTTGACTACTTTGGTGGTGGACGTAGCACTATTCATAGTGCGAACCATCTCAAAATCTTTGAGTTCTTTATTTATTGCTTACTGTTTCATCAACTTTTACTTATCTTTCAATCTTGTTTCCTGTTAGCTCAACACTTTGAGTATCACCAAGTCTACCGATAGTTCTTATCAGCAGACTTAGTGAGCATTTCCTGTGTTCTTTCCGCTATTACAACTCTTCCGATAGTTGTTAGTATACACTTGAAGGAAATATGCTCAAAAGTTTTTAAGTTTACCTAGACTATTTAACCCCCCTTCTAGCCTAGTATTGTGCCATTTGGGACTAATAGTATTGCTTAAGTATTTTTGTAATTATGATGAACTCCAATGACATTAATTTATTCTTTAATTATTTGAATTTTCAAACATGAATTTTTGGTTGGAACGTAGATTATTTGCTCAGTAGCAAAACTATACTGAAGTATATTTGTTGAATATAATTAGTATAATATATATATTTCAAAGGTTGTGACGTTTCTGCTCAATCTCGTACTCACTCAACCTAATCTAATTCCAAACATGTCTTTATTTTGGTAGCAATAGTCCCTTAAGAAATTTTCATAACTATTGGGTCTTAAAAGTTTTAAATTTCCACTACCTTAGTCCTATTGATGAATGTCGTTAGAGAAATTCCGTTAATTGCCCCATCTAAACTATATCACAATTTTCAATTGAGTCCATAGGGTTTGGAAAAAAGACCGCATGTCTTTTTCCCCAAATTGTGCAGTGAACAACTACTTTTGTTTTTTTTACATCAACATCAAGATCAATTCTATAGAGTTCAAGCTTTATCACACTAACCCAATAATTGTAGCAGCACATCAATCCTATATTGTTCAATCTTTTTCACACCAATGTCAAGATCCCACACATAAAAAAATATTGAATCTCAACAAGAAAAATCATAATATCATCAAAATCAGGAGGTTATATTGATGATGCAAGAATCACTATCTTCTTTAGAGGCGGAGCAGAATCGAAAATTTTGATAAGAGTAATATCCAAAACGAAAGGAAGAAGAATTAAGAAGGCAGTATGACATGAGAAGTAGGGAGAGACTTTAGCAATTTTCATCGTCTATCTTATATTCATAAGAAAGTAAACTATTTAAACAAGAATAGGACCTACAACTAGGAATACACATGATCTCCATTACTTGGCTAAGAGAAACTAACATAAACCGAAGTGCATTATGGGACACTAACACTAAGTCCCATTTAATGTGGTTGCAACCATATCATTCCTCCCTCTTATATCGTCCTTGTTCGCAACGATAAAGTTCAGATGTGACTTGATCATTAAATTCGACCTTAGTTTGCACCTCCTTGCCAACACTTGATTGATTGCATTCCTCTATCATGAACAATTGTAGGTGATGACATTGGTGTCCCGGAACAAACTTATCGTTGCAATAGTAACACAACCCTTTGTCATGGCGTGCTCGAGCCTCTTGAATAGTGATTCGATGGAAAGTGGGAGTGGCCACTGTTGGGTTGCCTCACAGTACTAGTGATGACCCAAGAATTCCTTGGTTTGGGTTAGAATTGGTCTTTGGAACAACCGAAGCAAACGAAATATGGTGTGACTCAAAGAGTTTATTTCAGAACTCAATTTATTCTTCCACTAGTCAGGCAACGCCTATGGCATCTGCCACACACTTGGGTTGTTTGATTTTGACGTCCAAACAAATGCCGTCACGAAGACCCGTGATGAAGCAACCCACAAGAAATGGTTTTGGAAGGTTGTTGACCCGATGGGACAAGTGTTCAAATATCTCTTGGTAGGCTGTGATAGTGGAACTTTGTCAGATGTGGGTAAGAGCTCCCAAAGGGTCTTCGTAATCCGTTGGTCTAAAGCGAGCCAATAAAGCCTTAGTGAATTCCACCGCCCAACTTTGTGGTCTACAGAATTTGGTAAGCCAGTGGTGCCATTGTAAGGCTACACTTTTCAAATGGAAGGATGCTAGATCCACTTGTAATCCGGGGCTAATAGATCGAAAGGCAAAGTACTGCTCCGCCGTGTAGATTCATCCGCTAGGGTCTTCACTACTAAATTTCAGAAATGGCAGTTTTAGGTAGGCACTTTGGTTGGTTTGGGGGTTATGGAGGTGGATGTTTCGACATGAGTAGATGGGTTGATGTTGATGTTGCGGTTGGTACGCAAAGCTTGCAGCTCTGTCAATACCGTTTGTAGGGTGGTATGGATTTGGTCAAAATTAGATTCATGTTGGGCTAGTGCTTCATTCATATTGTTACAAATTTCAGCGTTAGATTTCCCACGGGTATCCATTAGAACGGCTCTGATACTACTGATAAGAGTAATATCTAGACGGAAGGAAGAAGAATTAAGAAGACAGTAGGACAAGAGAAGTAGGGAGAAACTTTAGCAATTTTCATCATATATCTTCTATTCATATGAAAGTAAACTATTTAAACAAGAACAAGACCTACAAACTAGGAGTACTAAGGCATGATCTCCATCACTTGGCTAATAGAAACTAACATAAACTAATGCGCATCATGGGCCACTAACACTAACTCCCATTTGATGTGGTTGCAACCGTATCATTCATCCCCCTTACATCATCCTTGTCCGCAAGGATAAAGTCTGGATATGACTTGGCCATCAAGTTCGACTGTAGTTTGCACCTCCTTGCCAACACTTGATTGATTTCAATCCTCTATCATAAACAATTGTGGACGATGACATTGGTGTCTCGGAACAAACTTATCGTCGCAATAGTAACACTTCTTTTTCTCATGGTGTGCTCAAGCCCTTTGACTAGTGATTCAATGGAAATTGGGAGTGGCCACTGTTGGGTTGCCTCGCGGTACCAACGGTGGCCCAAAAAATTCCTTGGATTGGGTTGGAATTGGCATTTGGAGCGACCGAAGCAGACGAAATATGATGAGAGTCAAATAGTTTATTTTGGAGCTCAATTGTTTCTTCCACTAGTCGGGTAACACCTATGGCATCTGTCACACACTTGGGTTGTTTGATTTTGATGTCCAAATAAATGTCATCACGGAGACCCGTGATGAAGCAACCTAAAAGGAATGGTTCTGGAAGGTTATTGACCTGGTGGGACAATTGTTCAAACGTCTCTTGGTATGTTGCGACAGTGGAACTTTGTCGGGGCCGAGTAATAGCTTCCGAAAGATCTTCGTAATCCGTTGGTCAAAAGCGAGCCAATAAAGCCTTAGTGAATTCCACCCAACTTTATGGTCGGCGGAATTTGGTAAGCCAGCGGTGGCATTGTAAGGCTACACCTTCCAAATGGAAGGAGGCTAAATTCACTTGATGTCTGAGGCTAATAGACCGAAAGGCGAAGTATTGCTCCGCCTTGTAGATCCATTCACTAGGGTCTTTACCACTAAATTTCAGAAATGACAATTTTAGGTGGGTGCTTTGGGCAACTTTGGGGGTTATGAAGGTGAATGTTTCGACATGAGCAGATGGGTTGATGTTGATGTTGCAGTTGGTGCACAAAGCTTGCAGCTCCGTCAACACCATATGTAGGGTGGTATGGATTTGGTCAAAATTAGATTCATGTCGGACTAATGCTTCATTCATGTCGGGCTAACGCTTCATTTATATCGTTGTAAAAATTCGCGTTGGCTTTCCCATAGGTATCCATCGAATCGGCTCGATACCACTAATAAGAGTAATATCCAGACGGAAGGAAGAAGAATTAAGAAGATAGTAGGACATGAGAAGTAGGGAGAGGCTTTAGCAATTTTCATCATCTATCTTCTATTCATAAGAAAACAAACTATTTAAACAAGAGCAAGATCTACAAACTAGGAATACTAGGGCATGATCTCCAAGGCTAAGATAAACTATCATAAACTAACGTGTATCATGGGCCACTAACACTAACTCCCCTTTGATGTGGTTGCAACCGTAATAAATTTCCACTGACTTTACCGCCATTATTTTAGTGGCGATCCCCCTTTTGAGAGTGGCCAGAAAAAAATGGTGTTGCTTCCTTTGCTGACGAATTCCCCTTGAGACCAACTCTGGGCATCTTCATAGGGATTTTGATTGTAACGCTTTATTTTTGACATCTTATTCGGTGGTTAATTTCTTCTGACATCCTTTGGTTTCTTTGTAATTACAATACAATAGAAGGAGCTGGTGATTTTGAATTCTCAAATTAAGTTTTGGTGGGAGGAGGGTGCGGGTGGGGGATTTATAAAAGATGGGGGGGGGGTGAGAATATGGAAGCATATCTCAGATTAGGATGGATCAGTTGGCATCGATGGACGTAGGAGGTGGTGGATCTCCCCATTTAGGTCTTCATCGATGGATTCATTATGGTGGTGACATGGACATGGAAGGCTATTGGGGGTGGAAAACAAATGGATGAAGTAGAAGATAAAAAACTAGACGGAGATTGGTGTGAATCGCCATGAGAGGGAGAGGAGAGAAATATTGAGACAATGGTTGATGCGGGAAATGGTGGTGGAGGTGTGAATTGAGAGAAAAAAAAGGGTTGTTTGAGCTCGTGGTGGGGGACGGTGGTTGACGTGTGGGTAATGTGGTTATCGTTGTCTCACAATGGGTTCAGGTTTCACTCATCATCCCCGTCGTCATCACCTGATCCATCTTTGTTTGAGCTTTGTTTGGGAGCCAATTGTTCACTGCCTGTAATTGGGGGAAGAAGGCTTTTTGGCCTTTTTCCAAATCATAGGTACTCAATTGTAAATTATGATATAATTTATGTTTGAGAAATTCAATTTAAACTATTACCCAAATGTACGTTGGAGGCACATGAGTTACTTAACAAAAATTTTATAACGACATTTGTCAAAAAAACTAATCGCTTGACAGTTTGAAACGTTTAGGATGAAATTGTTACAAATGTTTTTCAATAAACTAATTTTGAGATCGGTCAAAAGTCAAGGGACTTGTAATGTCATTGTCCCTTTTCGTGAAAATATCCGCAAGTCGTAACACCATCTATAACCCTACCCTTTTCCGTAATTTGCTACTCATCTAAGCATTTTAGGGTTTCTGAAACGCTATATAAACTCCAAGCTCCCCGCAGCAGGGGAACGCACTCAAGTAGCGATGGCAGCTAGCCTGCCTCATACAGCCGTCGCTGTTCGCTGGGAATCACCACAATATTTTCCTTTCGCCTAGCTCCGCATCAATGGCGGCGAGTCAATTCAATTGTCCCCATTGTTACATAACTCTATCTGATGCTTGCCTATAGGTTGTTCTGTCTGTTAATCACTCGTGAGGTATTGAAAAATTTCTCTTTACCATGTTTATCTTTGTATAGAGTTAAAGAATTTAAGGAAGGCTTCATATCTGAGTCAACAGCAGGCGCCGTTTGGTGACGACCTGACTGCCGCTTGAAGCCAAAATTAATCATCCCGGTAGAAGATCCATGAAATTAATTTATATAGTTTTATGACACAATATACCGGTTAAATGTTTTTGAATCGTAGAATAAATATTATAAATTTGTTTAATTAAGAGAGGCAGGCGGCAGGCATACTTAGACACGGGGGTTATGTTTGTTAAAAGTAGTAACAAGCCTCCTTTGCACGGTGCCGATAAACGTGAGCTACTTAACACGATTGGAGGAACTTGTTATTACCCCTCATCTTCCTTCAAATTACAAGTAGCTATATCTAATTTTGAGTCTTGGCTATTTAATGGGTTATTTCTAAGCAATCTAGTATTTGCGGTGATGAGGCTGTTAACATGTAAGAAGAACTAACTTTGTGTTGGATCTTCAATGAAATGTTTTTGTTACGCTTGGCTTCTGAGCTTTTTTCCCTAGAAAACTTGCAACTTGTTTTTTTCTACCGAATCTATTTTTGTTGAGTTTAAACTGGAGGAGGTCATGGGTTGAAACTTGAAAGTCTGTAAAGATTCATTGGTCACATTGTCTGTACACTAGACCATTTTATCACGAGGCAATGAACCTTGTGTAAGACGGTTTACTATAAAGATTTTGGCTCTGTTTTACAAATCTTTGAAAGATGGTCTTACACGAGACCTATTCCTTCCCAAATTGGCTGTAAAGGCCTTAGTTTCTTAACAACAGTTGCAGAAGAAATTGATCTCACTGATCAGGACCCAAGTTCAAGATTTAGCTACTAGATACCTGAAGAAACAATTTCAGCTGATCAAGAAACTACTTTTCATCTATTCTGACTATTTATTATTGATTTCAATATTGAAATATACTGTTTCTAAGTGTCTCTTGTATACAGGCCTCCTTTTTGTATCAAGCAAACTATATATTTTTTTTATCGCTTCTTTATATTTTTTACTTGCAAGTCTATCGCTTAACACTATCATCCTTTGGCATTCATGTCTATGCACTATCAAAACCCTTTTAACTGGATTTTCTAAATGGCACTGGTTTACTTCTTGGGTCGGTTGGTGGATGATGGATAGGATGTTAGCAAGGAGTGGTTTTTTGTAATGGGGTTCTGATTCATACTCTAGCCAATTTGTCAATCTGGAAAGCAGCCTGTTTTTTATTAAGGCCATTCAATGAATTTGTTTGAGTGGGGCTGTGTTGTATTAAGTCAGCCCCCATTGGTTGGGGTGGGTGGCTGAATTGCTTCAAGTTCACAATCAGGAACATTTGTAGTCTGAGAGATTTTGCCTCCCACCATTGCTAAGCCATATTAGAAGTGCATTGGCCACATACTGTTGGCTTCTTGTTTGTAGTCCTGTTGACGCAGTATGCTCCAAGTCCTACTTCATTGCTGTTGGTTCAACTAACGCAAAGCAATTGCCAACAAAAGAGCGACCCTGTCAATTGAATCGTCCTTTTTGTTTTAAATTTCTATCTTGAAGTCAACAATATTTTGATTCAGACTAATCATGACAAGACTTGCACACTGATTCTGGTGTACGCCTAACATTGTCAGGCAAATGACACAATAGAAAGGGCCTTGTCTGATTCAACAATCCCAATTAAGGGACAAAGCAGATTTTCTCTCGACCTTGATTACCCAACTAGCCGATCTATTTTTCCTCCGGGTCTGGGTACTACTCTTTCCTTGGCTTAGTTGCTTCCGCGGCCTCATCTTCCACTTGTCTATTCAGTCCTTTCCTATTTGTGTTACTTCTTTTCCTTGCAGGAAAAGATTTCGTCAATCTCTTGACCAGGTTTTTTGGTAGTAGTAGAAGGTTCATCATCTTTCAGAACAGGGTTCTCAGCAATTGGCCCAGGCATCCGCGAACAATTTGCTCAGTTTATCAGCATTGAAAAGAAGGGGTTTATTTATTTAGGTGTGAGGGAAGTTTTTAGTTTTAGGAAAAGAGAATGGGGTTTACTTATCAGTGGCAAGAGTAAGATAATCTTTACAATTGGCAATATTTGTCATTAAGAAAAAAGGAAAATGGAGGGTCAACTTGGAGGAAGAGGTATTATATATAATGCGATTAATAGAGAACTGTAAACTAGTTTTGTGATTATATTATATAATGCGATTAATAGAGAACTGTAAACTAGTTTTGTGATTATATAATAAAGGGTTAATCGTACCATTGATTTTGAGTATGAAATTTTTATGTTGTTTTGATTGATGTTAGATATATACAGTTAAAGGTGCCCGTATTAAAATAATTGCTAAAATGAAAATTTCACTCATATATTATCAAATGACTCGTGTGGATGATAGGGAACCCAGATGGGGCAGATACTGCAAAATCCAAATATAGACAGTCAGCGCTTACCTGTAGTCTGTAGAAACACTAATACCTATATATAGCTAAACAATCATCATTCATCATTAAAATTGAAGCTGATACCCCTCTTTAATATATATTATGTCGTTTTATGTGACATGATATATATTGAGCTCCTTTTCTAAGGCGCAAGTGTTCTCCCATGGCTTCCAAGACAGCCGTAGTCAGCTCCTTCACTCTTTTCTCTCTCACAATCATATTTCACACAAACACACTCTGGTTCTCAGCAATACTCTAATAAATTGTTTTTAGGGTAAATTGCACAATTCGTCCCCGACTATGGAAAGGTGTACACGATTTATGTCAAATTTAGGTCTTAGAACTTTCTAATTTTCACACGATCAATCATTTTAATGGATGTAATTAGTGAAATATTGTTAAGTTGTGTATGTGCCTCTCGCCTGCGATTGATAATGGTTAATATGCAAAGTCTCAAACATAAACAGAATCACAACTTACATTTGAGCCCCCAAAGTTCGAAAAAAGACGGCCTTGTTTCCTAAATTAATGCACCCAATTTTGACCAAATTAATACAAACTCAAAAAATCAGAAAAATTCGTTGTTGGAGATAGCAAATCTAGTTGCTTCAAAAAAGGATATTGTTATTTGTTGGTGAAAAATTACTTGCACAACAAAATTTATCAAGATACCAACATAGCTTGGGCTTGGATTTGTAGAGGGATAGAGGTCTGAATCTGGAGCTTGAGAGAGAGTGAGATAGAGAGATGCGTGTTGCTGAAACAAGCATACTGGCCCTGAACAATGACGGAGCTGGGCGGCGTGAGAGAGTGCAGAGCAAGTGCCTGCTTTGGGAACTTGAGAGAGCGAGAGTGAGATGTTGGGTTGTTGGTTGTTGATGTCGGAGAAGGAGAGATGGAGGGAGATGGCAGGTCTGGTTTAATGGATCTAGGTGGAGACGGAGCAGAGTTTGTGAAGCCCAGCGGTAGAGATGAAGTAGAGATGAAGATGGCGAAGCTTGGCAAAGCTGGAGTAGTTGATCGAAGGCCGGAAATGGAAGGAAGTCGGTGGAGATGGTTGCTATACTAGATCATGTTGGAAGCGTAGAAGGAAGAGAGGGATGAAGCTGGTGTTGCTGTGAGACGTGAGAGGGTCCATAATGTGGTTGCTGGGCTAGCAATAGAGAATGAAGGTAAGCGATTCTGTGATGGAGAGGCTGGGTGCTAGTGGAGTTCCGACGTTGTTGGCAGAGCTGGCCAGATGAAGGGGAGATGAATGAGAGGGAACTGGGAGTAGAGGGTGGCAAAATGGGTGTTATGAGATAATCATGAGTTAGCCTATCATTCATTGATAACCAGATTGCAATGTTTGTCCAAAGCCAGATTACTTGTTCCAATGTAATTTTTCTGATTTTTTTGGGAATCTATGTAAAAGGATTAACTAAAGTTTTTTTTTTTTTTTTTTTTTTTTTCGTGGAGGTTGGCATAGACGGGTTCTTGATGGGTTTCCAAAAATTCTGCTCGGTTTCAAAAAAAAAAATTAGGGAAGAAAGCCTTATGACCATTTTTTTAATTTTAGGGATTCTTTTGTAAATTTTGATATAAGTTTGAAAAAAAATCATTTTAGCCATTACTAAATTCACATGGGCAACTTAACAGTATTTCTTTAACGACGTCCATCAAAAGGACCATCTTTATAAAAATTAATACCCAAAGGACCCAAATTTAACAAAAAATTGTTAAGGGACTATTGTTGTGACCGTCCCATAGTCGAGAGACCAATTGTGAGATTGCCCTTGTTTTTATTATCAGGGGTTTGGGAGTAGACGAACAATTACTAAGACTTGGAGGCAATGAAGAAAAACAATGGGTTTCCTCAATCAAATCCCTCGATTCCCAAAATGTTCGTTCAGTCGTCGCCGGTAGTTGTAATTCGCTCGCCATTTTTTTGTCGGTTATGAGGATGACAAGGTCCTACACGCACACCATCTTATTTTAATGCATATCGATATTCCTAATTACATATACATGTTTTTGGGATTTTCAGTTTAACATAAAATCTCTGTTTTGGTAATTGGGGATTTTTTATTTGTGGTGTTTTTGGGTTATGTGTGTTTTACATGGGTTGGAAGTTGGAAGCAAAGGGGGACGTTGGGGCATCAACTTACAACCAAAACTAAGAATATCCTTAGCTAAGGTTCTTAATAATATCAATATAGTTCGGGTGAGAATTTCTACTTGGTTGACCGTGAGTTCAAATAAAGGAATTATACGTAATTGTCAATTTATTTGAGTTGGTTTTTAATTTACAATTATTTTGGAAAGTGTATTGGGGAAGAAGATCTATAAGTCTTTTTTTCAAACTCTAGGGATTAGATTGTAAATTAAAATGGAAGTTAGGTTTGAAAAAAATTCATTTTAGCTCTTACGTAATGCATATGATCAACTTAACGGTATTTGTCTAACGACATCTATAAAAAAGACTGCGGCTATGAAAAATTTCATACTCTTAGAACCCAATTTTAATAAAAAATTATTAAGAGACTAATAATGAGAATGACTTAAAGTCAAGCATTAACCCTATAATAAAATTATTGCTGGCTTAAACTATTAGAGTCATCAAATGATCTTTTGACGCATTTTCAATTTTACAAGACAATATTTCCGCATGGTCTTGTATAATCTATTACCTCAAATTGAACAGGAACAAATACATTTAATGCGCTCTAAACCATTTTAAAAAGACACATTTATTCTTTGGATCCGTTTGGATACACATAATTAGAATTGAATTGCAATCACAATTTTGTGGAATTGAATTTCAACATATTCGAATTCCATAGAGCTTCAATTCTATTGTTTGACTAATCTATAGAATTCCATTAGAATTGGTTTACAATTCCAATTCTATTGTTTGGATACTCATGTAGTCTCACGAAAATGAATTTATCACTTATATGTGTTTCCTCTTATATTCCTTGCAATAAAGTATAAAATACAAAAAAACTAACACATTTTAATATAAAATCAAATTATATATATATAAAAAATATATATATAATAAAAAAAGCAATGTTTCAAATAATAAAAAAATAATAACCAAACAAGTTTTCACTTTCATAAATATAAAATAAAAAGTTAACACATTTTATTATTAATATTCTTCCAACAACCAAATTTACTACCGTCAACAAGTTTAACCAACATGTAATGTTACTACCATCAACAAGTTTAACCACCCATGATAATAAAAAGCCACATAATTCTAATAAACTAGCAAACACCACTACACAAGATCAAGTTGCATCAGAACATATTGTGCCTTCAACTCATTTGGAAGACCTGCTAATGTCTCAAATTTCCTTTGATCATTCATGAATAGATCAACTGCTTTCAAAAGCATGGTCTGATTCAAATCTTCCACTTTAGACAACTCGTCCAACACCATTTGTGTAGTAGCTTTAGGAGCGTCAGAGTTCATGAAGCGGTCAAGAGATTCTGCCATACGAAAGAGTACATCATATAATGCTTGGGAACCACTATGTTTCCGCTTTTTGGGGCGAGAAATAGATGTTGACGATGCATTGGACTTTCCTTGTCTACTTTCCTCTCCAAGTGAATGCATAACATCATCTTCTAAGCTTCTCACGTTTCCCTCGGTGGCCCCAATGGTCTCTTCTAATTCAAAAGACTCTTGGTTCACTTTCATTTCTAATTCTACTTCTACTGCTATTTGAGCACCCTCACCATTAGCACGGTCTTGAGCAAACAATTGGCAAACGTCTTCCCAGTTGTCAATAACAATTCTTGCCCAGTAAGGGGCAGCATCAGGATGAACCTAAAGAAGAACAAACACAATAAAAAAATATGATAATGACATGCGTATGTAAAATGATAAATACACTCATCTGAAAGTATGCAGGCGCGTGTATATACAAAAAAAAAAAAAAGGATGCCAAATTTATCAAGATGGAAAAAAATATACATTATATCGTCAATCCATTTAAAATAGATGGTTGTATCAAGCTAAATTAAGAATGCCAGAAAAACAAATAAAAATAAGTAGTAGGAAATGTTTGATTGTGACAAGGAAAAAAGCAGAAAAAATTATGGCAAGTAGCATTACTCGTTCACATACCTTTACATACAGACACATCTAAAAATAATATGGAAATGAGTGGGAAGTTTAATGATTATTAGAAAGTCATACCTTCACATACTCGTTCCACACACTTCCAGTCACATCTACTCTTCCTTTCAAGAAGTCCCAATAAAATCCAGATTGACCAAACATCTTACTCACTATATCATAGTGCTTCTCCCATGTCTTTAGGCGTGATTGAATGTTCTACTTGGTCACAGTAATACCAAGTTCTTTGATCAAAGCATTTATAGCTGTTGTCCAAGCTATCGATTTCCATGCACATTTTCCATCTAGCTTATTGCCTTTGTTTAACTGATTGATAAAAGCTTTCGACAGAATTGTGTCCATCATTAGGGTCCATGTAAAGTAACGTTTTTTCACCTCCTTGTCTTTTGAGTTAGAGGAGGACATGATTGGGAGGAAAATCTAGGAGTATGGAAAACATATAATAATGTCAAACAATCTCAAGAATAAGTAACAAAGTCACTTCATATTGAGTAGGATGAAGGGAGTGAATGAGAGATACTTGATACGAAGTAATCAGTTCATAGTAATAGTAAAACCAATAAATGTCAAACAACTCATGTAGCATAGACACTGAATGGAAATACTTCCTTAGTGGCAAATAACTTGTACTATGGATCCTTAAACTCGACCATGTCTATTTTGGTACTCAGCAAACATTGCTTTTGCTAGTACATCCCTCTTTTCAGTCCATGCACGGGTTGTTCGAACTACTTTAATCCTATTCTCATTTATCGCATCAGCAACTGCAGCATGGTCTCCATCAATCCCATTTTCCTCCTTATCATCTACTTCATCTTGATCATGTTGATCTGGTTGTTGTTCACGTAGATCAACTTCAACCTCATCCAATAAAGGATCATTTGGTTGCACATCTCGTATGAAATTTTGGAGGATGGCACAAGCACTAATAGCACTTACTTGTGTTTTTACTTTAAAAGATGAGGCATCTCTTAGAATGGTCCACCTTTTCTTTAGCAAACCAAAGGTCCTTTCAATCACATTCCTCGCACTAGAATGTCGAAGATTAAACAATTCTTTATATGTTCCCAGATTATTTCCACATGTCGCCCACTCATTCAAATGATATCGTGTTCCTCTATATGAAGCTAAAAATCCTGAGCAATTTGTGTATCCCGCATCAACGAGGAAGTATTTTCGTACACAATAAAATGCATACGATTTTTCATAAGAATACAAAAGAAAAATAAATTATTATACTTCTCTTGTATAAAGAATCACTACACACCATTAGGGACGATTAAAGGATACTGCCTTATCAATGCTTCTCGAAGAATCCTACCATTAGCAGCTGAACCTTCCCAACCCAGTAAAAAATAAGTAAACTTCATATCACAAGAACAAACTCCTAACACATTAGCTGCCATGAAATTTTTCCTATTCCTATATCTTCCTTGCTCTTCAACTGAAACGGTTAAAGGCACATAAGTCCCATCTAAAGCTCCAAGGCAATTTTCAAACCATACCCATTTCTCATCTTCAAAACCTTCAAGTTCTTGATTGGGCTGGACCAAGTACTCTTTTTGTAATTTGATTACTGTTAATCCCAAAGGGCACAATAATAAACTAGAAGGGGGGGGGGTTTGAATAGCTTATTAGACACTTAAAAACTTTTCGTATAAGTTCCTAAAACAAGCACTTGCAATCTATTGAAGAGATTGAAGTAGCGGAAGTCTTGTAAGGAAGACAGTTTAGGTCTGCCGGTGAAGCACTACCGGTAGACTTGGTTGAATACTCGAGTCTGCTGTTTGAAGTGATAAGTGAATTGATATGTAACAGTTTAAAGCAGTAACGAAAGAACACAAGTATTTTGAGATGGTTCACACTATAAAGAGTGCTACGTCCACCACCAAGGCAGTCAACCTTGGATTTAAATGTGCACTATATTTTCCACTAGTTCTATTACAAAGAGTTCCAATGGATCGTGTACAAAATATTTGATTTGTGTTTGGGGGTTTGGGAATTGAATATCTGGAAAACAGAATATTCAATTGTGCAGAAGAATAGCTAAAGGAACAGCAATAAGAAGCTTAAGATAAAATGTTGATGCAGATCTTCTTGATTGTTGTCGAGGACTTCTTGATCAGTTTACTATCTTTTGAATGCACTGAGTATATAAGACTTGTAGTTGTTGGAGAATTTTCAGAGCATTGTTTTCTTCAGTCTTTAATGACAGTATTTATAGCTGGTGCATTCTTGAGATCAGTTGGAGAAGACGAAGTGTAACAGCTCTATTAGGTTGAATGCATTAAATGCATGGAGCTGACTTGTAGATTTCGTCTTCACTGATGCTAAACAAGGAGTTGGTGCAAAAATGTTACAGTAGCTGGTAGGTGAGCAATCAGAGTTGCAGACCTACAATAGTTGGTGCTGCATCGTAGTGTCGGCCTATTCACCGCCACCGCTCGTAAGGCGAAAGTCTTCTTGCTTTTCGAAAAGCTGGTCAGGCGTGTCTGAGAAGTCAAGAGATGGTTTAATTCAAATTCAAACTAATAAAGGATAAATTTAATTAATCCACTAAGACTTGGTGACTGGACACGTCATGCTTGAACACGTGCAGACAAGGTCTGCCGCTGGATACTGAATGAGGTCTTTCGGTGAAGCTTTGCTAAAGTCTTCCACTGAACCTGTGAAGCCTATAAAAAACTATTCTATGGCAAAGTTCTATACACAGTTGCCATGCTAATTGATACGCAGCCCAATTAGCCACTAATGTATAAAACTAATATAATGTATGAACAGATGTAAATCAAGATACAAATGAGAAACAACAATTACAACCTTTAAAACTGCTTTGAAATGACGACTAACTGTCTCTATGGAGCGCATGAAATTGAAGCCTGCCACTCGAATCTTTAGTCTATGCCCAAGGATATATAAAAACATTGCCACTGCTTCTTCAATAGTAACGTGTTTTGTTGGACGAAGCTCTCCCTGTTCACTTAATTTTTTACATAAAGTATTGAAAGTATCTTTGTTAAGCCGTAGTTGTGCTTTACAAAATGCATCCGTCCCATAGTAAAGTCTCCTAAAAAAGAACTCCATAGCACTACTCAAATCTCTAGAAGGAGTCTTCACCATGTGTAACTCATGCCACCAAATAGAAATTGCAACTGAAGTAGCTACATAATATTCCACACACTTTTTGTTGTTTTTGTTTTTCACCTTTTTCCTTCCTAACTAAGGCATTAACATCCACCGAACTACCAGCCATACTCTAAAAATTTAAGAACCCACAATTTAGAATGCGTTTAATAAATTGAAGATTTAAGTAATTTTTATTATCATATTCAACATATAATTGAAGCACTAAATTTGGAAAGCCCTTTACGGAACTACTATTGGTATTGAATAAGACCACACTCATCTCAAGTTAAAAAACAGAACACTGCAACTACGATATGAAAATGATATGCATAAATCCTTTTACATCCTAGTCTTGTTGAAAGCAACAATAAAGGAGCAACCCTATCCTATCCATAAACAACTTCCCCTTAACATCCTCGAAAGTAAAAGCTCTTATTTGTAGTATTTGGCATGCTAATTAGATTGACCATTCTTTCACATCCGTGTCATTTGAAATATCATTGATAGATAATTATGTTAAAATGGCATGAAAAGGAATTATCACTCTTGCGTACCACCGGATTATCTTTGTAAGTTATCGTGGACTTCATTTCAATGTTATTTTAGGCACGTGGAATGCACTTCGGCAGTACTGCAGGCTATGGTTCTTTTCAAAAATTTACACCCAATGTATCGAACAAAGGAAGTTGAAAACTGCATCACAAAAGCGCTATAATACATAGAAGACGTACAAAAGCTCGATGGATCATGGTAGGCTTCTATGAATGGTAAACCTTAATTTCCTCGTAGGGTTGAACGAGGTTTTCTAAGGAAACATATTATATATAGGCTAGTAACCGCTGACTTGGAATTGTGCAGGTACGGTAATTGGGGGATTTGTTTCACCTATGGAACATGGTTTGTGGTGGAGGCACTGGTAGCGTGTGGGCATAAGTATCCTAATAGTCCAGCCCTTCGTAAAGCATGCAAGTTTTTGCTGTCAAAGCAACTACGCGATGGTGGATGGGGAGAAAGCTATCTTTCGAGCTCAACTCAGGTTTTAATAACTTTTAGGTTGTATATATATTCCTGTCTTGTGCCCTTAGCACTGTAATCTAATAAGTTATAACATGTATATACAAATCTGGAAGGCAATCGGTCGCATTTGGTACATACGTCTTGGGCTTTATTGTCGCTCATTAAAGCTGGACAGGTTTGTAAAATTTTGAGTGTATCACTTTTTTCCTCAGATTTTTTTCTTTATTACTGATTGTTATACTATAACATGTGTCTACATTTTAAAAACCTAATACCTTGTTTTGATTTTTTATTCTAATTAGGTAAATTTTGATCCGACACCCATACAACGCGGGTTGAGGCTGTTAATCAATTCACAGATGGAAGATGGTGACTTTCCTCAACAGGCATATCATTTAAGTACACATCAAACCATGTATATCTATCTATGTTACTATCATGTTATTAGGAGAAACAACCATTTGTGAGGAACATAATATATCGCACAGATTAAGCAGAAGATAGATAAAAATGACTCACAGATCAAACTGTAGCAAATTATTCTCTTTACAACACCAACATGAGCTGAAAGCGATGTGTTCGAATGAATTCAAGTAAGATGATTTCTATAGGTCAATTTCAAAAAAGCAGTATATTAGGATAGCACATAGAAATAACCAGCGAGAACTCATTATTTTCCTTGATAGACTGATATAAATCTTATCCTTTGACATAATGACCTCAGAATACAAAACTGATGTTCAAAAACTCAATACAGGGCACTGCCTTTATATAGAGAAGCAGTAACATAATCAACTTCAAAGCAGCATGCAACCTTAGAAACTAAAACAAATGAAACAAACCAAAGAGATAGATGTCTCAGACTAAAAAATCAAAATAGATCTCAAAACTAAGTTTAACATCCTAACCCTACACTACATGTTGTATCCTGATTCCCAAACATTGTATTTGTTTCAATAAAAACCCTCCCAATACAAACCTGAGACCATCATCACAAAAGTGAAATTTGAGCTATAACATTGTAAGTCATATCAACGTAGGATATGTCTCTTACTAGAGAACAGAGACACCAACCTCAATCTACACATGCTAGATCCGATACTTCGAAGTTACAAATCAACATTTAATAATTTAAAATCCCTTACTTTAAGATTTAATTACAACACAATTCCTTTATCAATTCAAATGTGGTACTCACTAGCATAAGTTCATTTAAAACATGTATAGTTACGTGGTCAAATTATAAAAGCAGAGCAGCCATTGGCACTAGAAACCCTAATGCATTAACATACCAATAAGAAACAAACCTACCTACTTTTGAAGAATCATTACAGCTGGCCATGACCCACAAATTAGTTCCACAACTTATATTTTATTCTTAACCAAGGACTAACCTAAACCTAAATCCAAACAATAGCATTTCGAGAATCGAACACTCAATCCTATTCTTCTAACATAAGCCAGTACAAACCCTCAATCAAACACCTAATCAGCGTATTAAACACTTAATTCAAGATGGGTGAAGATTAATCATCAAATTCAAAACGATCAAAACAGATCCAACATAGATTCAAACGAAATTGAAAAATGCAAAACGAGATAATGATAAAGAGAGGGAGAGAGAAATAGAGCGATGAGATCAATGAGTTTACCATTTGAGAGGTAGGGAATCTTCAGAAAATGAGAGATCCGGCAATGGAGCCTCCATTCTGCTCCGAGATGTGGCTTCGAGGGGCAGGGGTTGCGGAAGATAGAAAGAATCAAGGAATGAAGTGAGCGTGTTTTTTTCCCCGATATTTTAGAATTGGTTTTTTAATTTTTTACTTTTATTTTAGAATTGGGGGTAGTAGAATTATAATTCAATTCCAATTCTATCCCTTATTTTAGCATCAAAACAATAGAATTGAAATTCTATGCTCCAATTCCAATTCCAAGTCATGGAATTGGTGTAGCCAAATACACCCCTTATGTATTTTGGCTCAAATTGATTGGATTCATTAATTGTTAGCAACCTTCCATCTTCTTCACATTATTTTTTTCATTAATAGAAAATGGTAGTTTAGGTAAATACTTATTTATTGTTGTGAATATTACAATACTACATCCCATTGAGCTGAATCAAATTGATTTGTTAAGATTTACACAATCCGTTTAAAAAAAAGTGGTTTTAGTAATTCACACACAAATTAAGAAACTCATAAGAAGATTGATGTACCCTTATTTAAGTTCATTTAATTTAGTTAAGTTGCATTAGTATTTTCTCTTTCCTCTTAACAATTCCCTCTCTAACATCATTTAATTTAAAAGTAATAAATAAGGACAGTTTTGGCAAAATATGAACAAAAGTTTCTTGAAATCCTATAAAGAAATTTATTTTACAACAAAAAAACTTTGCTAAAATGACACTTATTTTGAAGCATAGGGAGTATTGTTTTGACATTTAACATATAAATTCCATTTAAATGGTACGCCCTTTTGATGTGGCGGATTTCATTATATGTAATTCCCTAATTTTCTAGATATTTTATCATTATTTTAATGTAATTTAGATTAGTTTGATGTAATTTTGAGTAGACTATGAATTGATGAGTTTGTGGGAAATCTTTGTAATTTTGAGATATATTTTGAGTGATTCCTGCAAAAGTTTATTAATGTGGAAGATAAAGTTGCTAGTATCAGAAGTGCAGGGACCAAACTGCGAAAAGCTGAAGTTCAAGGATCAGATTACAAAGCAGCAGAGTTCGAGAATCAGAAGGAGAAAGGTTGGAGTTTCAGGGACCAAAGTGAAAGATAAGGATTTGGAAACTGGTTTATTTTTGGCATTAGATGGTAGGAGTATTTGGATGTTTATTATTAAATATTCTCTTTCCTTTTATTTGGAGATTTTCCTTTTTAGTTTAGGTTTTGGGAACAAGTATATATACTTGTTTTAACTTCAGAATTAGGGCCGTTTTTCCTACTAGTCTTCTTCCTTAGAGATTTCATCAGTTTTCATGGAAGCTTAACTTCATTGCTTCGGATTTGGATCTTGAACCGTTTATTTAATTCAATTGAGGTATTTATTTTTTTACTCCTTAATCCCTATTCATAGTTTTACTTGTTTTAATTGCTAGATCGATTTTAGGGTTTTGAGATTTGATCACCCTCTTTTCCCTTACAATTGATTTAATGCTAGTTTAATCTTAAGTCTGTGTCAGATTAGGATTTTTCACAAGTAGCATCTTTGAGATTTATGCATGTGTCATGGTAAATTGAAAAGGGGGTAAAACTAGATTTTGTTCTAATTGCAAAAGATTAGTGAATTCCTTGATCTTAATTTCTTAAAGCTTTATCAATCGTTATTGTGAATCTAGACTGTGTCAGTTAGATTTAGATAATGATTAGGGGAATAGGTGAGTGTGTCACTGCTTATAACCATTAATAAGGAAGAAATAAGGATTGAAATACATCTCGGATCAAGTGAATAGGGAGGAAGGGAAAGAAATTATACCGATGATATTGGATTGATAAACGGGGACGGAGACAAATCTGAAGTGCTTGCCTTTAATTGTTTTACAACTTAGTTTTAATTCCCATCTTAGGTAGTTAATAAAAATCACAAATGAAACCCCCAATCTTGTCAAGTGACAATTGTGCAACCGAATAACCGTTCTTCAGTGGATCGACCCTGGACTTGTCCTAGCTGCAGTCTTGTAGCCGAGTCTTGTCTTGGTAATTAATTTGTAGGCGCGACTTTAGCTCTGTCAAATTTTGCCGCTGCCGGAACGGTTTTATTTGTTTGCACTCTTACTCTATTTCTTCATCTACTTTTTTTTCTTTTTCTTGTCTCTGTGGTGTGGAACCTTTATGGTCCATACTTACGCTAATCAAGTCATGAGTCCTTTTGTTCGTAAATTGTGATATTTCGAATAAGAGAAATTTGCGGCGAGCAGGATGAATAATAATAACGCAGTGAACGATGATGGTCATCCTCAGGAGGTTGTGAACAATGGGGGTAATGGAAGAGGTAATAACAACCCTAATAATGGTCCGGAGGTTGTGAACAATGGGGGTAATGGAAGAGGCAATAACAACCCCCCACCTCGGACATTGAGGCAAAGGATTGCTCCGGACTGGAATGAGCAACCCCAGCGTTATTTTCTCGATTTACGGTTGGGGTTACTTTTTGAGTTGAAGCCGGGGTTGTTGAACCGGTTGCCCCATTTTAATGGGATACCGAGGGGAGAATCCAAATCGGCATATAGCTCGGTTTGTGCAGATTGCAAGAGTATGAAGCCTGTTGCATTGCCTCTTGAGCGATTATGCGAGGGCGTTTTCCTTTACTCTTAAGGCTAACGCGAATACATGGTATTATCACCTGCCACCCAACAACATTACCTCTTGGAAAGAGTTGAAGGAGGTATTCCTTGATGAGTTCTTCCTCCGAGATCAAATCAATGTCATGAAGAGGATATCGGCAACATGGAGCGGCCGCGGCCGATGGATGAATCACTATATGATTACCACAACCGGCAGGTTATCTATAAGCTCTGCGAAGTTATTGATATCATGGCTTTGATGATGGCATTATTGTTTATTTCTATGGGGGATTGGTGAGCAAGACAAAGGTGGGTGGATTCTTCTTGTGGAGGTAGTATTGCAGAACAAAACTACCGGGGATGCGGAAGCGATTGATAGAAGAAGCCAAAAGCACAAGGACTCATGGGAGAAGGTCTAGCGTTAGACAGTCGGTCTGGCGAGATCAGTGATTCAACTAATGATTTGAAGGAGTCCGAGGCTGGCAGAGATGTCAAATGCATTGAAGACATTGGTTTTGGTCAAAACCTCATCCCTACGATATATGTCGATGTGACCCACCGGCAAATTCTTGTCCTACTTTCTTGACGGATAAGGTGATGGATGTCAATGCGATAGGTTTGTCCAGTCGAGCCACACAGTTCAATTACAATGCGCAAATAATGTTCATCAGAACCTTAGGTATGGTACCACCGAGGGGACAGGGGTTGAGCGGATTTAATAATCGTCGGGGGTTTCAGCGGGGTCGGCTTCGGGAAATCAATATAATCATCTGAGCACTGTTGGACAGCGGCAGCAACGAGGGGGACGTCTGAGAGACATATGGTCGGAGTCTCATGAGAGCATGACTACCATGAATAGGTTCCGCCAGGCCATCTGAAACATCGGCAATTTGGAGAAACATGTGGGTCGGTGGCGGATGCAATGGGAGAATGGAGGCAAAAGATTCTAAGTTACCATCTAGAGCGGGCAGAATCCGAGTCTAACTCATCGGTCGATGACTTTCTTGCGATGGGGAAAAAGCTAGAGGAAGTGGTTGTCGAAGAGGAGCAGGAGTTAGTGGTTGAGAGAGTTACACATGAGGTGAAGACTCTGAAAAGGAGAAAGTCTGCACCGGTATTTCTGTGTATGAGCCGACTCCCCGTTTCCTGTGCTTTAAGGGGAGGACGAAGGCGGAGCGGATAAAGCTATTTTTGACACATTGAGGCTTGAGGTAAACACCTGCTTTGATCTTGGGCAGTTTGCCTTGATCTTACGATCGGTTCCAAGGTATGCGAGTTCTTGAAAGAGTTGTGCACTATGAAGAGAGGAATCGAGAGCGGCGGGGAAAAGGTAAAGATTAGTGAGCATGTGTGCAGTCTATCGAGAGGATGAAAAGTGTAGTGATCAGAATTGTGTTCGTGATTCCGGTGTCGCTGGGGAGATAATTCGAGCATAAGGCTATGCTTGACTTGGGGGCTTCAATCAACGTCATGCCCTGTTTGCGAGACCTAAAGTTGGGGACCTCTCTGAGGATACTCGGGTGGTTATTCGTGCGGCAGATCTGCGTACCAAAGGGTTGATTGAGATGTTTTAGTCAGGTTGGGAAGCTCATTTTTTCTACAGATTTTATGTCTTGAGAATGGGCCCAGATCTGGAACCGGCCTTTCTGTCGTACCAAGTTGGATGTTACTAATGGGTCAATGACTATGGAGTTTGATGGGCAACAAATGGAGTTCAATATCTTTGATGCCATGAAGTACACCAGGATGTGCTTTTCGGTGAACTTCATTGATGTAGTGAAGCCTATAGCCCAGAGGTGTTTGATGTGCGGGAGGAGATGATGACATGAAGTCGTATTGGAGAATGTGTTGGGGTATACAGGTTAGAGTTTGACATTTCAGATGAGATGAAAGAGAGGCGGTGATGAGCCTTTCGAGGGTGCTATGTATGTCTCACCATCTGGGATCTGGTCATTTGATTGGAGGTGCCAAGGAGAAACCATTGCCATACGTTGAGAAGGCACTGTGCTTGAGCGAAGCCCTTCCGAGAATTTGAAATATGCTTTCTTGGGTGAAGGGAAGACACTTCTGTGGTGATCTCTAGTGTTCGGCGGAGGAGCGAGGAGTAGTTGATGTGATCAGGAGGCGAAGGAAGGTTGGGTGGACTATTGCCGACATCAGGGCATAAGTCCTACGTATGCACTCCTTTCTAGAGGAGAAGCGTAACAGCGAGGAAGTTGAACCCACCTGATGGAGGTGGTAAGAAGGAAGTTTTTCAGTTCTGCGGATGGGGATCATATATGCCATGCGAGGCAGTGTAGGTGGGTGAGCCACTTCAATGTGTAGCCAAGCGAGGGGTGGGATCACCGTGTCAGCCATCAATCATAAGGGCGGTTGGTGCCAGGGAAGGGCAGATGGCGTGTGCGTGACTCCTTCTAGGTAGAATGAGGTAACTAGAAAAGATCACTTCCCCCCTCCATTTATTGATCGGATGTTGGAAGGCTTCTTGCAGGAAGGGAGTATTATTGTTTTCTTGATGGGTATTACGGGTATTTTCAAATACCTTGCCGGCCAGGAGAAAACCACTGCCTTGACCTTGCCCTGGATACGGTTTCTTTTGCAATACTACACAGACTTTTCAAAGGTGTATGATGAGCATCTTCTCACGTGAGAATTTTATGGAGGTTTTCATGGATGATTTCAGCGTCCATGGAGACTACGTTCGACCAATGTCTTGCTCACCTTGCTTTAGTACTTGACCGATGTGTTGAAACAAATTTGGTGTTGAATTTTGAAAAAATGTCACTTCATGGTTGAGCAAGGCATTGTGTTGGGACATGTGGTTTCGAAAAAGGGTATTGAAGTGGATAAAAGCAATGTTATTTCACTTCCTTACCTACAAATGCGTGGTCACTGATGGTTCATGTCATGCGGGGTCAAATTAAAGTAAAGATTTTCGAAAATTGCTTCGCCTCTATGCACTTGTTGCAAAAGAGGTAGATTTTGAATGATATTTGCAAGAGAGGCGTTTGATGAGTTGAAGGGTCGGTTGACATGCGCTCTCCTATTATTCAAGCCCCAATTGGTCTCTCCTTTGAGATCATGTGATGCAGTGATTATGCTTTGAGGTTTTGGGTCAAAAAGTGGATCGTGCTTCTCTGTGATTTATTATGCGTCTATGACTTTGAATGAGGGCACAAAGAAACTATTCCACTACAAAAAATGTTAGCGGTGGTATTTGCCTTAGAAAAGTTTAGGTCCTATTTGTTTGGGACCAAAATCATTGTGTACACCGATCATCTTTGCTCTTAGGTATTTGATGTCTAAGAAATAGGCAAAATCGAGACTCATTCGATTGGATCATACGGTGAATGAGTTTAACATAGAAGTCGAGATAAAGGAGCCGAAATGTGGTGGCCGACCACTTGAGTCGTTTGGTGAGAGAGGATGACAAGCCTTGAGGCCAGGGAAGTGTGCCAGGTATGCGGATTTGGTAAACTTTTGGTCTCTAATAAAATTCCCCAAGCTTTCTAAATCAAAGAGATGAAAATCTAGGACGGAGACCAACGTGTGGAAGCATTGTGCTTGCGCGGACCAAGTCATTCGTAGATGTGTCAGGAAAATGAGATGGCCTCTATCCTAAAGTTACTGTCGTGAGTATGCATGTGGTGGTCAATTTGGTGCCAAAACCACGCTAGGAAAGTGTTAAACAGTGGCTGCTTTTGGCCAAAATTGTTTTTGGATGCATTGCCTTTGTAAGTCTTGTGACCGGTGTCAACGTGTTGGAAATAGGGCAGCCGCAATGAGATGCCACAAAACATCGTAATTAATTGCGAGATTTTTAATGTTTGGGGAATTGACTTTATGGGTCCGTTTCCTATTTCTTTTGGTTTTGTGTACATCTTACTTGCGGTGGACTACGTTTCCAAATGGGTCGGCGATCCTACGCACCGATGATTCTAAGGTAGTGGTGAGTTTCCTCAGAGCAATGTTGTGTCTAGATTTGGGATGCCTAGGGCCTTGATCGGCGATAGGGGGACTCATTTTTGCTGGGATGGTGGAGGCCTTGGTCAAAAAATATAACATCACTCATAAGGTCTCTACCGCCTATCATCCCAAACCAATGGCCAAGCGAGAGGTTTCCAATAGGGAAATCAAGTCCATCCTCGAAAAAGGAAGTAAACCCGAATAGGAAAGATTGGAGTCTTAGGCTAGAGGATGCTTTGTGGGCTTATCGGCGACACAAGACACGTATTGGTATGTCCCCATGTCGATTAGTGTTTGGAAAGCCATGTCACTGCCCGTAGAATTAGAGCACAAAGCCTTTTGGGCAATCAAAAAGTTCAATATGAACTTAGGCGAGACTTGGGTGAGGAAAGAAAATTACAATTGAATGAACTAGATGAAATCAGGAGAGGCTTATGAAAATAATTTGTCTTATAAGGAGCAGCAAAGTGTACGATAAAATGATTTTGAGGAAAGAATTTAAAGTTGGTCAAAAAGTCCTCTTATTTGACGCTTGCGCTTGTTTCTCGGTAAATTGGGTCAGTGGACCGGTCCTGTGAGGGAGGTATTTCCGCATGGTGCGGTTGTGATCTAGTCTCTCAGGAGACCAAGAGTTTAAGGTAAATGGGCAAATATTAAAGCCCTATTTTGATGGTGGAGATGTTAATGTGGAGGATGTGGAGATGATGGATCTCTCGATATGATTGATCCATATGCTATGCCGGGGGCTTTCCGGCATTTGGTCTAGGCGGTAGAAGAAGAGGCTTGGGGATTTCGTTATTTTTTATCTTTGTTTTATTTCTTTTCACTTTATTTTTGTGGAATTGGTGCTACTTAGGTATTTTGTGTGTGGTGTTGTGCGGGGAAAAAGCAAGTTGGGCGAGATAAACCCCGCGCCAGCAGAAGAGGATCGGCCGCCTCAACATCGTGTGGGAGGCCAAAATGTGTCGAGGTTGGCGCCCCAATAGTTTCATGCGGCCTCAAGTTGTCAAGCGACAGCCCAGGCATTGGCGAGGTGCACGCCTCAATCCATGCCATGCGGCCGCCTCAATCTGTTCAAAAATAGCACACCGCATTTGAGGCGCGCCCCATTATCTTCATGCGCCCACCTCGATTTATCCGGCAACGGCC
>CM028377.1:32435665-32481167 GCA_013146195.2 Codonopsis lanceolata | reverse complement strand
GTTTAATTGACTTTGAAACCTGAACAACATAACGTATATACGGTTTAGGGTGTTAGTGTAAATAGTAAGAAATAAACAAGTGTTAGTGTAAATTTAGTGTATTAATATTTAAACATCGATTTATGCAATGCTTGTTAGCTGGGTAGCCATGTTGATGCTATGAAATCCATGGTTGTAGTTTAATTGACTTTAAAACTAAAAAAAATCATTGTATGTACGTTAAAGGGGGTGTTAGTGTAAAATGGTAAGAAACAAAGGGGTGTTAGTGTAAATTTAGTGTATTATTTAAACATCGATTTATGTACGCTGTTAGTTGGTAGCTATCCGATGCTATGAAATCCATGGTTGTAGTTTAATTGACTTTTGAAACCGAACAACATAACGTATGTATAAGTGGAGGATTTTGAACCCAACATGCTTACTTTCAAGCAACATTCATTCCATTTCTTCTCTTTCCATTCCTATGGTTTAATACTCATATTGGGGGTGGGGAAAGTTGGATCCTTTGTTATTATTATTAACTAATTGATTTTGGATAACTTGTACATGTTTAGGTTCATCCAACAAAAAAAGCAAATAAATGATGATTATGCCATAAATGTTTTCCTATGGTAAGCTTCTAAAACTTCTTATTTGATCATATGAAAGCAATGACTTACTTTTTCTTGTTGATTTTTAATCAAAATAATAATTTTACTTGGACATGTTTTCTAGCTCATTGCCGTGAAGATGAAGTTTTTCTTGATCCTCATGTCGTAGGATTTTTTTAATTTTACTTTAGGTCTTTTATTAGATATTGTTTACATGGATTGGTACAAGTTTAAATTTACAAGTTAACACCGTAAACAAGTTTTGGTATTAATTGTTACATAATTTACATGGATTGTTGTAATTACATTTACGTTTGATGTTTAAAATTAGTTTTATATTATTGTTTATTTTGTATCTTCGCTTTGTATTAATTGTTATATTATCGTACAAAAATTTATAATAATAGTATTTTTGGGTTTTTTTTTAATTTTTTTACATTATTAGCGACAGAATTTTCCGTTGCTAAAATTCAATTTTAATTAATTTTTAAAAGCCTTTAATGACGGAATTTTCCGTCGCTGAAATTCAAATTTAATTAATTTTTAAACGCCTTTAGCGACGGAAATTTTCCGTCGCTGAAATTCAATTTTAATTAATTTTAAAAGCGCCTTAGCGACGGAATTTTCCGTCAATTCAATTTTAATTAATTTTAAAAGCCTTTAGCGAAGGTTGATTTCAAAGTTGTTAATTCGACGGAAAATTCGTCGTTAAAATCAACCTTTAGCTTTTTGACGGATTTTCCGCCGTTGAAATTCAATTTTAATTAATTTTAAACGCCTTTAGCGACGGATTTTCCGTCGCTAAAGGTTGAATTTCAGCGACGGAAAACTTAGCTTTAAATTTTAATCGCGACGGAAATTAGCGGTCCATGGCTCCAAGACGCGAACGGGATTAGCGACGGATGGCGACGGAAAAATTCGTCCGGGGCCTTTAGCGACCGATTAGCTTTAGCGACGGAAAATTCCGTCACTAAAGGTCATTTTTCTAGTAGTGATTATGAACTATTGACAGGCAAGAAACCAGTCTTAAAACATTTTATCATTTGGGGCTGTCCAACTGAGGCAAGGCCTTATAGGCCAAATGAAAGGAAAATTGGACTCAAGAACAGTTAGTAGCTATTTTGTTGGATACTCTGAAAGATCGATGGGTTTAAGTTTTATGATCCCAAATCAAGAACTTTCTTTGAGACGCGAAATGCCCGGTTCTTTGAGAATATTGAGCTTGGGGGAGGAAATAAGGTAAGAGACTTTGTCTTCTAAGAGGATTCAGTTACTATTCCTCTTCCTACAGTTGTTCTTGACCATGATCAGGATCTTACTCTTAACATTGTTCAAGAACAACATTTGGAACAACAAGGCAATGTTGAAATTCCCCTTTATCTAGATCAACCAATTGTTCATGAGGAACAAGCTCAATAAACTCAACAACTAGTGCCTTTAAGGAGATCCACTAGAGAGTGGAGAAATACAATTCCAGATGACTTTATAGTATTTCTCAATGAACATGGGACAAGTATTTGCGTGATGGATGATGATCCAATCACCTTTCGTCAAGCCATTGAAAGTTGAAACTCTCAAAATTGGACGGATGCCATGAATGAGGAAATCAAGTCTATGAAAGACAATGACGTATGAGATCTTGTCCCATTGCCTGAAAGAGTGAAACCTATTGGTTGCAAATGGGTATTTTAACCCAAGAGAGATTCACATGGCAATGTGGAAAGATATAAGGCACGTCTAGTTGCTAAGGGATTTACTCAAAAGGAGGCATCGATTATAAAGAGACCTTCTCTCCGGTTTCTTCAAATGACTCATTTAGAACGATTATGGCACTAGTGGCACATTTTGATTTAGAGTTACATCAGATGGATGTAAAAACTACGTTTCTCAATGGCGACATCGAAGAAACGATCTATATGGTACAACCAGAATGCTTTGTTTCAAAAGATTCAACACAAATGGTTTGCAAACTTAAGAAATCCATCTATGGGCTCAAACAGGTATATATCTCGACAATAGTATCACAAATTTCATCAAATCGTATTATCATTTGGTTTTAAGATCAATGCGGCTGATGAATGTATATACCATAAGCTCAGTGGGAGCAAATACATTTTTATGGTTTTATACGTTGATGGCATACTGCTTGCCACAAATGATATAGACCTATTACATGAGACTAAGAAATTTCTATCAAAGAAATTTGAGATGAAAGATCTTGGTGATGCATTTTTTATATTAGGAATCCAAATACACAGAGATTGTTCTCAAGGTATTCTTGGATTATCACAAAAGGGATATATTGAAAAGGTACTCAAAACGTTTGGCTTGCAAGATTGTAAACCAGGTGATACCCTAGTGGCTAAATGAGATAGATTCAGTCTCAATCAGTGCCCTAAGAATGAAATTGATTCTAAAGAAATGAAAGATATCCCTTATGCTTCGGTTGTAGGGAGTTTGATGTATGCACAGGTTTGCACCCGTCCAGACCTGGCATTAATTGTTGGAGTGTTAGGTAGATACCTCAGCAATCCATGTAAAGAACATTGGATAGCAACCAAAAGGGTTATGCGTTACTTACAAATAACAAAGGATGACATGCTCACATATAAAAGGTCGAATAAACTTGAGATCATTGGGTATTCTGATATCGATTTTGCGGGATGCCAAGATAGTCTTAGATCCATTTCGGGCTACATCTTTTTGCTAGCTCGAGAAGCAATCTCTTGGAAGAGTGTTAAGCAGACACTCGTTGCTTCTTCCACTATGGAAGCAGAATTTGTAGCATGTTACGAGGCATCAAATCAAGGGGTTTGGCTGCGAAATTTTGTCACTGGGCTACGAATAGCAGATGGTATTAAAAGGCCATTAAAGTTATTTTGTGATAATAAGTTTGCAGTCCTTTACTCAAACAACAACAGGAGGTCTTCTAAGTCTAAACATATAGATATCAAGTTCCTTGTTGTTAAAGAAAGAATTCAACGTGGTCACATTTGTATTGAGCATATTGGGACAAACTCCATGATAGTGGATCCGCTCACTAAAGGTTTGACACCTAAGGTCTTTCACGAGCACAATGCTTGTATGGGTATTATGCAGTTAGATTATGCATAGTTTCGGTGGGAGTTTGTATTGAGTATTTGCTTGACATTTATCTTTTATTGTCATGACAATTCTGTAATTTTGTATTTTGTTAAAGCATAAAGTTATTCAGCATTCAGCACTCGTTATTTGATCTCATATGGACTAAGGTATGACCATTTGGAGATAGACATGTAAAGATCACATTACATGTAATTTCCATGCTACACATCCATACTTGATCTATGTCGTTAGTTATGTTAATGTATGTGACCACTGATGGGTCTAGTTGTGATAAATGTGATGAAAGCCTCTTTGATCCTTATGTTAATTTGACTGATGGATGAGATTGGTTTAAGATGGCTAAAAGCAAAGGATTGTTCGAGCTTCTAAAGTATATAATATGATATACGATTGTTAGATACACATGTATATATAGTCAAAGGGGGAGATTGTAAGAATTTTATGGACTTATATGCAAGTGCATATGATAAATATGTGCATTTGGGCATACAAACGTGTACGCACTGCGGCTTGTTAGTATACTTCATGTTATCTAAAGTTAATAGGCCTGATTGAAGTGATTTATTAAGTTAAATGAGCCTAAGTCATCTTTTGATAGGTATGGGGTATTAATTGAATATGAGTAGAGAACTCATGGGTGCTACTTGTCAACTTATAATGAGCTGGTTGATAATTATATCAAACTATTCCTATAAAAGGGTATGGTCTCCAATTGTATGTAGGGTCAATAATTTTTTTCTCTCTGTCGTCTCATTAGCAAGAAAAACCTTAAAGATACTACGTTACAATTGGAAGATGTATAATCAAGGGACAATCATTCTCATGGATTCAGGTACGCTTCCGCATCTAGTTTATTGTTTCGGGTAATTCCTATGTGAAGATTAAGATCTATGTGTATTAGTATTGTTTTTAATTCCCTTGAAAAAATTACAATTGTCATAATATATATCCTCCTATTTTTGTTCAATTCATTTTGGTCAAATCTTGTTATATTTGGATGTGTGTGTGTCTATATATATATAATATAACAAAACAAACGTGTTTCAACTTCCAATTCACAGTTAGAAATATCATATTTGAGTTTCTATTTATGGAAAGCATGTTAAGCAGAAAAATGACGGTTGTTTTTACATATATATAGATACTTTTACTACTTTACCCTTATTTTTTCTACCTATTTTAATTATAATCACATGCTCAAGAGTATTAAAAGAAACCACACATTTTACTAGTATTTATAATATAATCAATTAATTAATAGTAATGGACCCGATTAACATCTCTTTATACACACTCATATATGTGTGTGTGTTCGATCTTTTCTGTAAAGCATTTGTTGACATCTTCTACGGCGATATAAAAATGCCTAATGGTTGTTGTAGCTTGATTGATGAAATGAACAAATAATGGTTGTCCATTAAATATATGTGAGTTTGTATATTAAAGAGTTATTTTTGTTTTGACTTTCCAATTACTTGCCCTCATATTAGTTGGCGAATATTAAATTAATCAAAATAAAGACATTTTCGAAATATATTTTTTCTAAAAAAGATTGTATCGCTAAAACAAAGTGTTTCAACTTCCAATGTTTTGTTCATTAAATGTTTAGTATAAAAACAAAGGAAAATGTAATAAAACAAACGTGCTTCAACTTCCAATTCATAGTTAGAAATATCATATTTGAGTTATTTTTTGTCAAATAAAGTTGTAAGGTAGTGGTAAAAATAACTGTAAGGATAATATTTCTCTTAAATTATTCAAGTTCTTTAATGTTTGACGAAAACAAATACTCTCTCTGTTTTTAAATTATTTTCATTCTTTTCTTTTTCGTTTGTTCTAAAATAATTGTCATCTTTCAAAAAATTTCTTTTTAGGAAAATATTTTTACCACTTTACCCTTATTTTTTCTACCTACTTTAATTATGATCACATACTCAAGAGCATTAAAGAAAGCCACACATTTCACTAGTATTTATAATACAATCAATTAATTTTTTTAAACGATATGTCGGATCGACCCGATTAACAACTCTATAGACACTCGTATGTGTGTGTGTGTGTGTGTGTTCAATCCTTTCTGTAAAGCATTTGTTGACATCTTCTACGGCGATATTGTTGTGATTTTATATCACATTGCCCGGAACGAACCCATACAGAAACGGGACTTTTGAATTAATCAAAAATACAACCTCCTATTTAACTAGTCTATTAATACAAATAGTCTAATCAATGGAACTCTAAGGTACCAATATGAAAGGAATTTGAGCCGAAAAGCTTGTAGCCTAGATCTTTGTGATCGATGACGGCAAGCACAAAGAAGGAGATAGACGGAGAGGATCACCACTGACCCACGGAGAGGCGCCTTCCTCACAGAAGAAGAAGAGGAGGAATGGAGTTTTCTTTTCTCTCACAAAAACTCACTGTTGTTTGTCTCATTGGTAGACTTGGGTCGGTGAAAGGTGTCTGGGCCGAAGGGTTTATAGACTAGACCTTCGTGGTCAATGAAGGCGAGTCGTGCTTGGGTCATGGTGTTATAATAAAACTCTTCGTGTTCTTTCTTTTCCTTTGTCCAATTACTCTTAATTACTCTAGACTAATATTTGTTTTGCATGAACAAAATTTATTGGTTCAAGAGTTTAATTGATGGTACTAATTAATTAGCTATTTGTAATAATAGGCTAGTTGTTAGGAGCCCTATTATCCAATAGCGTAAAACTAGCTGACAATGTTGATGTGCTTGCTTAATGTTCTATTTATAATTTTCGTACAGGGACTTTTGGTCAAGTTTTGGAATGCTGGGACAAGGAAAGGAAAGAAATGGTTGCCATCAACAAAATGATTACACACAAGATTGTGATGTTTTTGTATATTTTTTAATTTAATGTTTGTTAATAGGACAAATGGTTCTTAGTAGTATTGATGCTGTTAAATATAGGGTAAAGATGGCTAAAGCATTTATTTTGAAAGGAGATAACAAAAAACAATGACAAAATTTGTTTGAAAATATGATAATTAAATGTTTATGCTTATTCCATTTTGTGTTAGTGTATTTTATTCTGTCATGGTAAATGTTGAGGTTTTTTTGTCTTGAAAAAATTGTGCAAACAATCCTGATGCCTAATCTTGGCATCAGCATTTTTGAATTCTTTTTGACTTGAATAAACAATGAAAACAGTCCTGATACAAAGCCTTGACATCAGCATTTTTTTGGTTTTTTTGGCTTGAATAAACTGTCAAAACAGTCCTGATGCCAAAAGCCTTGGTAACAACATTTTTGAATTTTTTTTGTCCTTAAAAAACTGTCATAACAGTCATGATGCCAAACATTGGTATCAACATTTTTTTGAATTTTCTTGCTTGAATAAACTGTCAAAACAGCCCTGATGCCAATCTTTAGCATCAGTTTTTTGTAATAATTTTTTTAGCTTGAATAAATTGTCAATACAGCCTAAATGCCAAGCCTTGGCGTTAACATTTTTTGATATTTTTTTCTTGAATACATTGTCAAAACAGTGTTGAAGCCAAGCCTTGGCATCAGCTTTTTTGATTTTTTTTTTGCTTAAATAAATTGTCAAAACAGCTCTGATGTCAAGCCTTGACATTAGCATTTTTTGATTTTTTTTAGCTTTTATAAATTTTTAAAACAGCCCTGATGCCAAGCCTTGACATCAACTTTTTTTGATTTTTTTTCCATGAATAAATTGTCAAAACAGTCCTGATGCCAAGCCTTGGCATCATCTTTTTATTTTTATTTTTTTAGGCCGGATGATTTTTATCTTAATTAATGACATTTTTGTCGTTTGGCAACCAATTTGTACTTATATGAAATGTCCAAAAAATTGATGATATTAGATAAAAACATGTTTTTCTAAAATTGTACTACCTACTTAAAATTTACGTACCCTTTATAATACAATCAATTAATTTTTTTAAATGTTACGTCGGATCGACGGATTAACATTTCTTTATACACTCATATGTGTGTGTTCGATCCTTTCTGTAAAGCATTTGTTGGCAATGACATCTTCTACGGCGATATAAAAAATGCCTAATGGTTGTTGTAGCTTGATGAAATGAACAAATAATGGTTGTCCATTAAATATATGTGAGTTTGTATTAAAGACTTATTTTTGTTTTGACTTTCCAATTACTTGCCCTCAGATTAGTTGACGAATATTAAATTAATCAAAATAAAGTCATTTTCGAAATATATTTTTTTCTAAAAAAGATTGTATCGCAAAAACAATCTCCATTTAATTTTTCCGAGTCTTGCCTTCCTTCAGTAGTGATATTGGTCAATGGGATGGTATCAGTATTTAAAATAACAAATTTAAAATAAATATCTTACAGTAATCAATTAAAATAATATGTGAAAGGAGGCCTATACAAATCTTCTAATCTTTACCAAATATACAGGAAACTAATAGAAGGAATACATTAAATATAATATCCACTAATTAAGCTTGCCAAAGATGGTTGGACGAGATTTATGTGAGCTGATTGGCAGCTACAGTTCTATCATGACCTCGCAAGATGGACGGCCGAGAGGTAAGTCCAATCTTGAACCGAAGAAGTTGGAATCGAGAACGAGAGAGAGGCTTGGTTAGTGCATCGGCGAGTTAATCAGCGGAGGAGACGTGAGCAACCCGAAGTAAGCCATTTTGAACTTGTTCACGGATGAAGTGATAGTCGAGGGCGACATGTTTCATTCGGGAGTGAAAAATGGGGTTGGCACACAGGTTGGTAGCCCCGACATTATCACAATAAATTACCTGTTGATGTGAAATTGAGACACCCAGTTCAGTAAGTAAGGAACAGATCCAACGAAGTTCAGTAGAGGTTGCTGCGACGAAGCGATATTCAGCTTCGGTGGAGGAGCGAGCAACGGTTCGTTGCTTTTTGGAGCTCCAAGAGATGATGTTACGACCAAGGTAGATAATATATGCCGAAGTGAAAGTGCAGTCGTCCTTATTACCTGCCCAATATGCATCGGAAAAGGCATGAAGTGGCGGTTGGGAGCTGCGATGTAGCATAATGCCATGGTTGCAGGAGCCGCATAGGTATCGTAAGAGTTTCTTTGCAGCTTGCCAATGGTCGGTGGTGGGTTGATGCATAAATTGTGAGAGTTTATCGACAGTGTAGGCTATGTCGGGGTGAGTTAGAGAGAGATATTGTAGGATACCAATAAGGGTTCGATATTCAGTGGGATTGTTAAGAGGAGTGCCGGTGTGGAGAGTGAGTGTTGGGGTAGTAGCAATGGGAGTCGTAATGGGTTTTGCAATGGTCATATGATACTTGTCAAGTAGATCAAGAATGTATCTTCGTTGGCTTAGGAACAGTCTATGATTATGGGGCAGTACCTCAACACCAAGGAAATATGAGAGTTGACCCAGGTCTTTGAGGCTGAATCATTGAAAGAAACTTTGAATGAACTGATTGACAACATCATCATTATCACCTGTAACAATTATATCATCCATATAAATGAGAAAATAGATGGTAGTATTGTGAGTGTGGAGTATAAAAAGAGAAGTATTAGCCGTGGAGTTGACAAAGCCGGTTGGGAGAAGAAATTGACCCAGTTCTTGGTACCACGCACGGAGAGCTTGTTTAAGCCCGTAAATGGCTTTATGGAGCTTGCAAACGTAAGTGGGAAAGTCATGATCAATGAAACCTTGGGGATGTTGCATGTAGACATCCTCAGAGAGGGTGCCTTGAAGGAAGGTATTGTTGACATCAAGTTGTCGAAGGGGCCAGTTGTTGGTCACATCAATACTGAGAACCAAGCGAACGGTGGTGGGTTTGACAACCGGACTATAGGTATCATGAAAATCAATGCCGGGACATTGGTGAAAACCCTTTGCAACTAGACAGGCTTTATATCTGTCAATGGAACCGTCAGGTAAAAATTTTGTGCGAAAGATCCATTAGCACCCGACGATATTTTGAGTGGGAACGGGGGGAACTAAGTCCTCGGTTCCAATATGAAAAAGAGCGTCAAATTCATTTGATAACGCTTGGCGTCATTTAGGATCTTTTAGGGCCTGGGAGACTGTGGAGGGTTCACGGGAACTTTCAGGGACATGTAGTTGGGCTGTGAGGTTGAGGTTGAGGTTGGTGAGGGGCTTGTGGATGTTGTTTTTGGACCTAGTGTTCATGGGATGAGATGAAGAGTGTGGAGGTGTTTCAGTTAGAGGGATGACTAATGAGTGTTCGGGTAGGGAAGGATTGGTAGAGGGATCAGGTAGGGAAGGACTGTAAGGGAGTTCGTGAGGTGGGGCAGTTGATGGGTTAGGAGGGGGTTCGATGGGAGGGATGACTGATGGGTGTTCGGGTAGGGAAGGAGTAGTAGTGAGAGTGGGGTTAGGGAATGCTGCGATGGTTGGTGAGGGGATGGGGTCAGTAGTGGGGATAGAAGTGTGAACAGGAAGAGTGAGATGACACCATTTAGATGGAAAGATGGAAAGAGGGGAGGTGCAGTGGGTGGGCAGTGAGAGGAATGGGAAAACCGACTCAACAAATTTGACATGGCATGATGTATATATGCGAGAAGATGATGTGTCGAAACAAAGGTATGCACTTTGTGTGAAGGAGTAACCGATGAAGACACTTGGGGTTGATCGGGGGGCAAGTTTGTAAGGAGCATACGGTCGTAGCCATGGGTAACATAGACACCCAAAGCTACGAAGTTTGAGGTAGTTGGGAGGTTTTGCAAAGAGTTTGTGATACAGGGAGACAAGGTTGAGAGTCAGGGTGGGGAGATGGTTGATAAGATAAGCGGCATTGGATAGAGCATAAGGCCAATGGGTGAGAGGCATGGAGGCGTGGGTTAAGAGAGATAACCCAGTTTCAACGATATGGTCGCCGTTCGGAGTACCCATTATGTTCGGGCGTGTGAGGGGGGGATGTAAGATGAGCAATGCCATGTCGTACTAAGAAATTTTTTAGAGCTTCATATTAACCCCCATTATCAAAATAAAGTGTAGTAATTTTGCATTTGAAATGATTCTCAACTAGGGCCTTGAAACGGGTGAAAACCGCAAGTTTATCGGATTTGCGTTTGAGGGGGTATAGCCATGTGTATTTCGTGAAATGACCAAAAAAATATTACATAATATTTATGACCATCAGTGGAATGAAGTGGTGAAGTCCATACATCAGAAAATAATATTTGAAGAGGAGCGGAAGAAGAGATAGTCGAAACAGAGAACGGTAACTTGTGACTTTTATTGCAATGAAATGAATTACAATAAAAATTTGGAGACATATTGAAAGACCCTTCAAGTTGAAACGCAAATACAATGTGTTTGAGAATGTTTGTGGATGAGTTACCTAACTGATGATGTTAAGCAGACGAAGATGTCTTGGCACTAGAGAAGGCAAGAAGTGGTGAAGAAGAAGCGGAAGAGGCCATTGGCCACTCATAAACTCCACCCTTAGTTGGACCCTGCAAAAGAATTGCCCCGGTCTGTAGGTCCTTCACAAAAATGAAGACGGTGAGAATTCGATGGAAGTATTATTTGTGTGACAAAATTTGGAAATAGAGATTAGATTCTTTTGCATAGTTGGTACACATAATACATTAGATAGAGTAAATGAGTGAAAGGGAATGTGAAGAGTGATAGAACCAGTATGGGAGATGGGGAGACCTGTGCCATTACCTATCACAATATCATCGGTGCCTTCATAAGGGGCGTGAAATGAGAGGTTTTGGAGATCAGATGTAACGTGATGAGATGCGCCACTGTCAAAGACCCAACCCGAGGGTTAGAGGCAGTGGCAACATGAGTACGAGGGTTGGATGGGCTGGCTGGGCTGGAGCGGGGTTGCCATGGGGTGGATGGTTGTGGCTGCCAAGGATTGCGAGAGTGAAGGGGTGGTTTGAGGTTTGGTTGGTTTTGACAAAAGATAGGGCAGTGAGCTAGGTCATCGCCTTTTTCATAGCACCATTGGCACTTTCCTAGGAAGGGACGGGCAGATGGGTTAGGTTGATGATTGTTATTTCTAGTTTTGGGAAAGGGTGAGGAAGCACAACTGGGGTTATTGGCCGTATGGTCTTTTATGAACCGGGTATGGGTTAGGTTGGCGGTGGTGGAAAGGAGGATGGGGTAGACAATTGGCGAAGAATGAGCTCTTTGTTAATTAATTTTTCATGGAGTTCATCAAAGGAGATGATTGTAGCCCGACCATTGATAGTATCAATGATGGATTGATAGTCATCACCGAGACCATTGAGAGTGGTTTCGATGAGATCTTCCAAATCTAGACGCTTTCCAAGGATTGCAAGCTCATCCGCTCGGGTTTTGATGGCTTATATGTACTCGGCTTGTCGGCTATGGACTGGGTAGCTTTGGTGATGTGTTTTAGGTGATCTTTGATTTGTTTAATATGGCCACGGGAAGGACGAGCATAGGTGTTGGCTAGCACAGTCCAAAGTTGATGACATGTTGCGGATTGAGTGACAAGAGGGACAATGGTGAGAGAGAGAGTTCCAATGAGTGCACCGAAAATTAGTTTATCTTGATGAACCCACGTGGTGTGTTCTGGATTGGGTACTTCAAGATTGTTTTTGGTGATCTTTTTCGGGTGGTGTGGGGTGAGAGCCATTGACAAACTTCAGAAGATCATACCCAATGAGTATGGCTTTGATTTGAAATTGCCAGGAGAGATAGTTGAGGGAGGAGAGTTTGATGGAGTTATGGAACGTGATCATGATAAGAGGTTTGGTGGGTTCCAGGGAGTTTGGGATTATGGTTTGATTATCGGAGGTGGCCATTGTTAACAGGAAGGAGAAAAGAAAAAAAATTGATATGTTGATCGGATCAGTGCTCTGATACCATAAAGAGATAGATGAATGAAAAACAATTGTATATTCTTTTAAAAACAGGGAAAATTTTACAGTTACTGTGAAACGTTTAAATCCAAATTCAATCGAGTTTGAAAAGGAGATTGAGATCGTTTCGAAGATCCGACACCCCAAGCTTGTTTCTCTCCTTGGTTATTGCGATGAATCAAATCAAAAGATACTCGTCTATGAATATATGGAAAGGGGATCCTTATCAGACTATTTAAAGAAAAACATCAGTATTTGTTTGTCTTGGAAGCAAGGCTCAAGATATGCCTTGGTGTCGCGCGTGGTTTGCAATACCTTCATACTACCAGAGATGAATTACCCAGAGGGATCATTCATCGAGACATGAAGCCCACCAATATTCTTCTCAACAAGAATTAGGTTGCTAAAGTTTCCGACTTTGGGATGTTCAAGTTTTCCCCTGCCAACCAAACCAATTCCAGTATGCTTACTGGTCTTAAAGGCACATTTGGGTATTACGCGCCAGAATACATTAAATACGGTCGAATAACAAGGAAAATAGATGTTTATGCATTCAGTGTAGTACTGTTTGAAGTGTTATGTGGGAAAAGGCTGTGGGATCGAGGGGAGGATGAGAGCTACTACATAAGGGATGATGAGAATTTTGGGGTTTGGGCCTAGGAAAATGTTGATGACGACTTTTTTATTTTTTTTAAAATAGCCAAAAATCCAATAATCAAAGAAAAAGAGAAAAAAAATTAACGGGACCTGTCCTTATTTGGAAAGAGAGAGAAGGGCACGTGACTGCTTTCTCCTGAAATTGTGGTCTCTTGGGACCGAGACGGAAGAGGAGAAAATCATACTTGATTTACTTTTGATTGAAAGGTGATACAAAAACCGTTATTTATCCCCTTTTGATACATTGATAAATCTTGTCTAATAATCCTTTAAATATGTTTAACTTTCTTCCAAATTCACATATGTAACGTGAAACCTGACCTTTTTATTTAAACATTTGATTGTAGGATATGTGCATGTTGCAATGCAGTTGTAAGTGGACGGTTTCGAGAGTGCATAGGAGTTTGGCATCCTGACTGCTTCCGTTGTCATGCTTGCAATGTATAGATATTCGATGATGAGGTCCAAATCTACTCCTTGTCAGTTGGAATATTTTAGAGTTTGTAACATATTGTTAGATATACTCCATGCTAATGTTCAAGGTTTCATGAGTTGTATGTGATGAAAAATATATATATATATATATATGTGATGAAAATACATTGTTTTACCAAGGTTTTACGTTGTGTCGGGTTTATTTATAGATTTTTTTTTTATCTCTACACAAGTTTACTTGATTAGTATGATAGGATTGATTCTTGTTGAAGCTGTATGTAGTTTTTCATGTAAGAGAACCACCCATTCCACATTTCATGCTATATGGAACGCTATCCGACATGTTATGTTTGCAAGATCGTTGTAAGTGTCCCTTGTATATTAGTCATGACAAAATACTTTGATTATTTTTTTTTATTGATGCAATCCTCAATCTTTGAATTTATATTTGCTCGATTAATGTTTGTGTTCTCTTTGACATCCTAAAACTATTGTTGGAAATTGGTTTTCATAAACATTGGTGTTTGACATATGTTTGACCAAGTTTCTAATTGAGTTTCATTTATTAAAAATAAAAATAAGTTGCAAATATGAAATCTACGTTTCAAGTAGATTAAGTTGATATATTTATTATCTCAAAACCAATAACGGGTGAATGAGATATTAATGCTCAAAGTAAGCAACTTAACTTTGTAAAATGAAGAGTAAAGTGGGTTCATCTAGCTTAGTGACAGTCCAGTAGCTAGCCGAAAGTGTGATGCATCCTTGGTGGTTACATTCGAAAGGGTTTTGGCGGGCTGACTGAATGGGCACGTCTGGGTGCAATGAGCCTGGTCTCAACCGAATGGGTGCTGGCGGGCTAACTGAATGGGCACGTCCAGATGCAATGAATCTAGTCTAGTTCGAATGGATATTCGGCTACTTCAACGAACCTGTTCGCAATCTTTGGCTTCTAGAGTTGCAATCATTTGCGAAAGACCACCACAAATCTTTAGTTAGTATATATAGATCCCCCTAGTTTGATAATCAGTCACACAGAAAATACTTGCATACATAATCGTTAGACTAATAGAAAACAGTATCATATTGTTGCATCAATTCTGTTTGGATCTTGGAAGTTCTAAACACCAATACCGTTCGTCGAAATTCGAGTATCGATGTACTGCCTACTCAGATTGAAAATTCGTTGCATCTTAGAGACAATTGCCGAGAACCGTAAGCACAGTACATGGCAATTTAATCTTGCGGAGATCGTGTCCAACCCGAGCCTCGACTTCAAAAGTTTAATTAATTTTTATAATTAAATTTCTCTTTATCTCCTTCTTCTATTTAAAATATTGTCCTTTGCTATTCTGGGAAAACCTATAACAAATACACAACAATTGCACGACGAAATTTGTGTTTTCTTGGAAGAAAAAAAATGGGAAAAGCTTCTACTACTCCAACCACTACTCTCTCCACTCCTGGTACCATGGTTGTTTCTGCACCTATTCTCCCTCCTCCTACTCATGGCAAGAAACCCGCCATGTTCACATGTATAGATTTTAAGAGATGGCAACAGAATGACTGTTTTCAAATAGTCATATCTGTCGTTCAATTTTTTCTAAAAAATGAGTGGATCATTAACCGTGACATACCCCATCTTTAAGTCTTCGTGGATGTGGTGTCGTAGGAAAATCATGGCCTGAGCCCGATGTTGATTACTTATCCATTCATTATTACTTCGTTTGATAGTATTTTTAAGGCTTCTGGCGGCCAGGTGGGTTTCGGCATCTATTTTCCAAAACATATAATTTTTTTTAGATATGTCCAGCCTTTCAAATTCGAACTTAGCGATGTTTGCCATTTGTGAAGAAAAAACTATAAAAATGAAACATATATATTAATAAAATTATGACATGTAAATTTTATTTATATGATAATCAGTACATATTAAAATGTATATTGAAAGCTATTGTAATTGCTAACAGAACATACATGATACAAAGATAGATAATAAAAATCTGAAAATCGTTTGAAGGGTATTCAACAACGAAAACCAATGTGGTGCACACAATAACTAGTATGATAATAATCATCAACATTGGGTCAAACATTTTGTAGAAGAGAATACGGTATTGAGAGTTTATAAATGGAGAAAAAAAAAAGGAGAAATGGAGAAAAACCAATGCGGTGCACACAATAACTAGTATGTTGCTGTATAAATGGAGAAAAAAATGACCGTTTATGATCGTTAACTAGCCGTTTATGACCGTTAGAGGAGAGAGATAAAAATCAGTTAACTAGCCGTTAACTAGATGTTAGAGGAAAGGGGTAAGAATCTAAAAATTTTGATTTAAAATAATTACATTTTTATTATGTATAAATATAAATCTTATTAGGAGCAATAAGTTCTATGATGTCTTCCGTATTTCTTTGGCATAAACATCTGCCTCGGCACATCAGTATTTTTCACTGGAGGCTCTTCCGTAAACGCCCTCCTTTGGATGAAGGTCTTCGGTACAAAGGTTTTGCTCTTGCATCCAAATGTCATTGCTGCCCTACGGGTAATGAAGAAAGTTTTGATCATGTCTTCCTATCCAGCAATACTGCTTCTTTAATCTGGCGTCACTTCCATAATTTGGTTGGTATCCCATATAAGTCTTACCCTCTTCAACAATTTTGCTTTGCTTGGTGGCTGCATGGTAAATCTCTCATATTCCACATTCTCCCATCCTTAATTCTCTGGCACTTGTGGAAATTTCGAAACAAAGCGGTCTTTGACAATATCAAGATCCCCTCCTTCATGCTCATTAATGATATTATCTCGGACCTGAAGTCCATTTTCAGTGCTGCCGGGTATCTTTTTGCTGGCTTTGACAACTCGAGACATTATCTCAAACGAAGTAAACAAATTACTATTAAGGCTGTTAGTTGGATTCCTCCTCGTTCTGGCTGCTATAAACTTAATGTAGATGGGGCAAGTCGTGGTAACCCAGGAACTGGGGGCGGAGGTGGCATTGTCCGAGATTCTGTTGGAAATCTTATTTTTGCCTTCTCCCGTTATTATGGTCATTGTTCGAACTTGGTTGCTGAGCTTAATTCTCTCCACTTCGGAATTACCTGGTTATCTAATAATGGTTTTTCAGAAGTCACCATTGAGACTGATTCGAAGGTTCTCTTTGACTGCCTTAGCTCTGGTCATTCCCCCCCATGGAAACATATTTACATCTTTCGCGATATTCTTCGCCTTCGGGCTTCTGGGCAGTTTTCCTTCAGTCATTGTTATCGAGAAGCAAACAAAGTAGCAGATAGCCTGGCTAATTTGGCTTGTGACAGCTCCTCGGACACCTTCTTCTCTTCAGCCTCTAATGTCAGTTCTTTTACTCGGGGTCTTATTCATCTAGATGCCTCCCAAACCCCTTATCTCCGTATTTCTTAATTTTTTGCATTGTACTTTCTATTTCGAGGTAAGGCTCCTCTGTCCTCCCATTTATAAGGGCAAGGCTGGTTGTCCCCCTCAAGTTTGTACCTTTATTTTTTTCTAATAAATCTCCGCAGGGTGCCGCCCCTGTTTCTCAAAAAAAAAAAAAAAAAAAAATTAGGAGCAATAAGTTGATCACAAAATAAAATAACTTTGCATGAATATTTTTCAGTCAACTCTATACAGCTATTATATAGCATACATATATATTCACGCCACGCTACTCGGTAAGCCTTTCTGTGGGTACCAACGAGCTCTAGCTCAACTGGTACTGCTCGCTTCTCCTAACGGAGAGGTTGGGTTTTCAAGTCTCACAAGAGACACCCTGGACATTACATCTCTCAATAGAGAGGTCGGGTGTTCAAGCCTCTTCAGTGGCACAGTTGTTGTTCAAGCCTTACCCAAAGGCCCCATTTAGCTACTCACTTATCTTAACAGAAATGTTGAGTGTTGAAGCCCTACCAGAGGCACCCTGGTACTTCACTACTCTCAACCGAGAAGTCGGGTGTTCAAAGACTCACCAGAGACACCATTTGTTCGAGCCACACCAAAGGCATTATATATATAATTGTAGCCTTTCAAGGCATTAAAATAATTAACAAAAATTAAGGGTTGGAGTACGGTCTATGTCCCCTCCAACCTTAAAAAAAAAAAAAAGCCTTTATGTGAATGTGTTTGAAAGTCAGTAATAAATATATATGTATATAAAATTATTCATATATAGAATTGAAATATATGTATGTTTATAAATATTCAGTCTATAGCTTGGGGTTATATTCGCTCAAGTATCAACGAATATATATATATTATGCGTAAAATAATACCTTATTTTTTCGTCATCTCATCATTTATTATCGACGGTGGCTCAGTCAACCTTTTCTTAATAATGGTGATATACGATATATATTGAAGTAAACCAGAGACATAAAAAAAAAATATATCGGTAAAAATTTTTACCGTTTGTGATTGTTAAGAGTAGAACAATCGTGTTGTCAACATGTTATAAAGTAACTACAAACTTAGAACAAAAAGTGTATTTGAGAAAGAGAGAGGGAGAGTTTTATTCAGAGCTGTAGGATTCGTCTATCAAAATAACCACAGAATGCTCGGTATTTATAGCCGAGCATTCTCATACTGTTACAACAATATAACAGAAGCACTTATTACCTACAATGCTAGGTATACCTACATAGGCATAGGCAAATTGAATTTGTTTCATAACATTAGCACTTTTATTTGTACAGTATGATTTATTTGTGTGTCTCTTCTTAGTGATAAAGTCTGAACACTCATATTGTGACTTTCAGTAACACAATATCTCTCCCTTGTGCACGCACGAACAATTCGATCTTTGTAGTAGTTATGCAAATTGTATTTTTTGTGGGCCTGTTTAATTTTAATAATTTATTAAAGTTTGTTTAATATATTATTTTATTTTATTTTCATCAATGGCATATATTATACATTTTAATATGAATTTGTGAGAAATGACATTTGATCGTGTCTTAAAATTATACCTTACAAGTGCACAAGACTATTGTAGAATAGTTTGGGAAGCAAGGGTCGAACCACAGAGACAAGAAGAATTCAAGTAGCAATTAAACTAAGAGGGGTTTTTATTTTATTTTATTTAATCTAATTTATTCTATTAAAACAAGAAATCTAATTAATAAACTAAGTAGTAATCACAATTATGAAGATCTTATAGAGGAGGGAAATCTAGGATTGGGGATTCACTTGCATCTACTCTATTGCTCTTTTAAATAAAGTATCACTCAATACATTGGGTTCGTTCACAACAGATTAATATAGATCGCCAAATTATAATTCATTCTCCATCCTAAATAATTCATCCAATCTATATAAGAACAAGAACATATGAATTTCCTATCTGTCACTTAGGATCATAAATATGAACCTGACCCTAACTTATCACTCTCATGCATCCATAAAGTCAATTTATCACGATGGTGAGCCAGTGTACGATATATGCATTTGGCTGTGCAGTTATCCGCACCTCTAGGTCTTTACTACTTGCGATTCCATTCATTTGGTCAAAGCTAGACAGTAAAGAGGTTGTTAAACATCATGATCAACAAGAACTAAATGAATAAAAATATATTGAGCAATAGATTCGATACAAGTTACCTCCCAACTCCTAGATTAATGAACGGTTAGTTCATCCTTGAAGATGAACCAAACAACGGGATGAAAGAATACATGAATCGATCTTCAAAACTATAATTACAACTACTAAACTATGTATTACAAACTAAATCCTAACGTTTCCGAGTGTTCTTCGATGTTGTTGGTTGTCTTCTATATATATCAAGGAGTTTGAGGAGAAGGAGGTGATTGAGTCAGGCTTAAACTCTAGTAAGTCGGTTCTGGGAGGCTATGTGGGGGCAAGGTAATGAAGGATTGCGGCTGCAAGGCCTTATTCCTGCTGAGGTTGCACCCTGGAGACCTTGCGGGGGCAAGGTCTCATACCCTTGCGTCCGTAAGATGTCCAGAATCCTTTTCATTCTTCTTTTCAATAATTGCACTTTGTACCCTTCCTCGAAATCATCATTAAAAGCATTGAAAACTCCATAATTTCACCTAAAACTCTGAACCTCACAATATAGCTCCAAAAACACATATCAGTAGCCAAAAGCCTCATGAAGATGCTATTTCTAAGTTATAAAAGTACCCAATAAAGACATATAAAATACGTCTATCATCATTGATTATGCGATTTATATTTTATTTGCCATGATTTTTTGCATCATGGATTCAGTTTTAGATTCAAAATGACGAAGGTTTTGCTCTATTTATGAGCATGTCTAGTAATTCATATTTATTAATTGATGCAACATGTTACAAAAGTAACCTCTCCTGTTTATATTTTTTAATTTTGATTTACTGAGATGTTGTGTGCAATTTTCATGCGGGTAATGACCGGCCAAAAGGAAGGTTATTTTCGTCTGGCAGAAATTTAAAAAATCTGTGGTAATAAACATGTGATAATTATTAGGTGTCCTTGTCGGTGTTTAGTCAGCCAAAAAAAGGGATCAACATTTGACTAGATCTTATTATTGTCAATGTTTGATTACTACACCAAGAAAATCACTTGCAAATTAATTCTCTATCAAAAGACTAGGATTAGTGTTGTACCGGTTTTCTTGTAATGGGAATCATCATTTTGAATTTATTTTAACTTGTCTGCTTAAGGTTTTATTATTGTTTATGTGAGCTTATACGGTTTATTTTTTTATTTTTATTCTATTTTCACTTAATGCATCTGCTGCAACTGTATCTGCTAATATCAACTCCATTTTGGTACTTAATGGTACCAACTTTAAGGACTGAAAAGACAACGTTATGATAGTTCTCGGTTGCATGAATCTAGACCTTGAACTTAGGGAGCGGTGTCCCATTGATCTTACAGCTTCTAGTACCTCTGATGAAAAGAGGGAAATGGAGAAGTGGGAACGCTCAAATCGCATGAGTCTGATGGTCATGAGGCGTGCAATTCCAGAAACATTCAGGGGCACAATTTCCGAGGAAAAAGTTGCTACGACGTTCCTTGAGGAGCTTGAAAAGCGCTTTGCCAAGAATGAAAAATCGAAAACAAGTTCTATCTTACGTGGACTTGTTTCCATGAGGTATAAAGGCAAAGGGAACGTAAGAGAGTACATTATGGAAATGTCTCTTTTGGCATCAAAACTAAAGGGCCTTAAGTTAGAGTTGTCTAATGACTTGCTTGTTCATTTAGTTTTGATATCTCTTCCTACACATTTTACTCAGTTTATGGTCAGCTATCACTGCCAGAAAGAGAAATGGATTCTTAACGAGCTCATTTCGCATTATGCACAAGAAGAGGACAGAATGAGATATAAAAAGACGGAAAGTGCTCATTTTGTATCATCTTCCTCGAGCAGCAACAAAAAAATGAAGGGTAAGGAAATTATGAGCTTGGACCCAAAGAAGAAGCAACAAAAGGTGTCCAAAGGATAAGATAAGGAAATGACATGCTTCTTTTGTAAGGATCTGTGTAAAACCCTGAATTATGGCTTGCTTGTGTTATGCATGGACTCATACACTTATAATCATCATATACATGTTAATTTAGCTCACTCATATGTTTGGAGTCAATAGCATGTTCGTTGACGTTGTTTGAGATGCACGTATGCATTTTTCTTTCACGATATGCTTTGAATCTCGGGTTTATGATTTATGTTGTTATCACATGGATAATTGTTAGAGGGCATTCGAAATATCATTTATATGCCTTAGACATTTGTTGGATGCTTATTGCATTGTCGGTTTGGTTGCTAGTTTGATTCTAGCGTTAACCCTTCTCCGTTTGACTTTTTCGGTTGTCGTTCGGGAGAGTTTTGCCTGAGTTCTTGGCCATGTTTGGTTGATGTTTGAGACTTGATTGTTTTGGTTATTGATTGGAGGTTATTAAGGTTGGATTGTAGACCATTTTTGGCTTGGAAGGACTCAAGAATACATGCGGGAGAGTCCGGGACCGAGCGAAGAAGCAACAAACTTTGGAATGTTGGATGAAGCTATGATGCGCCAAGAAGCAACAAACTCACTTGGAATGTTGGATGAAGCCCATGATGCGGCCGCATGGAGTCCTGGGGCAGATTACGGGATTTTCAATCCCTTTACTCACTGTCCGAATTTTACCCCCTTAAACCCAACTTAAACCTAACCTAAACCCTTCTACTTTGCCTAAACTTGTCCTAAACATCTATTAGGGGTTTAGAGGTTGATTAGTGAGTTGATTAAGGAGAATTAATCCCCTATTTAAATCAAAACATACGCACTCTCTCATTTAGTCGGCCAACAGAATACGACTCCTTCACTTTGCGTCTTCTGCGAACACTTCAGCCAAAGCTTGAGAGAGAGAGCTTGAGAGGGCGATTCTAGGGTTCTTGAAGGGTTCTTCCTTGGTGGACTTTGCTAGGAGTCTTCTTCCCCCATTCCATACCCGTGAGCTTGAAGAGAGAGGTGAAGAGAAAGACATCACTTCTTGGATTCGGATTTGCAGATTTTGGGGGCTGAAATTGAGTAAGTTTCTACCTCTCTTCCTTTTCTTTTTGGCTCCATTGACCCTAGGGAAACAACCATTTATGCTATGTGAGGTCAATGGATGCCATTGTTAGGGTTTGTAGAGATGCATGAACCCTAGGTTTTCAATTGATGATAGAATTTGATTGAACCTATGTGAGACCTTGATTTAGGTGAAATTCATGTGCTAAATAATCTATTAAACTTGGCTATGTGAATTTCCCATGGATATTGAACTTGATTTGGTTGAGATGCTTGGAAGGGATTTTTCCCCAAATTATGTTTTGGCTTGTTAAACATGATTGTAAGCCTAATTACTATGTTATACATGTTTAATAGAGTATATTAAACTATGTTGTATGATTTAATCATGATTTGGAGATTTTGATTGGTAAGGTGTCAAAAATGAATTTATGCACAAAATTGCCAATTTATTCCAAGTTGCATTGTTAAGTATTTTGTGGGGTTTATGTGAGTTCATTGAACTTGGTAACACGGTTATTGGCGATAGTTATGAACATAGGGGGATGTCGAAGCCCATGCTTCTATTCCCTAACTCTTCGGAAAGTTTAGATTGGACTCAACGGAGTCAACCTTTGGGTTATTATGAATCCTAGGAACTATAATCTTAAGTGCTACGGAATTTTGGGTAGAATTCATGGAGGTCGAGCCTCAAGAAGTTTTGAAGTGTGTGAAGCACACTTGATTATGAGCTTATATGATTCTCTGTTGTGATGTTTATGCTAGTTGTGGATGAAAAGCATGACTAGTTTGATGGTAGAGTGTTTACCTACTTGTTTTGAGCATATGAGTATATATTACTTGTGCTTGGGTTTTGAGTCCAGTTGGAGTCGGTTTGTTGAGTTTTGGTGGGACGATACATCGTCTTCACGAATTGTGAGATTCGTGATCGCGATGGATCGCCGTGCCGGGTTTGCACACACCCCTCCATCGATGGCCACGGTGGGGAAGTAGTTTATCTCAGTTGTAGTAATACACATGACTTTGATAACTATGGAACTCGAGCGGAGACTATCTCGGGGACGTCGATATCTACGAGAGGGATATCGAGGGCACATAAAGGTTTTGCACGTGTTTTTGCAGGAGCGACACGCGCGGAAGAATTGGTAATGGTATCATATCCCTTTTATATGAATTGTCTCACAAGTACTTATGTGAATAATGTGCTTGGTGGTTTGGATATGATATGATGGTTGTATTGGTTTCATAAATGTTATACTTTATAGATAACATGTTGTTTAAGGTTGTTAAGCATAAATGCTTAAACATGAACATTATTTGAATGTTGTATTATGCCAAAAGCATGGATCATTGTTGTTAAGCTTATATGCCTTGACATGAATATTATGGGAATGCTATGTTATAACAATAACATGAATTACTGTTGTTAAGCTAATATGCTTTAACATGAATATTATTGGAATGTGGTATTATGCCAGAAGCATGAATTATTGTCGTTAAGCATAAAATGCCTTGACATGGGTTTTGGTGAAATGTTATACTATAAAGATAACATATGTTAGTAATGTTGAGCATGGATGCCATAACATGAATCTTTTATAAAAGGTTATTATGTAAAGATAGCATGATGTAAATTTATTATTGAGCATTATGCCATGATAGGAAGTTACGGTTAGTAACTTACTAAGTCTTTGTGACTTACTTTTATTTGTTGGTTGTTTTCCCTAGATCCGAGCCGTGCGATCCAAGTAAATCAAGAAGGTTGCGTTGACGCATTACTTTTGGCAAGGTTGCTACTTAGATAGTTTATTTTGCTTTTGGTGAGGTCGTTGGGAAAGATGAAGTTATGTAAACTTCATGTTGGGGTAGCAAACCTTATTGTGATTTGTAATATGGTGATTATGTTGTTAGCCTATTCTTTTGGTAGCCGACAAGTAGTAGTCGTGCTTGGTGTTTATTTATGGTTATGATTCCATATGCTATCCTATTGTTGGTACTTGTATTATTGGTAGCCGACTTGTGTTAGTCGCGCTTGGTAAATTTGGTGATCATGTTTTATATGCTTTCATGATGGTAAAGTATTATGCTTGTACTCCGGCATGTTTTTAGCCGTTGAGTTGTTAGACTAGAGTCTTAGACTTAGTGTAATGTTGGGTTCCGGCCGTAGCTTCGCCGATGACTTGGTTTATATTATGCTATATATTTGAATTGCATGACAGGGAGATTAGTCCTACGTGCCCAATGTTGCGGCACGCGAGTCGAATTTTTGGGACCGAGAGATTAATTATCTCTTTGGTTGTTTTTAGTTTGAGCTTGTTAGCTCGGGCGCCACTGTTTCATTTATTTCGCTTCCGCATATGTTTTGAGTTATTGGCGTATCGCCGTTATGGCCCTACCCATTATTTGCTATTTGTTTGTTGTTATTTGTTTCCCGGCGGCACGACCTTGGGATTTCGTCTTGGGATCCGGGTCGGGTCGTCACAGTTGGTATCAGAGCTAATGGTTAGCTGTCTGCCAGGATAGGTTCCTTGGCCTAGTTTGGGGGTTGGTTTTGTGTGATTTGTTATATCTTAACGTCGAGAGTTATAGTATGTTAAGATGTTTGAACTAGAATGGGTGTTAGCACTAGTAGAGGTGCCGGTATTGATAATTATAAGGTGGTACTAGTAGTATCCATGATTGGGAATCCACCGGAGAATTGGTGGCAAATATTATGATATTGTGATTCAATATTTATGGATTTTCACAGAATTAGCTCATTAGAGTAAGAGTACTTAGTACCGAATGAGACTAGGAAGACTCCATGAATTGTGAAAGAGTTAAGGATTAAGGATAAAATATTACAGGCAATTTATTCCATAACAGCTTGCGAATTTTAGAGGGGCTGTGGACTATACTCATGAGAAAAAGTTAAATATTAAGGAACGCACCTGAGAGAGGACCTCAGGGAATATTAAGGTTGATGATGTGGTTAGAGGGCAGTTGGTACCTCCTGAAACTGTGTAGGCAAATCCGTGGACTAGTAAGCGGAGTGATGCTTTTACCTAAAGTCATAGATGAAGAGGTGATAAATTGTTGTATAAATTTCGTTTGAGAAATGGGACACCAAGTGTAGGTGTTGGAGCAATATAGACAAGTGTTTAGTTTATGGTGGTGATCACATTAGAATGGATTGCCTTAAATTGAGGATTAATGACTCTAAAAGCGCTAATAAGCAGTCTAGTGACCCTTAGTGAAATGGTTATAGACGAGCTAGGGTTTGAGGTTGTTTGCGTACGTGGCGGTTGGCCACTGCGGAGTTTTGAGACCTACCTTGGATAGGAGGTAATTCATTATACGGATATTATGGTTGCTATTATCGCTATTATGAGTGCACGTTGTATCGGTAGCTCATATGCATTAATACATACATTGCATTGTGTGTTGAGATTTAATTATTTTTGCTTTCCTCGATTTATGGATATTATTGAGGAGGATGTCCCGGTATGGGATTGGTTTATGGTTTTGGGTTGAATCTTGATCTGTCGGTAGGCAATCAATTATGGTATGAATATGTGATTTTGGTATGCCTATATATATGGCAATGTCATGCATATATGAAGAATGTATATGTGATAATGTTACTAGGGGTGATCACTAGTGGTGTGTTAAATTTGTATGCTCTATAGAGATATGTGTAATTTTGTAAGTAAAATAATTATACATTATTGTGTGATTTTTATGCGAGAAGGATGCGCTTGAATCGCACGATTGATACTTGGTGGTTCTGAGATGGATTACGGTTATTACGAGCGAGTATACCGTTAAATCGCGACTAATAGGGTGTCGTTGCCGCGCGAGAGTATTTCGTGTGTGTTTTGACGAATACGAGATTTTGGACTAAGGTAATGAAAGACTTTACATAGTTTTGACGGTTGTGAGTACTAGAGTGAATGTTACCTCTTTTCTTTGGAGTTACTACGGAAGTATTGTTAGGCGAGTATAGTGAATATACGAACCTTGTTATTTGTTAGAAACACCATTGTCTAGAAAATTATCACGAGGGAATTTTTATGCGTACGTCTTCTCGGTTTTGTGATATAAACATGTATGAATAGTTTAGAAATCTCATGTGCTATAATAGCTGTTTGATTAACTGATATGCATGGTTATGAGTTACATGAGTTTTATGCATTACATGAATCGTGGGAATTACATGGAGTATATGAGATGATGTATGATGATACTTGGTTATTTATATCTTTGCATGATATACACGTGTGTACATGCGACATCGCTAATGATAGGAATTTTATCATTTCGTTGATGATTAAATTATGAGTAAAATATATTTGTGATTATGAAGTATAGACATAGCTATTAACACATGTATATGTATTTAAGGAAAATTAATGTATGATCTTTATATATGAGCATGCATGGTAGATGCATTTTGTTAAAAGAAAAGACATGGTTTACAAAAGCAATAAATATGTCTAACGGAAATAGTTGTATTTGAGTATGAACATGCTTATATGCATTAGTAAGCAATGTAATTTGTTTAGAGTATAGCAAGATAAAATCTTGATTCTCATGCCTTATGAATATACCATGATTACACTGTTGCATGATTATGTGAGACTGTAGTAAAGGATGCTTAAGATTTTTCTCATAGCCCTTCGCATCCTTGCAACGAAAGCTTTTGAAATCCAATTTAGCCGGTACCCTAAATTGGTGATCAAAAGAGGTTCGTTGGTGGACTAGGATTGGTAGTAAGTAGGTTAGAAATTGACTAAACCTCTTACCATAAGAAAAGGAAAATAAATGGAATAAATTTTCACATGATGCTATTATGTGCTCTTATGTGCATTGTCTATGATTTGGAAGTTGCGAGTATGACTTGCATGATCCTGAATGTTAACTTACTTGTTTTAGAAGTGTGTTGTGGAACACTCTTCCTTAAGTTGTGAATTGCTCTATCGGCCATCTTTACCTCTCATGATTTAGAATTCTTGTATTTATATTTCATGTTGTAGCTCCGAAGCATATAGTTTCGGGAGACTTATGTTTATAAAGTCCTTGGATACGCTCCGATGATATATTTGGAATTCACATGCTTAATTAATTAGTCATGGAATTTGTGAGTGCTATGCGACTCAAGTATGAGTCAAGATATTTTCAACCTAAAGTGCTTGGTATTATGGTTATTGAAAATTTTTGAACTTGTGAATGTGGGATTTTTGGTAGTTTGATTTTTGCCTACTTGGTTGATTTTTAAGATAGTAGACTCGGAGACTGAGTCTAGGTTTATGGTTTGAGTGGGGATAAGGAGTATGAGTTCACGATGAACCAAGATGGGTTTTGACTTTCAAGAGTAGAGTTTGTGTTCCTTCGCTTGATGATTGTGATGAAGCTGAAAGTATACTATCCAATGCGACATGAATAGCGGATTATGTGTCGAGGTGTCTCACTTGTCAGCAGGTGAAGGCGGAACACCAAAGACCCGCGGGGTTGTTGCAGCCGTTGGATATCCCGGAGTGGAAATGGGAACATGTTACGATGGATTTTGTTTCGGGGTTTCCGCGTACTCGTAGAGGTTTTGATGCCGTTTGGGTTGTTGTTGATCGACTCACGAAGTCGGCTCATTTTATTCCGATTGCGATGACTTATTCATTGAGTCAGTTAGCGGCATTGTATGTGCAAGAGATTGTTAGATTGCACGGGGTTCCAGTTAGTATTGTTTCGCATCGATCCGAGATTTACATCGAGGTTTTGGCAGGCTTTGCAAGAAGCTATGGGGACCAAGTTGAATTTTAGCACAGCTTTTCACCCTCTCGACGGACAGTCGGAGAGAACAATTCAGATACTTGAGGATATGTTACGGGCTTGTACGATTGATTTTAAGGAGTTGGGATACACACCTTCCTTTGGCGGAGTTTGCGTACAACAATAGTTACCAATCGAGCATCAGGATGGCACCGTATGAGGCTCTTTATGGGAGGAAGTGTAGATCTCCTATTTGTTGGGATGAGGTTGGAGAAGCAAAATTATGGGGTTCAGAGATTGTTCAGCAGTCAGTTGAAAGTGTGAAATTAATTCGAGATAGATTGCTCACCGCTCAAAGTCGACAGAAAAGTTATGCGGATAATAGAAGGAGAGATTTGGAATTTCAGGTTGGAGACTTTGTATTTCTTAAGGTATCGCCTAGAAGGGGTACTAAGAGATTTGGGAAGAAAGGGAAATTATCACCGAGGTTCGTTGGACCTTTTGAGATTCTTGAGCGAGTTGGGAGTTTGGCTTATAGGGTGGCTTTACCGCCGTCTTTATCGGAGATTCATGATGATTCCCATGTTCTTGAGTATGAGGAGATTACATTCCAGCCGAACTTGTCTTATGTTGAGCAGCCGGTGAAGATACTTGACACCAAAGAGCAAGTTTTGAGGAGCAAGAGAATTCCATTGGTGAAAGTTCTTTGGAAGAATCATGAGATCGAGGAAGCAACTTGGGAGACCGAGTTGGAGATGCGTGAGAAGTATCCTCATTTGTTTGATGACCACGGTAAGAATTTAGGGGCTAAATTCCTTAAAGTAGGGGAGAATGTAAAACCCTGAATTATGGCTTGCTTGTGTTATGCATGGATTCATACACTTATAATCATCATAAACATGTTCATTTAGCTCACTCATATGTTTGGAGTCAATAGCATGTTCGTTGACGTCGTTTGAGATGCACGTATGCATTTTTCTTTCGCGAGATGCTTTGAATCTCGGGTTTGTGATTTATGTTGTTAACACATGGATAATTGTTAGAGGGCATTTATAGCATCATTTATATGCCTTGGAGATTGGTTGGATGCTTGTAGCATTGTCGGTTTGGTTGCTAGTTTGATTCTAGCGCTAACCCTTCTCCGCTTTGACTTTTCGTTGTCGTCGGGAGAGTTTTGCCTCGAGTTCTTGGCCTTGTTTTGTTGAGGTTTGAAGCTTGATTGTTTTGGATATTGATTGGAGGTTATTAAGGTTAGATTGTAGACCATTTTTGGCTTGGAAGGACTCAAGAATACATGCGGGAGAGTCCGGGACCGAGCAAGGAAACAAGAAAAAGTTGGAAGTCGGTCTGATGATGCGCCGCATCATGCATGAAGGATGCGACCGCATTGGTCCTTAAATCGATTACATGATTTTGCTTCTGCTTTGCGCCCGTCCGATTTTTATCCCCTTAAACCCAATTTAAACCTAACCTAAACCTATCTTATTAGCTTAAACTTGTCTTAAACATCTATTAGGGGTATTAGGGGTTGATTAAGGATAAATAATCCCATTTAAATCAAAACCAAGATCCTCTCACTTTGTCGGCAAAAACGTATACGACTTCTTCTACTTGTGTCTTCTGAGCACTCAAGGAGACCTGGGAGGAAGCTTGAGAGAGGCGATTCTAGGGCTTTTGAAGGGCTCAATCTCGAAGCCATTGCTAGGATCTTCTTCCCCATTCAACCCGTGAGTTTGAAGAGAGAGAGAGGAGAACGACTTCATCTCTAGGTTTCGGGTTTGACAGTTTGTGAGGGCTGATTTCGGGTAAGTTTCTACCTCTCTTCCTTTTCTTTTTTGGCTCCATTGACCCTAGGGAAACAACCATTTGTGCTATGTGAGGTCAATGGAAGCAATTGTTAGGGTTTGTAGAGATGCATGAACCCTAGGTCTTCAATTGATGATAGAGTTTGATTGAACCTATGTGAGACCATGATTTATATGAAATTCATGTGTTAAATAGTCTATTGAACTTGGTTATGTGAATTATCCATGAGTATTGAACTTGATTTGGTAGAGATACTTGGAGGGGGTTTTTGCCCTAATTATGTTTTGGCTTACAAATTATTGTTGTGAGCTTGATTACTATGTTTTATATGTTTAGTAGAGCATATTAAACCATGTTGTGTGATTTAATCATGATTTGTAAAATATGATTGGTAAGGTGTCAACAAGGAATTTATGCACAAAATTGCCAAATTGTTCTAAGTTGCATTGTTAAGTAATTTGTGGGGTTTATGTGAGTTTATTGAACATTGGGATCATGGTTGTTGGCGATAGTATGAACATAGGGGGATGTTGAAGCCCATGCTTCTATTCCTTGAATTTTCGGAAAGTTTAGATTGGACTCAACGGAGTCAACCTTTGGGTTAGTATGAATCCTAGGAACTATAATCTTAAGTCCTACGGAAATTTGGGTAGAATTCATGGAGGTCGAGCCTCCAAGAAGTTTTGAAGTGTGTGAAGCACACTTGATTATGAGAGCTTATATGATTCTCTGTTGTGATATTTATGCTAGTTGTGGATGAAAAGCATGACTAGTTTGATGGTAGAGTGTTTACCTACTTGTTTTGAGCATATGAGTATATATTACTTGTGCTTGGGTTTTGAGTCCAGCTGGAGTCGGTCTGTTGAGTCTTTGGTGGGACGATACATCGTCTTCACGAATTATGAGATTCGTGATCGCGATGGATCGCCGTGCCGGGTTTGCACACACCCCTCCATCGATGGCCACGGTGGGGAAGTAGTTTATCTCAGTTGTAGTAATACACATGACTTTGATAACTATGGAACTCGAGCAGAGATCTTGGGGACGTCGATATCTACGAGAGGGATATCGAGGGCACATAAAGGTTTTGCACGTGTTTTTGCAGAGCGACACGCCGCGAAGAATTGGTAATGGTATCATATCCCTTTTATATGAATTGTTTCACAAGTGCTTATGTGAATAATGTGCTTGGTGATTTGGATATGATAGGATGGATAATTTGGTTTCATAACTGTTATACTTTATAGATAACATGTTGTTTAAGGTTGTTAAGCATAAATGCTTAAACATGTACATTATTTGAATGATGTATTATGCCAAAAGCATGAGTTATTGTTGTTAAGCTTATATGCTTGACATAAATATTATGGGAATGCTATGTTATAACAATAACATGAATTACTGTTGTTAAGCTAATATGCTTTAACATGAATATTATTGAATGTGGTATTATGCCGTAAGCATGAATTATTGTTGTTAAGCTTATATGCCTTGACATGTAAATTATTGGAATGCTATGTTATACCAATAACATGAATTTATGATCGTTAAGCATAAAAATGCCTTGACATGGATTTTAGTGAGATGTTATACTACAATGATAACATGTTTTATTAATGTTGAGCATGTATGCCATAACATGATTCTGTTATAAAAGGTTATTATGTAAAGATAGCATGATGTAAATTATTATTGAGCATTATGCCATGATAGGAAGTTATGGTTAGTAACTTACTAAGTCTTTGTGACTTACCTTTTATTTGTTGGTTTTTTTCCCTAGATTCGAGCCGAGCGTGCGGATCCAAGTAAATCAAGAAGATTGCGTTGACAAAGTATTCTTTTGGCAAGGTTGCTACTTAGATAGTTTATTTGCTTTTGGTGAGGTCGTTGGGAAAGATGAAGTTATGTAAACTTCATGTTGGGTAGCAAACCTAATTATGATTTGTAAATAATTGTAATTGTTGTTTAGCCTATTCTTTTGGTAGCCGACAAGTAGTAGTCATGCTTGATATATATTGGTGGTTATATTTCCATACGTTCTCTTGATGTTGGTACTTGTATTGTTGGTAGCCGACTTGTGTTAGTCGCGCTTGGTAAACTTGGTGATCATGTTCTAATATGCTTTCATTATAGCAAAGTATTATGTTTGTTTTCCGGCATGTTTTTAGCCGTTGAGTTGTTAGACTAGAGTCTTAGACTTAGTGTAATTTTGGGTTCCGGCCGTAGCTTCGCCGATGACTTGGTATATTATGCTATATATTTGAATTGTATGACAGGGAGATTAGTCCTACGTGCCCAATGTTGCGGCACGCGAGTCGAATTTTTGGGACCGAGAGATTAATTATCTCTTTGGTTGTTTCTAGTTTGAGCTTGTTAGCTCGGGCGCCACTGTTTCATTTATTCCGCTTCCGCATATGTTTTGAGTTATTGGCGTATCGCCGTTATGGCCCTACCCATTATTTGCTATTTGTTTGTTGTTATTTGTTTTCCGGCAGCACGACATTGGGATTTCGTCTTGGGATCTGGGTCGGGTCGTCACAACTTCTATGTATGACATACAATGCTCGCTTACCCCAATGACTTGTAATAGCTAAGATTATGCTAACACAGTGGGCTTTAAGGTGAATAATAATGAACATGAAGTTTTTTTGATCAATTCCATATGACTCACTTGACAGTTAAAACAAAGACAAGCATTGGTAAGAAGATCATTAGGTCTTTATTTAGCTTGTAATATAAGGCCAAGGTGATGGGGGATTTGATGGAAAGGGATTGGAATTCATAGTGAGAGAGTAAGACTACCATTTATCCCTCATACTTCCAAGCAAAAGGAAGTTTTCCCTATTTAGGCTAGGACCTGCAAAGACTACAAGTAGGGGTGCTTTTAGTTACTTTTCACTTTTCTTCTTTCCCGCCCCCCAAACTTGTTTTGGGCACTAAATACTTCTAAAAATATCTCATCATTTTTCTCAGCAGAATTTTTCTAACATATTTTCTTTTGAAAGCTATGCTTCCATTTGAATCTTTGTTGCACTCTTCTTCTTCCGTTTTATTTTGGTCGATACATAATTTTTTCTTTTCTTTTCTTTTTTCTATTTTTTTCGACAACGAAAAGAAGAAGTCTTCAGAAAAATAGCCTAACTGAAAAGAAATGGTCCTCATAAATCAAATTCCCACCCACATCCTACTCTCTCAAAGGGTAGGCTAAAAGTGTATAGGCTTTTAGGGTTAAGTTAATGTGGGTAATAGAAACGATGTCGAATGGGGGTTTAATAGTGTGCTTAGCACACTCCATTCTTTTTCATTAGGCTCAAAGGGGACACTAGGGATATTTTTAGTATAGGTCAGGGAATATTTAGGCTTTAACGATCCAAAGATGACCTAAGTCATTTCTTAATGCCAAATGCTCATGTAGTTTTTAAAGCAAGTAAGACACACAAAATATCATATCAACTATGGGAATTGTGGGGTTGAATGTTTAGCATCACTGGATTTCACATAAGCATTCTCTAATACATATGGTAGGAACAATTGAGACTAACATGCAGACATGGTTCGAAAGTGTGCTTGAGATATATAAATGAGAAAAATCCAAGGGATCTAACTAACAAGCAATTGACCCTAAGTCACAATTTAATGCAACAATTATGTTCGAATGGCTATGCATCATATTCTTGTGCATATCTAGTTGTAATGAAGTAGGTGCTATAAACTTTATAAAGCTATTCTAATCAATCCATAATTAAGACTGGTGTGGGTGCATGAAGAATTTGGAGAAAAGTAAAAGTTTCACAAAATCAAGTAAATTCCAAAAGGATCTACGGACTAGCTATGCGGTTCATTGCATTAACTCCTCATTGACTACGACTAGCATTACCACACCTAAACTCGAGGATGAAAATTTTGAAATATTTTATTTTTTTGATTTTTTTAATAAGAAAATTAGAGATGTTCATGACACAATTGATGATGGGTTCCCACGAGAGGAATCCACGAGCATCCAATGTGAGTGAATTCCGTCAAGGCAACACCTCCGAAAATAAAAAAATTTAAAACAGAAAAGCGGTGAAGAGTTAAATGGTCATCGAGAAAGAAAATTTTCTTCACCCAAAAACATAGCCTAACTTCATTCCTCCTTAGGCTAGGACCCGCTAAGACTCGGCTTAGAATCCCCCCCCCCCCAACTTAATTTCTATTTTGTCCTCAAAATTGAGGAACATATGAGAGGATTGATGGGGATGGACAAATATAAAAAGGACGTAGCAGGCCCACCTAACGAAAGAGGATGGAACTTGGGCCTCGACTCACGGTGAGTTGGGCGGAAATAACGAATGAGGAAGAAACTGGGATCGTGCTGTGGCGCCCCATACAAAGTTGGAGACATTTTGTCCCACGGTGTTAATCCAACCGAAAAATTGAGTTTGGTCGGCATGCATTTGTGCTAACCGCCGACTCACCATATCGCTTGGAGGACAGCTTCCTCCAACCGTTGAGATCTCCACAAGTGGGTCCTCCTCCTCCTCTTCGGGTTCCTCCCCGTGAGGAACCCTCACTCTCGGCTGCTGCTGGTGCTCAAACAAATGGCTCTAGTAATGGCCGGACCAGCCTTAAGCCTCTCCGTGTTCAGGCCATCTCACGCCCGCCTCCTACACAACTCAATGATCAAATGCGGAACGCGAACCCCGTGATTCGTGGCACCTCTAATAAGGGTCTTGATTTGGCCGTTGATCGAAGGCCGACATCAATGTACCCACCGGTCATAATGGTGTAGGTCGACGCCTTTTAGCCCAAGTCACCGTATGTTGGTGACCTGAGGGCATGAGATCTACCACAATAATTTGAACACGGGCTTGGCCGTGTTCAGAAGGAAGGACTCCTCCATGGTGTGTGGACCGTAGGGTGGATTACGGTTTTGGGTCCATACAACACCAGGGAGGGCGATGGTCGCATTGACCACCTCGAGAGGGACAGGGGTATGGAGGTGTGTGCTATAATGATCAGCACCATCCGCAAAGTTGGATGTGTCGTAATAGATGCCGAGAAGCGGTTGGCCAATAAAATGGAGGCCATGAAGAAGGAAATGGTCGAGTTAACCGTGGACAAGCCCGGTTTCGGAGCCACAAAGCCACTAGAAAGAAGTCCCTTCACCCCAGAAATCGAAAATACGCCACCCCCGCAAGGAATAACCTTAACGTAGTTCAAAAAAGACTTCGAGAAGACGCGGGTATACGATTGGCTCAGGTCATATACGACACATATCTGAATGGTCACAGACATCAAGGTGCTTAAGATGACAGCTTTCGAGGGTGCTCTCCAAGGCAAGGCGCAAGCATGGCTGGGGAGAGTTCCTCACGGATCGATTGGTAGTTGGGAAAAGCTCAGGAAAAGTTTCTTGGAAGAGTTCGATACTACAGGGCCCACGCCCAAGAATAGGTTCAACCTCGGCAAGATCAAACAAGGCGACCATGAGTCTTACAGTACCTATCTCAAGCAGTTCGAGGAGATGCTCGAGCAAGTGACATCGACCATCGACCCCGAGATCACTTTCTGTTATCTGAACAACATGAGGCCAGGGCTATTGAAAACCATATGGACAATGAATGCCAACGCCTCAAAAGCAGAGTTGCTGGCTTATTCACACTTGTTCTGCTCCATAAAAAATACTAAGGGTGACAATCCCAAAGGAGAAGACAAGACTTAGGATAGCTCGGCCACACCAGCTGACCAGAGCCAAGAGGGCAGTAACCGCTCACGGAGAGATCAGAATATAACCTCCACTCCTGGGCAGAGATTCAGAGAGCCACAGTTTATACCCCTGACCATGACTCGGGAAGATATCATGTTCTAGGTCGGAGATGTCCTGCCTATCCCATATCCACTGGATCCTAAGTTCGCTCACACCAGGGACAACTCCAAGTACAATGACTACCATCACGACCACAGTCATGACACAAAAACCTCAGAATGTGTTGAAGTAAGAAATTCAAAAATTGATCAACGCAGGAAAACTTTATCGATTCAGGAAGGACTAGAGAGTGGTCAACAATGCCCAGGACAATCGGCGCACACAACCCAATAGAAGAAAAGGCATCCAGGCCCCTTAGATTCAGGGGTTATGAATGTTATCGTGGAAGAAATGTCGAGCACCCCTCAACTCGGCAGACACATCTACGCATCGACAAAGTCCCAATGCACCTCGCTATCCAATGAGCAGAGAGCGAGCATTTATTTTGCTTGGCCGAGCTAGCGAGCACCCCACTCGCCTTTGAATAGCCGGTGATTTCTACCCTCATCAACAACCGGCAAGTCTATTAGTGTTGATCGACCCATCGCATGCAGGATATAATGAACTATTCTTGCTTCAGGGTCTAGAACTAACAGATTCCCCGCCATACCCATACTGAAAACTGGAAGGCTTCACCAACCAAGTGGGGGGTGAAAGGAACTATTGACCTAGAAGTCTTCATCGGGGATGGAGCTCAAACTTGGGAAGAAACTATCACTTTCCTGGTGTTAGAACTCAAGTCCCCATACAATTGCATCTTGGGCGCTTCAGCCATGGCTAAATTTGAGATGGTCGCCTCTATCCCTCACCGTAAAGCTAAATTTTACTCGACGGGTAGGGTAGAGTGCTCAACAAGAAGTCGCTGGAAATATCGAATATGTTTGCAACAGTCAAAGAAAGAAACAGAAGCTCATCATCCCAACTCCCGAGCAATAAATCAAAATCTCCATGAAAGATGAAGTTAGCCTACCTCCACCAACAACGATCCCTGCGCGCAAGATCGAGCATCCCCCTGCGCAGGCCATCTAAATGTATAAACAGGCAAGACCCTCAGCCCTGTTGAGGGTCATTATCATTTTCAATTAATAAAATAGGCAGGTTATTTCATTAAATTGTTAATATATTTTTGCTTATCATATACAAATTGCTTTCGGATTGCTTGGCAAGACCTATTCCCAAGCCGAGTAGGAAGGGCCATGCCCGGTCAACCTTCCACTATACCTAGGTGTTAGTGGACAAATCTTGTCCTCTAAGCGAGCAAGATAGGGCGTACAAACGTTGAACATGGCCAAGCCCGGTTAGCTGGTCGCCGCTCAAAGTTGGGCCATGCCCGCAAGGCAGTCATCAGGATGCTCACCCCAGGGTGATAAAGGTCATGCCTGCTCAAAGACTTAGCCATACCCAAGCACTTAGTCTGGGTAAGAACGCTTCCCCGAGAATTCAAACTTAAAGTAATATGTCAACTAAAATAGCCTTATTATTTTCAAATCATTTCTGCACAAGTTTGCATGCTCGATTAGCTATGTTCGTATTATGCTAGTTATGCCCACTGAGATAGCCCATACATGCATCCTAGGACTAATCAAATGTAGGAACAATGCACGGGACACCAATCGAGCAGAACAAAATTTCATTAAAAATTAGAAAAATTACATTTGGAAAGCAAAACAGATTGGCGCGCAGGCCGGACATAAAAATATATATTTTAAGCTTGGTCGGGGAGAGGCAGAAAACTCTTGGCAGTGGCCTTGTAATGTAACTCGTATGAAGTGTTCAACTCTTTACGAGCAGCCTTTTTCGATGCAGCTTTGGCATCGACCTCCACAAACATTTGCTCGTTGGTTTTCTTAGTTTGATCCTCAGACTCCAAGGCCTCGATCAGCGAGTAGACATTGACGTCCTGTAACGTCGGAGGGACCCAATGCTCACACCCAGTAGCAGCATCAGCTTTGGCAGGAGTTTCCATTTCATCCTTGGTGTACAGGACCAAGTCATGAAACTAGAGAGCAGTATCATCATAAGGGTCGAGCACGACCCATTCTACCATTGTCTCCATGCTCACAAAGACCATAGCCGAAAGCATCCTCGTAATATGATTTGTCACGTGGGAGAAGTAGGGAATGATATCAATATCCACGGTAGATTCAAAGTCTGGGGAACTCTTGAACTCCTGCACCGTCGTTTCTTTGGCCGCTGCTAGCTTCTTTACAAGCTCGACCATGATGGGCGCGTCCTTGAAGGCCTGCATTTTGAGAGCATCCCACTCTTTTTGCAACTGTGGCCACTGTAATGACATCGCCTCCACCAAAGCCTACTCCTTTTTTAGTTGGCCCACGAACTCAGTCTTTTCAGCGGACATCACCCCATTCTGAGCGACCAGCAAGATGTTGCGCTCGAGCAGCTCAACTTCCTTCTACTTGGCGGTAGCCTCTTGCTTTTTAAGCTAATTGGCCAAGTCAGAAACCTGCTCAAGTTTCCTATTTAATACGGCTTCTCGACCAACGCTGTCGGTCTATGTCTTCTTGTGAGCCTCTTTCTCCTTGCTGTAGCGATCAAACAAATTGGTTCAAGTAGAGGCAATCTGCTAACAAAACACAAAACAATTAGTATGAAGACAAATGAGAAAAGCAGCTTCTTCGGCTAAAAGAATGTTATCACTTCTTACCTCGCTCAAACAAAGGCTGACATGTTGGACCAAAACATGGCCGGCTGTTTTCCGGTCAAGCGCAACGCCGTCATGGATAGCCCACTCTGTAATGCCCTTGCCCACCAAGCCAACAGGACCCCTTGGGACCGACTAGGGTGCCCTGAAATGCCCGCCCGCGCCCCCCTTTTTAGGGAAAGATGCGGGAGGGACATCACTCTTTCCATTCCATCCTCCCTTGTTTAGGCGAAGACGAAATTAAAAGTGCAGAAAGAATGTTGTCAAAAAGCGCGTTGAATACGTCTCGATCACCGAGTGAGCTTTGGCCCATTATGAGAGCTTTGGATTTTTCCATATCGCACCCTCCATTGTTTAGGGGAAAATAAGATACAAAAAACGCATCAGCCTTTTCATTCCCATCATCTCTTGTTTAGGGGAAAACGAAAAAGTGCAAAAAAAAGGATGTTGCGAAGGCACGTGGGAACACTCCCAGCCTCACTATGGACTTTTGAAAAATTGCCTTAGGTCATTATGAGTGTGCATTGGTTTTCACCGTATCTCACCCTCCCTTGTTTAATAGAAAATAAGATACATAAAATGCATCACCCATTTCATTCACATCGTCCCTTGTTTAGGGGAAAACGAAAAAGTGCAAAAAAAAGGATGTTGCGAGCCTCACCATGACCTTAGACTTATTTTGGATCGCTATGAGTGCTTTGGGCTCCCCATATCTCATCCTTCCTTGTTAAGGGGAAAACAAGATGTAGGAAATGCATCAACCTTTCATTCTTATTCTCCCTTGTTTAGGGGAAAACGAAAAAGTGCAAGAAAGAATGTTGCGGCCCTCACTATGATCCAAAATGTTTTAAAAGAGTCGCCATCTTTATTTTAAGGAGAAATAAAGAAAAACCAAAAATAACCAGAGTTTGTAAAAAGTGGGTTCGGGGGCTAAGTTACGAGTTGGGAAGGTGTTAGGCACTCAACTCGCCCTTTCGGTCTCAAAAAATAGTTTTTGGCTAAAATATGATTTTTATTATATTTTTCTAGCAAATAAATAAAGCATTAAAAGCATATATATCCGTGTCTACATTATTTACAGACTTGCAGCCACCTCCTTCCAATAATTACAAATATACTTAAAAATATTTGACCATAATAACGGCTCTTTTGGTGCTATTTTCTACATAGATCCGGGCAGCATAACTGCTTATATTTTTTACATTGGGCCGGATAGAAATATCACTTTTATAATAAAAACTCTTAAAGGCTCACCTTTAAGAGCGTGGGTTTGCTCGCTTTGTCCTTCAGGGAGAGGAAGTCTTTTTGCTGCTGCTGCGATTCGGGCAGAATAACTGCTTCCGAAAGTTGCTTATGGGCATCGTAACACGGGCGGAACGCGTTTTGCTTGTTTGCTTCGGGCGGGGAATCGGCATAACAACCTTGCTGGCGGATTTGACCTTTGATTCGGCGAGCAACCGCTCTTTTTTGGGAATTTGGACCGGGAAATAGGGTGGAATCTTAGCCGGGCCGGCTAAGGTTCACTTTGATCGGTTGGTTTTGTGTTTGGAGGAGATTTAGCGAACTTCGAGGCTTTATAGGAGGAGGGAACTCTATCGCCTCAGACAAATGTAAAATAAATGCACAACGTTTAAGTGAGAAAATTTCTCGGCCCCTGAAAACTGAAATGGACACCTCTATTTATAGGAGAGAGGAGGGACACCGTTGTCTTTAAAATTTCTTCTTTGTGCTCCATCAACTTGTACCGTGCGCTTGAGAGCTTGTACTAATTCTCAAATCGTAATCACTGTTTGGGCTCTGGGCACCAAACCCATGCATTCTGGGCACCGCGCCAGCTTCCCTTGGTGGCAGCGCGTGGCTTCCAAACTTAGCCTCCTTTTTGACACTCTGACCCCTGTATTTCACTGTTTTACGCATCATGCTTTGTCTTTTGCATTTTTAAACCATGTAACTTGACATTTGTTAAGTTTAAACAGATCTTGATATCGCATGTCAATGTTACATAACAGGGGGTACGAACTTGGGGTGACTACAGCGACTTTAGGCAGGTATCAAGGCTTCTTATCTTTCAAATCGGTTGTATGCTGATCAGCCTGTTTCTTCCATTTTCTAAACAGGGCAAGCTGCTTAATTCCTAAAATAAAACAATGGAGCGATAAGTACAGTTACAAGGAACGAAACATACTCAAGACAAATAAAGTTATAATGGTCAGCGAGCAACCATCTCTGTTCTCAAACACGGGCCGACAGCTTGCCCCAGCACCAAGCCGCTGGCACTCAGCGCAGTCAATCTTAAATTTCTGCCAGTGGCAGTCACCCTAGTATGGATGGGTCACCTCAGGTTCATGGGTCAAAAGGGGGTCTATCCCAGGTAGGTCTGTACGGAGGCCAGCGGCCATGCACAGGTTTTTTTGGATTGCATACTAGCTCCTTCCAATCGAGCAAGAATTTATGGCCTACTCGTTTCTCATTTTCCTCGCGAAAAACAAGTGCAGTTTTCAGCGCCAACAGACGCGCGGCCTTCCTAGAGCTTAAGTCCTGCTTGGAAGCCTAGGGGATCTTCATTTCATCATTTACAGTGGGCTTAATCGGCCACCCAACCCAGGATCCAACTCTTAGAGCTCTCCTGTCCCAGGCCTTAACTTTACCGGGAACATCACTTAAAAGCCTCAAAAAATTGGAGTTTGACCTAACCCCAATGCCCCCACCAGTGCTCGGGACGAAAATAAAGAGCTTTCGGAATAGGAACATGTCTGGCTCAAAGCACAGCAAAGGATAGGTCACAGTAAAGGCCATGATTGCCCGGACGGTGTTCAACATTAAATCGCAAGGCATGGCCTTGGTCTCGAGGAAAAAATCTACAAAGAAGGGTTCCTACGAAAGGAGTAGTCCAACTTTAAAGAAATCCGCAAAAAATAGGAGTCCTTCTCATTGATTGCAGGATAACACCATCCGGCGGGCACGTCCATCTTGTCCACCCTGTAAGTTTTGGAGTTAACACCAAGGGAGGTAAGCCACTCAATCACCTTGACTGTTGTTTCCAAGGAGGCCCAGTGTGCAGCATACAAGGTCTCAACGACATTTACCAACCATTCGGGATCCTCATCGTCGGGAGCGACCTCATTTCCAGAAACGACCACATTTCTAGATCGTCCTGTTTTTTTTATTCTGCGGGCTATTGGGACATTGGAGCTCGATCCACCCGATTTGGAAGCTTCTTCAGTAGTCTCCCTTTGTTCGGGGCGTACCTCATCGGTCATGGGCTCCTCCCTCTCAACTAGCTGTACGGGGCCATGCCCGCCAACGGCCTCTCCACACCCAATACTTTCCTCTCCAAATAGGCCATGCTCGCCCGTGGCTTGCTTGTCATCAAGAGCTAATTTTTCCTAATAAGCTTACCTTCGGATTATGACATTAAGAGCCAATTTTTCCTCACCGACTCGGTCAAGATTATGACATCAATTGTCATCACACTTGGTTTTTTTGGTGGCTAAAACGTTATATACATACATCCATACATATTAAACAATGAAAAAATGAGAAAAAAATGAGAAAAAATAAGAGAGATAGAAGAAAAAAATACTACTCAAAGTGAAATCATAACCTATTTTTTTAATAAAAACAATGAAAACTTGTGAAAACATAACGTCAACTTTGATTTGATTCCCGTAGGGATGACAATCATTAAAAGGTCTCTCTAGATTTTTTTCTCTCTAGCCGTTTGGTAAGCCTTGGACGCTGAACTATGGAACCGGCCACGGCCGAGGAGGGGATTGGTGGTCCTCCTCCTCCGCGCCACCCCTCTCCTACAAAAAATCGTTTGCTTGACTATTTGCTGATCTATCTTCTTCTGCTTCTATACCCAACAATCTGCCTTTTATCCCTCCAGCTACATATAAAGGTGAGCCGGCCCTTCGCCTTTTCCCTGCCCAAGTCGCAGCCTTTGCGAAACCATTCCAGTATGCTCTTGTGGGTAAATTTTCCCATGGCTGGCCTTCATTGGATATTATGTGGAAAGAATTCCTAACCTTTGGCCTCAAAGCAGATGTTATTATTGGCCATCTAGACACAAAACACGTGCTGATCCAAACTCACCATGAGGCCGACTTTCAACGACTCTGGATCAAAGATCAATGGTACGTCAAAAAATTTCCTATGCGAGTTTTTAAATGGACTCCGGATTTCAGAGCAGACATTGAAAGTCCAATCGTCCCTGTGTGGTTTTCTCTTCCCAGTCTTCCCATATTTCTTTTTAACAAGCAAGCTTTATTCTCTATTGGCAATATGATTGGCACTCCGCTTCTTATTGATTCTCCCACAGCTAATTTAACAAGACCCAGTGTTGCTCGAATTTGCATTAAGGTTAATCTTACCAAACCTCTCCCCAAACGCATCTGGATTGATCTGAAATATCGGAAGGTTTACGGCCAGTTATTGTTGTTATTATTTATTGCCTGTTTGCCGACAAGGCCATGATAATTTTACATGCAAAGCCACCACTACTCATAAAGACGCGAGCAAGGAAAAACCTAAGGAAGCGGCTAATACTGGTAAGGAAAAACTATTTGATGAAAACCCTAAACAATCTAAAGCGGCGGTTTGGAAACCTAAAGATATCTCTACTGTTCAGCAAGAGCCCCAGGTCATTAATCTTGAAGCCAACAATCACAATTCTGCCAGTCCCTCTCATGCAGACCATGGAGATCTCCCAGAACCTACTAATGATGATCTCAACCATGGAAATCTCCCAGAACCTTCTAATGTTGATCCCAGTAAATCCCAACCTACTTTACCTAATACCACTCAAGCCGCCACTCAAAACCACACTAATAACACCCACAATAATAATGCTCCAGACCCTAGTGTTAATGGTGATGATGTTTCTCAGCTGGCTCCTTCAATTCCTCCAAACAGTAATTGTCCTCCCAACAATGAGCCCGATTTCAATGTTGACACGGAAGATGGCACGACAGATGAGGTCCCCAATATTTCTCCCAATAGATTTGCTGTACTTCAAACCTTTGATGATGAAGATCCGACTACCTCCACATGCAATTTGGAGGCTCTTAATCTTCTGGCAGGTTCTCCCAAGAAAAAATCCCGTAAGCCACCTATTGTTCCAGCAACGGATCGCACAACTCGATCTCAGATGGTTAATAAAACCCAAACTTGCCATACTTCTATGGTTTCCCATGTCAATTAAAACTTTATTCTGGAATCTCCGTGGTGTGGGTAATGATAGTACCATTGTTCGCTTAAAGAAGTTGGTTTCACTTTATGAAATATCTTTCATCGCAATCTGTGAGCCTATTCTTGACTTATCTAAATTACCTTTCATTGCCAGGAAGCTCAAGTTTAAATTTTATTTTTGTAACAACGTTGGTTCGATATGGATTCTAGCAAAATCTGCCTTTAATTGCCATATTTATTCAGATTCTTTGCAGCATCTTACTCTTAGCGTGAAGCACTTCTCATGGGCCCAACATGTTTATATTACTGCGGTCTATGCCAAATGCACTAATTGGGAAAGACAGGAGCTGTGGTCTAACTTAATAGACCTTAGTTCGGGAATTTCTAGCTCGCCGTGGTTGGTTTTTGGTGATTTTAATATCATACTTGCCCCTCACGAAAAAATTGGCGGCTCGGGTTGGGACAGGCAAGGAGCTTCGGATTTTCAGGCCTGCATAAATGCTTCTGATCTATCTGACTTGGGCTTTCAAGGTAGTCAGTTCACCTGGTGTAACAATAGAGGTGGTCGAGCCACTATCTTCCAGCGTATTGATCGGGCAGTTTGTAATTCAACTTGGTCAAGCTACTTTTCATGAACATTGGATCATCTCAAGGACGTGCTTTCAGACCATTCGCCTCTTCTCATATCTATCAACACTTCTTCAGTCTATGCTTCTTCCTAATTTCGTTTTTTAAACATTTGGGCTTCTCATAAGACCTTCCTGGATACGGTAAAGGAAGCCTGGCAAGCTAATCAAAGGCGGAGCCAATGGTGCAATTCTCCAACAAACTCAAGGCTGTTAGGGCAGCTCTTAAGATCTGGAATAAATCGACATTCGGCAATATTTTTCAAGACATTAAGCAGGCTGAAGATGAGGTGCTGAAAAATGAATTAAAATACGAAGCAGACAATAGTCCATCTAATCGCGCTGATCTTCACTTGGCTGAGGCTAACTTAAAACGCAAACTAAAGCTAGAGGAAGAATTCTGGAAACAAAAATCGCATCTTCGATGGTTGAAAGACGGAGATGGCAACACTAAACTATTCCACGCTTCATAAGGCAAACCCGAAGTAAATTATCAATCCAGTATTTGGATATGCGTGGGAATATTGTTGAGTCAAAGGATATTAAAGAAGCGGCCTGTTGAATTTTATAAGGATCGCCTTGCGCATGTACTTGTGTCTCGATGTTGATCTTCTATCCAACTTCCCTTCTATTATTACAACAGCATCATCTTCATCTTGCCCCCCAATCGAAGAAATTAAAATCTTCTCCCCTTGGTGACAAATGCGGTTGGGCGGATGGTTTTTCAGGGAAATTTTATACGCTCTGTTGGGACATTATCGCCTCTGATCTACACCTTGCAATATCTGAATTTTTTGCCGGTTTTGAGCTCCCCAAGGCTTGGACTAGTACCCTTATTATAACCATTCCTAAAGTATCTCAGATAACATCTTTTAAGGATCTTAGGCCTATTAGCCTATGCAATTTTTGTAATAAAGTAGTTACAAAAATTCTTTCTACCCGGCTCGCCCAAATTCTCCCTCTCATAATATCGGATAACCAAAGTGCTTTTACCAAAGGTCGAGATCCAAGATAATCTCCTACTTGCTCAGGAATTGACACATCAGCTTAAGAAGAAAATCAATGGGTCCAATGTGATTATTAAGTTGGATATGGCTAAGGCTTTCGATCGGGTTTCTTGGGTTTTCCTTACTCAAGTTCTTCGGAAATTTGGTTTTTGCGAGTCCTTCATTGATATGGTTTGGAGGGTGATTTCAAATAACTGGTTCTCGGTCTCGATTAATGGCTTATCTGCTGGATTTTTTCCCTCTTCCCGTGGTCTGAGGCAAGGAGACCCCCTTTCTCCCAAATTTTTTATAGCTGCTTTGGTTCTTAGTCGTGGCTTAACAAGTTACAACATGAACATCCCAATTATGCTTTTTCCTCCTCTAGCGGGTGCCCTATTATTTCTCATTTAGCCTTTGCCGATGACGTTGTGATTTTTTGCAATGGCAATAAAAACTCTCTCATTCATCATCGCCTTCTCCTTGAGAATTATGAGAAGTACTCGGGTCAGTTAATTAACCAGAATAAGAGTTGTTTTATGGTTTCCAATAATGTTCAAAGCCGCTAGATCGCTT
>CM028377.1:32378000-32435565 GCA_013146195.2 Codonopsis lanceolata | reverse complement strand
TATGCTAGCTATCACTTATTCGTTGACTCGGTTAGCGACTTTGTATCCGGGAGATCGTGAGACTTCATGGCGTACGGTTAGTATTGTGTCCGATAGAGATCCGAGGTTCACGTCAAGATTTTGGAAGTCGTTGCGGGAAGCTTTGGGGACAGTTAGACTTGATGCAACTTTTCATCCACAAACGGATGGTCATCCGAGCGATTGATTCGATTTTGGAGGATATCTTTGCCCGAGCTTATGCATTAGTTTCAAGAAAGCTGGGATTCTCACTTACCTTTAGCCGAGTTGCGATATAATAACACTACGGTCGAGTATCAAGATGGCGCCGTATGAAGCTTTGTTGTAGGCGTAAGTGTAGATACCAATTTGGAAGCTTTGGGACTTTGGCCAGTGCAGAGTCGGTTGAGCGTGAAATTGGGAATCGTTTGCGCACCGCTCAAAGTAATGAAAAGTTATGCTTGGTTTCATCGAAAGCGAGATCTTGAGTTCCAAGTGGGTGATTACGTGTTCTTGAAGGTAGCACCAGGAGAGAGGTACTAAGAGGTTCGGCAAGAAAGGGAAGCTTGCCATTGGTCCATTTGAGGTTCTTGAGAGTTGGAACTTGTGTCATATTGCATTGCCACCTTCACTTTCGGAGACTCAAACGTATTTCATGTTTCCATGTTCGCGAAAGTATTTGAAGACGAGTCCCACGTGCTCGAGTATGAGGAGATCACGTAGGATATGCTTCTGATGGAAAGCCGTGAAGATTTTGGATACCAAGAACAAGTTCTACGAACCAAAGAATTCCCTTAGTCAAAGTTCTTTGGAGGAATCACAACATGAAGAAGCGCGTGGGAGACGGAGCGGAGATGCGAGCATCCACATTTATTCGGCGAACTTGGTAAGAATTTAGGGACTAAATTCTAAAGGAGGGGAGAGTGTAACGCCCATAATCTTGCATGTGCATTCTATGCTTGTCTTTATACTTTCTTGGTTGATTGTGAGCATGTTTACTTGGTATATATATGTTTTAGAATCATTCCTAAGTCATTTTAGAAGTCCATAACATGTTTAGAATCATATAAACTTGTTTGTTGAATCGCCGGTTTGATCGCGTTGAATTTGGCCTTAGCGATTCCTCTCGTTGCTCGTATTTGCTTCTATTTCGACGTACGAAGTGTTCGTTGAGTTCTTGGCTTTATATTCAGGTCTTAATCATGTTGAAACAAACCTCTTTCATGCCCAAGATATCCTAGTTTGATTGATGTTTGATTTGAGTTTAATCCGTTGCTCATTCGTCGGCATAGTTGCGCCTTGTTCTAGCTTGTTCGGGGGTTGTTCGAGATGCGTTTCCGACTTGTTTTGAGTAGGGTTAGACCTTAGAATGGTTGCCCAAAAGTTTGGGACCATTTAGATCAAGTTTAGATCAAGTTTTAGAGGTTACGGAGCGGCCGCACCTTGGGCGCCCGCCTCAAATGCAGGGAGCAATTGTGAATGGGCCGAACTTGGGGAGGCCCGGTTGTTGAGGCGGCCCGAGGTGGCCCCGCCTCTGCTTTGTCTTGTTACGGGATGATTTTCTCCTGTTCGAATTGGGCGACTTGTACTCTTCAAACCCATGTCTAAACCTATCCTAAACCTCCCTAACCCTTCCTACTTAAGTCCTAACATCCCTAACTAATTTTAATGATGGATTAAGAGCCCATTAGTGACCAATTAAGCCACCAAATCAGCCAAGAAAGGGACCACATTGGCTTGACACTTGTCCCACCCAACTTTTGACCACTTATAAGCCACAAATCAGCTCATTTCCTCTTCATTTGCTGAGAGCTTTTTCAAAAACGAATTTCATCCTCTCTCTAACTCTTCCATGGTTTCTTGAGGTCTCATCTCCATCTTCAATCATCCATTCATCATTTGGCCAAGAGTTCTTCATTAAAGTTGTAGAGCTCAAGAAGAGGAGCATTTCCATCCGATTGGTTTCCTTTATTGCTTTCTTTGGTGTATAACTAGTAAGTTACTTTCTTCATCTTCTTCTTTTAAGTTCTCATTGACCCTAAGGAAGCAAAGCCTATGGTGGTTGAGGTCAATGAGGACACATGTATGCCTTCCATGCTATCTTCTTGTGTGTTGAGATTTTGATCTTGTTAGGAGCATGTATAGGTTGAATTCTTGCTTGTGAAAGCCTATATTATTCTTTCATCTTGTCTATTCAAGGTTTTAAACATGTTAGAGACATGTATATTATTTGTTGTTGGAAGTTTGTTCATATGAGAATGCCCTAATTGGAGACTACATTATATGTTATTATGTTGTATGTGTTCTATCCTATGAAATGAACTCTATGTTGAACATGAAACACTTTGCATTGCCTTGGTGAATTTAATACCTTGTTGAACCTAGAAATGACCTAGGTTGGGTTATGAAGCACATAGCTTCAATTTCTCCAAATTTGGGAATTTAGAGCAAAGACTCATCGGAGTCGATTCTAGGGAAGATTTGAACTTGATAAACCCTAATTTCAATCCCTACGAAGTTTGGACAACGTTTGGTCAAGTTTACTCAATGTTTAAGTTGAGTTTATTTATGTGCATTTGAACCCGTTATGATTATTTGGTTATGAGCAATTGATTGCCTTGACTTGGTTTATTGTAGACAATTATACCCTACTTGGTCGGTCGAGTTCGCTCTTGTCGAATTCGATCATTATTTGGTCTTTACGAGTAAACATCTACTTGAGCATTGCATTAAGTCCAGCTGGCACTATTTGGTTTGATTTTTATGTCAGGGTAGGACGATGTATAGCCTTCACGAATTGAGAGATTCGTGCTCGCTATGGATCGCCGTACCTGGGACCTCACACACCCCTCCATTGTAGGCCGCAATGGGGAAGTAGCCCCTTTGCCGTAACAATAAGTGCGTCACTGGCTGCTATTAGCCGGCGGAGTTCGGTATATCGATGCAACGTCACGAGCATCGTAGTCACGATATTGGGTTAACAAACTATTTTGCGAGCTCTGAGCGGCCGTGCCTATGTCATATCCTACTTGTATGATTTATTTCCTTGCACTTACGTGAATAATGTGCTAAGTGCTATATGATGAACGTGAACTATAATTGTGATAAATGCCATGTTATAACATGATCATGCATTTTAGTAACTTACTAAGTCTTTCGACTTACCCTATTTGTTTGCTTTGTCTTTCCTTAGATCCGAGCCGAGGAGACGGTCCACGTTAGACCCGCTTATTCCGTTTGGTTGTTGTATTCGCAAGGTTGATCTTTTGGACTTCTATTAGTTAATCTTTTATTTTGGAAAGGACGTTGGGAAGCAAGTCATGTAGACTTGGCTTGAGGTTTTGATGTTGATGTAACTTAACCACTTAATACTTGTAATCTTTTGGTATGCCGACTTGTATGTCGAGCCTGTTTATATGTGTATGGTTCACTATGGTTTTCTTCCGCTAAAGCTCGTTTAAATTGTTGTTGTTGTTGTTGTCTCCGGCATGTTGTGGCCGTTGAGGTTATTATAAGCATGTGTTAATAATTGTAGGAGTAGTTGTTGGGTTCCGGCTGTAACATCGCCGAAGACTTGTTTAATTTAAGTTGTTTTTCCGGCCAAGTGTAGCCGAGTTGTTGTTTGTATGCGATGTTGCGCCACATGAATTTTATGATCCTACTATGCATGCTTGGGTAATTTGTTTATTTGGACGGCACGACTCGGGATCTCGCATTGGGGTCCGGGTCGGGTCGTCACAGTTTTGTAATTTGAAATATTTGTTTTTTTTTCTTTTTAACTGTTATCGTAATTAACTTAATCAATTTATTTTTTGAAACTGAATTCCAATTTAATTTATGTCTAAGTTTTGAATATTTCTATTTTAATTTTTTTCTTTTTAATTTTTATCGTAATTAACTTAATCAATTTAATATTTTTCCGGGCCGCAATTTCGTATACAAATAAATTTTTAAAAAATCGTAAGTTTTGTAATTTGAAATATTTGTTTTTTTTTTCTTTTTAACTGTCTATAATACAATATAGCTCATAGTTGTACATGTGTAATTAACTAAAGCTATTTAGGGACTGAGATTGGAGATCCTACGGTCATTATCACTTCCCGAGTTCACATGTGTTAACGGCGGTTGAGCAACTACCACCTCTCTCTCTCCAACTCCCCCCACTATTCACAGTTGGTGGCCGCTAATCCTTCCTCTACCAAACCCACGTCCCTTTACTTTTCGATATTTTAATTAATTAATCAATTTTATGCAAAAAAATTAGTAAGTTTTGTAATTTGAAATATTTTTTTTTCTTTTTAACTGTTATCGTAATTAACTTAATCAATTTATTTTTTGAAACTGAATTCCAATTTAATTTATGTCTAAGTTTTGAATATTTCTATTTTAATTTTTTTTCTTTTTAATTGTTATCGTAATTAACTTAATCAATTTAATATTTTTCCGACCCGCAATTTCCTATACAAATAAATTTTTAAAAAAATCGTAAGTTTTGTAATTTGAAATATTTGTTTTTTTTTTCTTTTTAACTGTTATCATAATTAACTTAGACAAATTATAAGTAAATATTAATTCATTTCCACATTATATGTTTCATTTATTGATAAATTCACAAACTGGCGTCGTGCCATCGGCACGGGCAAGGGTACTAGTATCACATAATTCAACTAATAAAGATACGGTAGGTCGAGTCAAGAAGATCCGTCATATATAAAATACTCGTAATACCGTATGCACTCAAGTTTTTGCCATTTTTTTATAAATCTTTAATCGAAGTTTAATCAAGTTAACCAAAAAACTCAAAATAAAACCTTTTTCATTGAGGACAAAAGAGAGTATTTAGAAATCAATTAAAATGCCTTCAATTAGTTTGAATTATCTTTCTCAATTTGTATTAGCCCCTGAAGCAGATCACGAGCCCTGGTACGCTGACATCTTAAATTTGCTTCAGAAAAATATTTATCCTCCCAGTCTAGACAAGAAAGGAAGAGTCTCCCTGCGAAGGTGGGCCTCCCAATTCGTACTCAGCGGTGGCAGCCTGTATAAGAGGCATTATCAAGGCCTCAACTTACTATGTGTCAATCAGGCCAAAGCTGAGCAAATTATGGATCAACTACACAGTGGTACCTGCGTGCCCCACCTGAATGGCCACATGCTATCTAAGAAAATCATCCGACAGGGGTACTATTGGAGTACGCTCGAAACTGATTGTATCCGGTGGGCACGACATTGTGTAGACACCCCAATTTCGTACCCCTGATATGTAACTCTGGCATGTGATATCAAGAACTGTTTAAAATTAACAAATGTCAAGTCACAGGATTGAAAATGCAAAAGGAAAAAGTAGGATGCATGAACAGTGAACTGCAGGAGATGAAAGTGTCAAAAATTAAACTGAATAGTGGGCTTGGTGCCGCACCAAGGGCTGTGGGTGCTACACCCAAGGAAACATGGTGCCGCACCAGAGAAAGCTTCAGGCAGCACCAAGGAATGAACTGTAGCTTGTCGACTTAACGCATTGTGCACTTGCGGAAGCTCATTGTACAACTGACTGAAGCGGCTGAAGGAAATTGGAAAATTCCCGATGACTCCCCACTCTTCACCTATAAACAAGAGGCCCCGGCTCCCTTCTCAGTGTTCAGAAATATCGCAACGAAGCGCTGAAAGAATTCTTCTGCGTTCCTTCGAATCAAGTAGTTACGAGAGGTGTGAGATAGGTGAGTGGAACCCCCTAAAGTCTCTAAACCCCGTCCAAACTCCGCCAAAATAAATATTCATAGGTTATAAGTAATCCCTAGCCTAGTTGTTAGGTATCCACCTTACTTCCCCGGCCCAAAAATCCCAAAGTAAGCCGTTACTCTGCCCGAGTAATGAGCTGAAAAGCCAAAAAACTAAGCCGTTATTCCGCCCAACCAAAAAGGCCAAAACCAACCAAAATAAGCTGTCACTCTGCCCGAGTAGACAAGCCAAAACTACCATATATAAGCCGTCACTCTGTCCAAACCACTTCAACAACAAGCAATAGAAGTCTCCCTCTCCTGAGTAGGACAAAGCGAGCACTCCCCGCTCTAAAAGGTAAAAGCCTTTAAGGGCATTATTTTAGTTATTTATTTACTTTTCAGTTCATTTATTATTTAAAGTTGTTATTTAAATCCGGCCCAATGTAGTCTTTATAAGCCGTTGTGCTGCCCGGATTATATTAGGAAATATTATGTAAAAGAGCCATTATAATGGCCAAATATTTTTAAATACATTTGTAATTATTGTAAGGAAATGGCTGCAAGTCCGTAAATAATGTAGCCACGGATGTATTTGTTTTATATTCCTGTCTTTTAATACTTTGTTTATCTAATAAATAAATATAACAATAAGCATACTTTAGCCAAAAACTATTTTGAGACCGAAAGGGCGAGTTGGGTGCCTAGCACCTTCCCAACTCGTAACTTAGCCTCCGAACCCGCTTTTTATCTCTGGTTTTCTTTTTCTGGTTTTTCATTATTTTTTGCCTTAAAATAAAGATGACGACTCTAAACTTTTTGGATCCAGTGGGGCATCGCAACACTCCTTCTTTGCACTTTTCCGCTCTCCCCTAAAAAAGGGAGAATGGGAATGGAAGAGTGATGTATTCTCATATCCTGGTATCCCCTAAACAAGGGATAACTTGATGCGGGAAACCCAAAGCTTCTATAGTGATCTGAAACGAGCCATAAGACTATTTTTATAATAAAATCCACTAAAGGCAACCGAGGCGCATTCCAACACGCTAACATAGACAGCACTCCTCTCGTACTTTTGATTTTGTCTTCCCTAAACAAGGGAGGGTGGAACGAGAGCAGTGGTGTCCCGCATCCGGACGTATGCGCACCCCTAACCAAGGGCGCGCGGGGCGCGGGTCGCACCCTGGGAACCTCACAGTGGCGACTCTGCTGGGGAGTTGTTTTATTTTAAATAAAATGGAGGGTTATACTCATTAAACAAAAACTTTTTTTGTTTTTCTTTGTTTCTGGCTAAAGTATGTTTGTTATATTAATTTATGCATTTGAATATTGCGTTCCTATACATCCGTGTCTATATTTGTGGATATGATCCTCCATCTTGCAGCAGTTTCGTTCCAATAACTGTTAAAGGTATATTTAAAAATATTTAAAAAAAAGATTTCGAAAAATATTATATATATATATATATATATATATATATATATATATATATATATATATATATATATGTTGCAATAAAATTCCAGGCAGCACAATAAAAGGGCCGGGACTTTATTTTATTATTGCTCTATTTCCGGCTCTGTATTATTACTTCTTTCTATCAATTTTATTTTTTTATTATTCTATACATTTGTATATTTTTGCATTCATTCTGTCATTTTATTTTGGGGACATAGGACCAAATTTGTAATTAATAGGGATATATAGTTTCCCCACTTTTCTTCCTATTTCTTAATGTGGTGTGCTTGCTTGCTTGCGCTCAAACTAAAAAGCCGAGAAAATCCACGTGAAACAGCAAGACAGGCCATATCTGTTATATTTTTTTGTTTATATATCTGTAAATAAATAAAGATTTTACTGCTTTCTAGATACCGCACACACGCACATGCATATAGCTATATTCCGAACTGTTACCCTACACCATGGCCAGCCTACCCCCTGCATGAGTCAACGCTAGAATGCATATAAATTTTCAGGACACTTCATTGACCGACCGGTTTTTGCATCTCTGAATTGTAAATCAGCCCCTGTCAAGAAAAAATATATATTTATGTAAAAGCAAAAAAAAAATGCGCAAGTAAAAAAAAAATTGCGCAACAAAAAAAAATATAATAACAAAAATAAATAATAAACAGGGGATGATTTATTATTCTCTGATGCTCGACCTAGACCATTTCGAATGGTGGATCCTGGAAAGAGTATAGGCCCTTCGCCTGGGATCAGTCCGATCTTGGGGAGTCGAAGGCGTGGAATACGTTGGTCCTATACTGGAGAAAGAATCGACTGTTCGGGAAAAGTCCCGAGACTGTCAAAATAAAGCAGGTGCTTATCCGGTCAACTATAGGGAACAAATAAATAATAATAAAATATACTAATAAAGGCATGTTGTACTCCAAACCTAGAAAGCCTTCAGCCAGCCTCCTGATACCTCCACAACCCATTTTCCTTAGAAACCTGGCCCGAATTTGGAAAGGCAGAGATAGTACTGGCCGGTTGATACAGGAAATAAGTGCAAAAATCGAACGTAGGGTATCGAGATCGATTAGACAAGGGCGAGAATCGATGCAGAGAATACAGATCCGAAAGCAAGTATGGCAACAGATGCAGCCTCGATGCGATATGGGTGCATTCGTGAGCTCCAAGATATGCTCCGACTCGGCAATGCAAGTGGCTAGACCAGAATCTGGATGCACGACATGAACGCTTGCTAAGCCAAATAGCAAGTCTTATACAAGGTCAAAAACCCAGTGGTGAGGTAAACTCTTCCCCTACAGTCCCCCAAGAAGCATCCACATCCCACGTGCCACCAAACCGAACTCCTCAGCCAAACACTAACCCACCAAATACAGCCACTACCCCAAATCCCAATCCTCCACCAAGTCCCTACTACCCAAATATCAGCCATTACCCGTCCTATCCTTCATATCCTTCCCCAAGTACCAAAATTCCCCAAAGCCCAAATGACCTCCCTGTTCCCATAACCAACCCACTCCAGAACAACCCACATATGGACCCACAAAATTATAACCCGCCAGGCCAAGTTACCACTTATTTACCTTATAATGATCTTGGCCGCCCAACCGAAACCATCCAAAATCCACCAACCCAAAACCCTTATCCTACCCAAGCTCCACCAGCCCAGTATCCTTATCCAGCCCAAAATCCGTATCCAACCCAGAATCCACCAGCCCAATATCCATATCTAGCCCAAAACCCTTACCAGGTACCGCAACCAAAAATTGACCCAGCCTTTCCTAATCCTGCCAGCATCTACTAAAAACCAATTCCCCCAGCCACCAAAATAGAGGCTGACGTGGAAAATATAAAATCCATGGTACTCAAGCTTCTCAATAAAGGGGAATTTTCTACGCGGGCACTGACATTACAACCTGCGGCAGTATTGCCTTTCAAATTCAAAATGCCCGACATAGAAAAATTTGATGGAACTGGATGCCCTATATCCCACTTAAAATCTTATTCCACTGACATGCAGTCAAGGGGAGCTAGCTTTGAGGCTATGGCTTCTAATTTTCACCTCACCCTAATAGGGGCTGCCAAACAATGGCTAATGTTGTCTGATAGCAGCACCATGAATACGTGGGACTAGATAGCTGAGGCGTTCCTAGAAAGGTACAAAGACAACACCAGTCCTGAAAATAGAAGAGACCATGAGTCGTGCACCCGGAAAAAACATGTGGCCGAGTTCGCGATCGGTGGAAAAGAAAGTTGGCTCGGACCTTTGCACTGATCCAAATGAAGTCATGCCGAATGTTTATCAAAAACCTCCAGCCCATTTACTTGGAACACATGTGATATCTTCCCTACACCAATTTTAAAGAAATAGTAGAGATAGGAGCCCGTATAGATGATGATATACGGACGGGACAATTACAAGTCAATATGCCTCCTAGCTCTTTCCGTTACTCTAAAGGAAAGACAACCGCAGCCACAACCGCACCAACCGTCAATGTGGTAGGAAATGCATCAACCGCTTTTTCTACCCAAAATTATGGCACTGTTCCATGGTCTTATGGAGCGGACAGGTCTATCAACATAGTCGGAGGAAATAATGGCCCGAGCGTAAATTTCGTAAATAAGAAGCCTCATTATGATGATGCAAGCCCAATCTGCGGGGGCCGATGGCACAAGGAGTGTTAAAGCCTATGGAAAATTATAAGCCGCCAAACCCCCTGCCCAGGACCTGGAATCATGCCCAGTACTGTGAATATCATCGCTGCAGTGGTCATCTCACTGATAAATGTTATATGCTCAAAGATGCTATTCAGGATCTTATAGATGATAAGGTTATTGAAAAGCCTACTCCCAGACCAAATATAGTCAATAACCCCTACCTCAAATCAATATGATTGAGGTTGATGACAGCTTCCTGGGCATGATAGGCAGAGGTACTGATTACGAGAAGCTCCTTGCTGAGTTTGAGTCCATTACTAATTAGCCTCTGCAGAACTAGTATACTACGACCGTCCCACTTTTGACGCCCGCACATCTGGTGGACTACTTCGGATATATTACCTTTATTCCTTTCCCTAGCCTTACGGATTGGTCATCTACCGATCCGCTACCTAAAATTGAGGATCTCAAACCCCAGGTCCTCAATAATGTAATAAACCCTGTACGGTGTGCTTTTAATAATAGTCTAAATGTCTTGGCTTATTTCTTAGTTGCACATACATTAAAAGACGCATTAAATAACTATAATAATGAGTCATTTAATAGTACCCAAAAGATAAAAAAATGTTTGCTTGAGCTTGTAAAGTCAGTCGAGCACCAGGGACAACATCATTCACCAACAGCAACTGAAGACTGATCCATCTGGGGCTGGACAATGAAATCAAAGGAATCAAAATCGGTAACTCCTTGCAAGGTTCTGAAAAGGATAACACTCATAAATCTCCTCAAAGAGTTCGTGGACATGCTTACTTGGTCCTATGAAGATGTGTCAAGGGTAGACCCAGCCATAGTCAAACATCGGATCCCCACATGTCCGGATGCTCGACAGATCAAGCAAAAGCTCCGCCAGATTAAGCCGGAATGATCACTACAAGTAAAAGAAATCATAAAACAGCTACACATCAACTTTATTCGGGTAGATAAAAAAAGAGAGTAAAGAAAAAAAATGAAAAAAAAAGGAAAAAAAATAATACCCGATCTGGCTGTCCAAATAGTGACCATTCCCAAGGCCAACAGGTTTTTTTATCGACGGCATGCTGAGCCATAATCAAATCAAAGGCAACAGGAGATCAAGAAAATACCTCATTCACCACCCCTTTGGGGGAACTACTGCTATCATGTCATGTCATCTGGGCTAAAAATGCTGGAGCTACTTATCAAAGGCTGCTACCACTCTCTTCCACGATGTGTCGTATATTGTCAAATAGATCTGGTCAGGAGATGCCGTACTCCCCACAAGCCAGGAAAGAAAAGACCTTCTTCAGCCCTCCAATCTCAACGAGCTCAAAAGGTATTATGGTCGAACAACCCTACCCGGCAGATGCTTCCCTCTCCAGCCCGCTAGGCTGAAAACCCGAAAGGGCGGTCTAGGCAAAAGTTAGGGCATATAAAAAAATGATGAAAAAAAAATAGAAATAAGGGCTTGCTAGGCTGAAAACCCGAAAGGGCGGCCTAGACAAAAATTAGAGCATAAAAAAATAATAATAAAAAATAATAAAGGCTCGCTAGGCTGAAAACCTGAAAGGGCAGCCTAGACAAAAGTATGAGCCAAATAATATATATATAAGGAGAGGGAAGGCACTCTTTGAAACCTCGACATCTTACCTCTAGTCTTCGGCATGCAAGGGGGCTCGTCTGACAGAAGAAAAAGAAAAACCACGACAAGAAGCTCGCAATAAAATACTAAAATATAAAATATTACAGGTCCTAAGGTGCAACTTAGGAATGATTGCTAAAGAAATTTAGGTTATGCATTAATTTCCTGTACATACCTATTATTGCCTCTACCCCCTTTGTTTCCCCCAAAACTATCCTTCATTTGCGCCTTAATCCCCTGAGTGATCGCTGCAGCCCATCGGCCGGCATGTACTTCTTTTGCAAGGCACAGAAAAGGCTCAGTCTTATCAGAATGAGAAGCACCAGAAGTGTCCTCGTCCTATTCATCATCTGCGTTGCCACTGTCCTGAAACAGCCAGACGACTTGGATCCCGATCATTCATGGCTGCCCTGTCTGATCACGAAGAAAAATGCAAGAGTTGTGAAAATAGCCTTATGCCAAGTATAGTCCTGCAACAATGGTATGGCCAAGAACAAGGGAAGGTTATCATATTAAAAAAAAAAGAGAGAAAAGAAAAGAGCCTGTTCGAACCTGAAGGTACATTCCTTTAAAATTCATTATGGAATTACAGCGTGCCATTACCCATTAGAAATCGGAATAGCTTTGCTTCGTGCGCGTGTCTTGAGTCTGCATGTTTTTTATTTATTTTGTATCATATAAAATTAGATTGCATTGTAAATGTTTGTACAGGTCAAAAAAAAAAAACAAAACAAACGAAACAAAACAAAACAAAAAACAAAAAACAAAAAAAAATAAAAAAATTATATGCATTGTTTTGCATCTAGATAAACATTTTTGCATTTTAGACATCATAAAAGTGCATTTTGCATTTTAATGATATATACTGCATTTTTTTGCATTTTTGCATGCATGATAGAATAAAGAATGCACATGCATCATGTTAATAAGCATCCTATAATTGTTATACATTACATTTGCATCAAATAAAATAGTACATGCATCCATCATTTGCATTTAGTATCCAATAAGCTGCATTAGGGGTGCGCTAAAAAGAAAATAAAATGCCACCAATCATAAAAATAAGGATTAATATAATGTTTGGTCCCTGGACATGTGGAAAATCAATGTTTTGGTCCTCGGACAAAAAAACAATAGAATTTGGTCCCTGGACATGTATTTTTGGACCAATTTGCCCCCTCCCATCGTTAGAATTTGGTCCCTGGGAGGGGGCAAATTGGTCCGAAAATACATGTCCAGGGACCAAATTCTATTGTTTTTTTGTCCGGGGACCAAAACATTGATTTTCGACATGTCCAGGGACCAAATTATTATTTAATTCTAAAAATAAATATTCTTATGGCATTTACTATGTCCGTGCAGCATAAGCATGCATCATATAGCCCTAAGCGGCGGCCACAGCGGCTCCGCCACCTGCGCCCCCGGATTCTGTACCACAGTTTGATGAGCAACCGGCCATGGTGCCACCAAGGTCTTATGCGAATGCTGTGGGTGTTCCTCGGCAGTTTGTGGGACAAGCTGCCCCAGTTCTTAATGTTGTTCCGTTGGTTCCACGTCAAGCAGTGACCGTGGAGGGGGATCCAGGATGTATTTTCACGCCGGTAGAGATGGAATCGGCTGCCAAACAGTTCGACAATACACTCATTCTTAAGTTTGCGGCTAGCCGCCCTACAGTGAATGCGATTTCGGAAGACGTTGCAAAAAATTGGAAACTTAAAGGCCCATTTGTGGTTGGATTACTTGATCCTCGACATGTGATGGTTCGGTTGGCTTCGCAGGAAGACATGGTATTGGCCTTATCGAAGGAATCTCATATGATTCAATCCTGCATGTATCGGTCGTTCCGTTGGTCACCCGATTTTGCTTTCCGCAAGGACATAACCAAGGTCGCGGTATGGGTCCGCCTTCACCATCTACCGCTGATGTTTTTAACCCTTCCTTTTTGGAATGTATTGGCAATACATTAGGGCACTTCTTAAGAATTGATGAGAAAACCCTAGCTTTGGTTCGGCCGATGTTTGCAAGAATTTGCATCGAGATTGATATGGCGCAGCCTTTGCCGTCCCGTGTATGGATTGGTTCTAGTAAGGAGAATGGGTTTTGGCAGCCGTTGGAGTTTGAAGGTAACATTCGTTTTTGCACAGAGTGTGGTTTATTAGGACATGTTAAGATCCATTGTAGGAAAGGGCGCGGTAGGTTTAATGATAAACCAAGGGATTTCCCTAATACAGCCAAAGACTTGAATACGGGTACTGAGGTAAGAGTTAAGACGCAAACAGGAAATAAGAGTAATGGCGGCGCTCAAATTAATAAGGAGCATGCTCGACAAGGTGACTCCAATGGGGTTTTGAAAGAGAAACAAGTTCCCATGCAACCTACTGTTAATGGGGTGCAACAACGTTGGACCCCAGTAAAGATTCACAAAGGAGGGGATGGGGCATCGGTGTCTCATGCAAAGGACTCACAAGGGGATCCAGTGGACATTGAACATATTGATGTCACCAGTTCGGGGGTCTCATCAAAGGGTGGCTTGGGATCGGATGTACAGGTTCGGCCAGACCCGACACAATCAGTGCACCTACGGAATTCGTTTAGTATTCTGGAAGGGTTTGACGAGGAACAAACTGAAGTTGAGGCGAACGTTGATAATGGTGCTCGGTGTGGTGTTACGGGTACTGAAGGTGATACGAAGACCGGGAAGGGAATTCATACGGCTGATTCTGCGGCTAAGAGGAAACCATATCAGGCTTCGGTGGATCTAGGTGATTTCTGGGATGGAATTCTGCATGTAGAACCACGTCCGTTTGGGAAGGCTCATTCCACGAATGGAGATTACAAGGAAACACTCGTGGATAATTGTCGGCTTTATACTGAGGAGGATGTTGGGAAGGTTCAGATTAGACATTCTTTCCCTAATTGGTGTGTGCGTCTACATACGGAGGCAAAGAAGCGCCGTTTCTTAAAGGAGAATGTTCGTCTCACTAGGGCAGCAAGTAAAGCCCAGTCTACCACCCCTTCTGCCTGATTTTAATGACGATAGTTGTTTGGAACGCGCGGGGGGTTTGTAACAAAGAGACACGTAATTTTTTGAAGCTTTTAATTAGACAACATAAAACTTTTTTGTGTGCTATTTTGGAGCCCAAGACGACGGGGGATAGGCTTGATAAATTTTGTCGGCGGGTTGGTTTAAGTAAGAATCTGCATGTGAATCCGGTGAACAAACATATTTGGCTACTTTGGAATAATGCAAGGATGTGCAATTATTATCTAGCTCTTTGCAAAGAAGTTACCTTGTTATGCTCACAGTTGTCATCTAGAGTGTCGACTATGGCCACGTTTGTTTATGCTAAATGTAACAGACATCTTCGTTCTGAATTGTGGCAGGATTTGGAGGGTATAGCAGTTGGTTGTTCGGGTCCGTGGTTTGTGGGGGGAGATTTTAATGTTATTAGTTCTTCGGAGGAGAAGCTAGGGGGAGCCCCGTGTGATTTTGGGGAAATGGACGACTTCAATAATTGTTTGGAAAGGATAGGTGTTGTTGATGCGGGTTATGAAGGGAGTAGATACACTTGGTGTAATAACCAGTCGGGGGGTCATCGAGTTTGGAAGCGTCTTGATAGAATCTTGGTGAATGGAGCGTTCAAGATGGCGTTCTCTCGGTTATCGGTTACTCACCTTATTACTTCGGTTTCGGATCATGTGCCGCTCCTGCTAGATTTCCGTGTAGAGTTGAAGCCCAAGGGTGGCTTTCGTTTTAGAGAATGTGGCTGGATCATCCAGCGTTTCTGCGTTTGTGGAAGAATTTTGGCAACGTCCTTGTTGGGGTTCAGGTATGACACGGATATATGGGAAGTTGCGAAATCTGAGGGCTGCTTTGAAGGACTGGAACTGGCGGGTCTTTGGAAATATTCATCGAAACATAGACTCCACTAGGGACGATATTCTTAAACTTGATTTGGCGTTACAGTCTGGGGGTGGTGAGGAGATAGAAGCTGGTCTGGCAGTTGCGAAAAAGAGGCTTACACAACTGGTGGGTTGGGAAACCGAACTTTTGGAGTCGAAATCGCGACAGCTTTGGGTAACTGACGGAGATCGAAATACTTCATTTTTCCATGCTAGCATCAAAGAACGAGCTCAACGGAATACGGTTCGTCTTCGGCTCGCAGACGGCTCTTTGTGTGACGACCCAGATCAGATTGGCAGCATGGCTGAAGAGTATTTTGCCGACATTTTCACATCGTCTAATCCTGTTATAGAGGAAGGGTTATTTGCTGGGTTCCCAACTAAATTGTCTACTGCAGATAACGAGTCTCTGACTCGGTTGCCATCGGAGGAGGAAGTGTGGACTGTCATTAACTCTCTCAACCCTTCTAGTGCCCCGGGTCCAGATGGGTATACGGGCTGGTTCTTCCAAGGTTGTTGGACGATTATTAAGCAGGATGTGATGGATGCTATAATAGATTTCTTTCAGCTCGTGAGTTACATTGTGGGAATTTCGGCGACAATTATTCTTCTTCCGAAAGTGGATCGACCAGAGGGTTTAGGGGATTTACGTCCGATCAGCCTGTGTAATTTCCTGGCAAAAATTATTTCAAAAATTTTGGCCATGCGATTAGCGGTGTTTCTTCCTAATATTATTTCGGAACAACAGGCAGGTTTTGTGAAAGGTCGAAGTATACAGGAGAATATTCTTTTGGCTCATGAGTTAGTGCAAAGGGTAGATACTAAAGCCCGTGGCGGTAACGTGGTTTTCAAAATTGACATGTCCAAAGCTTATGACCGTTTGGAGTGGGGTTTTTTACAGCGTGCTCTTCAGGCTTTTGGTTTCTCTCCGGGTTTTTGTGCTTTGATTCAGAATTTGATTGGTAACAGTTGGTATTCGTTCAAGATTAATGGGAAGACCTCGGGTTTTTTCAAGGCCAACCGGGGTGTTAGACAGGGAGATCCTATTTCTCCGCTTTTATTCATTTTGGCGCAAGAGATATTATCTTTCAATATTGATCGTGCTGTTACAAAGGGGTTGATTCATCCTTTTTTACATGGTCGTAGAGGCTTTGTAATTTCGCACCTTCTATATGCGGACGACATGCTGCTTTTTTGTAATGGTGCCAAGAAATCGATTAGGGGTTTACAGGAAGTGTTGCGCCAATATGAAGGCTCCTCGGGACAGAAGGTTAACAATAGTAAGAGTGGTTTTTTTGTATCGAAACATTGCTCGCGTAGTCACATTGCTAAGATTGCAGAGTGGACGGGGTATAGGCATAGAGTGTGGCCCATGTCGTATCTGGGGCTCCCCCTTTTCAAGGGTCGTCTTAGAAGATCATACTTTGAGGAGTTAGAGCGTAAGGTGGCAGGCCGAATTATGGGTTGGCGGAACAAGTTGTTATCATTTGGAGGAAAAATAACGTTACTTAAATCGGTTCTTTGCAGTATACCGGTGTATGCCTTGGCGGCTTTACAGATTCCCAAAACGGTTCTTTATCGGATTGAAAAGAAAATGGCAGATTTTTTATGGAGTTCGATGGGTGAGCATCGTACCCATTGGGTTGCTTGGCATAGGGTTTGTAGGCCGGTTATTGAAGGAGGGCTGGGGATTCGTTCTCTTGTCCAAGTACGGGATTCCCTGCATGCTAAATTGGCATGGAAAGCTATCAGTGAGAAGGGTTTATGGGCCCGATTTTGTGTAAGCAAATATGGATGGGACGAGCTGCCGCGTTGGAGATTTGTTACGCCGTCCTGGAAGGCTGTTCGGTCTCAGTTTGCTTTGATTGATCAGGTTAGTAGATGGGAAATTGGGAGGGGATCGATTTCTTTCTGGGACGCAAATTGGTGTGGTTCTCGTTTGCTTGGCCCGCTGCCCGTGGATAGAAATTTATCGGTTGCGAGTGCTATTCAACAGATGGAAGATATCTTGCATGTCGTCCCAGCCGAGTATCATGACCATGTTCAACAGCTTCGATGTGATCCTGCTAAAGCTGACAGACTTGTATTCGAGCTCACGTCTTCAGGTGACTTCAGTTCCAGGGTTTTTTGGAAGAACTTTCGGGTGAACAATCCGAGTCTGCGTTGGGCTCAAGTGATTTGGCAGTCGTGGCTTCCGTTGAGGGTGAGTAGTTTCTTATGGAAGTTGTTCCATAACGCTTTGCCGGTAGATTGTAATGTTCAGGCTCGTCATATTCCCCTAGTTTCCCGTTGCTACTGTTGCCGAACTGATCCGTCGATAGAGTCTGTTAACCACCTTTTCTTTCAATCTCAGATAGCGTCCAATCTGTGGTCCTTTTTCGCAGCTCAGTATCAGATAGCCGCACTGCCTAGAAATATGGAGCATTTATTCAGTATTTGGTCTTCAGTCTCGGTTAGAGCTCAGCTAGGAGCTGCGATGGTTTGCACTTTTGCTTTCGTTTGTTGGGAAATTTGGAAGGCTAGGTGTGCGGCGGTTTTTGATGACATTATGATGGATTTAACTCAGATCAGGAATAAAGTAAGGGAGGGTGTCCGTGCTTCTTTATGTTACTATAGCCCGAAATCTTCATGCAGCAGGCTGGCTCTGGTAACTCTAGATGCCATGCAGATTCCGATTAAACAAGTTAAGGTTAGACAGGGTAAATGGGTGAGATGGCAGCCCTCAGCAGATAGCTTCAAACTGAATACAGATGGTTCTTCAAAAGATGGTCGGTGCACTGGGGGTGGTGTCATTAGGGATGATCAGGGGGCCTTCATTTGTGCTTTTTCTAGTGATTATGGGCAAGGGTCGAATATGCGGGCAGAAATTTTAGCCCTTAAGGAAGGTCTTCAGCTCTGCAGATCGAGATTGTTAGACAGGGTGGTGGTAGAGTCTGATTCCTTAACGGCCGTCAATGTTCTGGTTAAGGGTTATAAGGAGCCTTGGAGGTATGTCTACTTTCTCAGAGAGTGTCGGGAGCTTCTTGGAGAGTTCCCTTTGCAGCATGTTTTTAGAGAGCAGAACAGGGTAGCAGATCAGTTGGCAGCGATTGCTCATGATCTTGGGAGTCGGATTGTTTTTCCAGCATACGCGGATTTACCAGTTGTAGTTAGACGGATGCTTGCCTTTGATGCCTCTGGTATTCATAGTTACAGGACTTAGCGGCCGCCTCTTAGCTCTTTGTATTTTATTTTATTTTGTTTGAGGTTCAGGCTCCTTTGTCCTCCCTGGTGTAGGGCTTGGCTGGTTGTCCCCCTCTGTAGTTTATTTTTCTGTTTTAATAAATGCCGCAGGTGCCGCCCTGCTTCCCAAAAAAAAAAATAAAAATAAAAAATTTAGGGGGGAGTTCTGGTTGTAATACTGCACTTACGTTTTCGCAAACAATTATTTTCTCATTCTTTTCAAATTTGTGTTTCTTAGAATGGAGATCTTTGAAAAACTTAGCATAAGATGGAATATTTTTAGTAACGTTGAGCAAATGAAGATTAATATTCACTTTAGACAACATATTATAAATTTTCGTAAATTGTTTATCAATTTTGTTTTTCATCAACCTACCAGAGAATGGTGTTGGTGGAACATATGGTGGAGGAGCAACATATGGTTCCTCAAAAGGTTCTCCCTCTTATTCTTTTTATTTTTCTTGAATTTCTTTATCTTTAATTTCTTTCTCTAAATCTTTTTCTTTTTCTAAATCTTGGATACCTTCACCAGAATTATCTACATTATTAGGAACGTCGACAGAATGAATAGGATCACTTACCCTTCTCTTTTTTTTTTTTTTTTAAATTTATTTTAAGGAAGCAGGGGCGGCACCCTGCAGGATTTTATTAATAGAGAAAAAAACATACAAACTTGAGGGGGACAACCAGCCTTGCCCTTATAAATGGGAGGACAGAGGAGCCTAACCTCGAAAAGGAAATACAATTAAGAGATCCTAATATAGGGGGTACCATTCTTGTCAAGAAAATATAGGCCGCAGGCATGACTTGGCAACTCAGACGGAAAAAAATAAATACTATCACCTCTTTTATCGCAGCCAATATTCGCCAAAGCGTCTGCCACTGAGTTTGCTTCACGAAAACAGTGGTAGAAGGAAAGATTTAACTGAATTTGTGCCCTCTTAATGGCTTGAATCAGATAACCACAATGCCAAGGGAAGCTTGCTTTGCCCGAGATACAGTCAAATAAAATTTTAGAATCAACCTCCACCATCGCATTCAAAACTTCATTTCTTTTAAGCCATTTTATGCCACTAAAGAGAGCCAGATATTCTGCCTTGAAGCTGGAGGAATTTCCATAGAATTCAGCAAAAGCAAAGATCAAAGCCCCGTTGGCGTCTCGGATAATTCCACCTCCAGCACTAATGCCGGGATTACCGCGACAAGCTCCGTCCGAATTTAATTTTAATCGCCCTGCTGGAGGATTGATCCAGTGAACCACCTGAACCAACTTTACCTTTAAGCGCTTAAGGCAAGGAAGGGACTGCCAGTCCTGATGGTGGGGGAAAGAAAATCCCGCGCTTGAAAGGATGTCGGAGAGCAGCCTTTTGGTACGGGTAAGCAGCAAATGAGGATGGGAGGGAGAGTTGTCGAAGAGCCCACAATTTCGATTGGACCATAACTCCCAACAGATAATCGAAGGAATAAGAATATGAAGAGCTGAAATATTCGCACTAAGCCACCATTTAAAACAGGCCTCATGAATGGAGCGAGCTGACCAAGCAATTCCCGCATTCTGGGACAAAGAGTTCCAAAGGAAACTAGCTGCCGGGCTACCCAGAAAAACATGAAAATAAGACTCGCATTGATGCACCTCACAACAGTAGCATCGAGAAGCCAGCTGAATACCTTTCTTCTTTATACTCTCGTCTAGGGGGAGCTTGAACTGCCATAACCGCCACATAAAAATACTAATCTTTCTCGGAAGATGTTTATGCCAGATGAAAGCCGAGGACAGAGTGGAAGGATAATGAGAGCGCGAAAGATTCCAGGCTGAGGATATGGAGAAAGAACCACTCGAGGTGGGGGACCAACAGGCTCGGTCATCAGAATCTGAGGTATGGATCTCATGAGATTGGATGAGAGAGGAATTCTGAAGACCAATAGCATCCTTGGCAGTAGGAGAGAGCTGACCCGAAGCGTCAAAAAGATCTTTGACTTGACGAAGATTACAGTCCGGAGGTTTTATTAACCGACCCGAATGGAGCCAATTGTCAAGCCAAATCGAACATGACCCCCGCCCAACTATCCAAACAATCTGATTTTCAGTGATTTCACGAATAGAGCACATTCTCCTCCAAAGGTGAGAACCAACCGGAGAAGCTGATATCAGATGAGAGTTATGGCAATACTTGCTAGACATAAACTGAGACCATAAGCTTTTCAAAGTACGAAAGCGCCACCATAATTGGATGGAGAAAGCTTTGACGATATCAGAAATCCGACGAATACCAATTCCTCCTTCAGCCGTTGGACGACAACAATCAATCCAAGAGATCCAGTGAGCTTTCGGTTTGGACTCAATTGAACCCCAAAAAAAGTTAGCTAGGATTCGGTTGATGAGGGAAACCGTCGAAGCTGGAGGTTCCAGAATAGCAAAGGGGTAGAGAGTGAAGGACTGTAGAACATGATTAATCAAAGTAACGCGGCCGGCATGATTCAGGAGAGCCCCTTGCCATGAGTTGATTTTCCCTTGGATCTTCTCAATCAAAGGATCGAACAAGCTTTTCTTTTTGCACCCTTCAAAAAGGGGATAGCCAAGGTAGGAGATAGGGAGAGATTGAGAAGAGAATCCCAGGTGCTGCTGGATGGAAGCAATACGGGAAGGAGAGGTAGATCTAGCTGTTACGAAACAGCTCTTCGCTTGGTTGATAAGCTGGCCCGAACACTCTTCATATTTTGAGAGCAAGATACGGTGCTGCTGGAGGGAGCCTTTCTTACCATTACAACAAATAAGGATATCGTCTGCGAAAGCCAAATGGGATACTATGGGACAACCACTGCTGGAAGAGAAGGCGAGATGGGGATGAAAGAGGTGAAGATTATTGAGACTGCGACTGAGAACTTCGGCAGCAATTATAAAAAGGCTTGGGGAGAGAGGGTCCCCTTGACGAAGGCCTCTAGAAGCTTGAAAAAAGCCAGCAGGGAGGCGTTAACAATGACAGAGAACCAGTTCTGAGAAATGATACGCCACATCAAGTCAATAAAGGTTTCGCTAAAACCAAATCTCCGCAGCACTTTTATGAGGTAGAACCAAGATACTCTATCAAAAGCCTTCTCCATATCGAGTTTAATAAAGATGTTAGACCCATTGACCTTCTTTTTGAGGTGATACGTTAATTCATGAGCAAGAAGAAGGTTATCTTGAATCAGCCGACCCTTAATGAAGGCGCTTTGGTTGTCGGAAATAATGCACATGTTAATTAATTGTAAATATGGAAATGGTTAACTTTCCTAACTTATAGCCCAAACCATAGCATAGACAATTGACAAATGTTTAGGCTGAGATCTCTCCTATCAATTGTATATATGTAAACAATCATAGTAATGAAGACGGCGAGAATTACCATTCTTACATGGTATCAGAAGCCTAGGATAATTCCACCGACTTCTTTCTTCTTCTCTGATTCTTTCCTTCACCATGGCTGCTTCTAAAACTCCTTCTTTCCATCCGGCCCTTGCCGTCTCTAACATCAGGAACCACATTTCTGTAACTCTTGAAATGGAAAATGTCCAATACGCGACATGGGCTGAGCTATTTAAGATCCATACACGTTCTTACCGAGTCATTCACCACATAATTCCCCCGGCTGAAGGAACCACCAAATCGCCTTCAACCGATGAAGAAAAGGAACTATGGTTAACTCTTGACGCCACGGTACTGCAATGGATCTATACCACCATCTCCAATGATCTATTGCAGACCATCCTTGAACCTGATGCCACGGCCATGGATGCTTGGAATCGACTGCGGGACATCTTCCAAGATAACAAAAACTCCCGTGCCGTCACCCTTGAGCAAGAGTTTTCCCACACCAACATGGAAGATTTTCCGACTGCTTCCGCTTACTGTCAACGTCTCAAGGTTCTCTCTGATCAACTGAAGAATGTTGGTGCTCCCGTCTCCAACAACCGGCTTGTTCTTCAAATGGTTGCCGGTCTCACTGACGCTTATAGTGGGGTGGGTACTCTGATTCGTCAAAGCAATCCTATTCCAGCCTTCTATCAAGCCCGCTCCATGATTATTCTGGAAGAAGCCGGGTTAGCAAAACAGGTTGCTCTCAACTCTACTTCAGCAATGGTTGCCCAAGACATTGACCACTTCTCCTCTCCAAATGCGTCCTCTCAGCAGTCTCGTTCCCAGGGTACTGCTCGCAGAGGTGACTCACGCCCCAATGGTGGTCGGAATCGTGGTGGTGGCCGCGGTAGTGGTAATGGCAGGGGCAATGGTGCTCGTCAGAATAATGGGGGCAATCGTGGTCAACGGCAGCAACAGGCACCGCACCAACCACGCTGGCAGCAGCCCTCTTTTGGCAATTCGGTGCAACCATCATGGCCCTACTCTTTTCCCCCGTGGGCTGTTCCTCCTTCTCCATACCCTACAATTCCTTGGCAAAGGCCCAATAGTCCATCTCCACAGCCCGGTCTTCTCGGCCCACGTCCTCAACAGGCCTATTCTGCATCCACACAGCCTTCTCCCACCGATATTGAGGCTGCGATGCACACATTAGGGCTCACTCCTCCTCCTCAATCTTGGCACATGGACACCGGAGCCACTTCGCACATGACATCTGAGCAGGGTACACTCTCTAATTATTTTAATTCGAGCATTAATAATGGCATATTAGTTGGAAATGGTCATTTTATTCCAATTCAAGGTTATGGTCATACCTACTTATCTCCTCCTCACCCCCCTTTTTCTTTGAAAAATGTCCTTCATGCACCTAAAATTGTCAAGAACTTAATTTCTGTTCGCAAATTCACTACTGATAATTCTGTTACAGTTGAATTTGACCCTTTTGGTTTCTCTGTGAAGGATTTACAGACGGGGACTCCTCTCATGAGGTGTGATAGTCAAGGCGACCTATATCCCATCACCAGCCCTCTTCTTTCTTCTCATGCTGCATCTTTTAATGTTTTTTCCCCATCATTATGGCATGCCCGTTTGGGTCATCCGGGAGCACCTGTTTTTGACTCCCTTAGGCATAATAAGAGTATTGAATGTAATGGAACTCGTAAAACTGCTATCTGTCATTCTTGCACTCTTGGTAAACATATTAAACTGCCTTTTTCTTCTTCTACTTCTCGCTCATTTATGCCATTTGATATAATTCATAGTGATGTTTGGACGTCTCCCGTCCTAAGCTCCTCGGGACATAAATATTATCTGATTTTGTTAGATGATTACACCAATTTTTTATGGACTTTTCCTCTTTCAAAAAAATCTCAAGTTTTCTCCACTTTCTCCACCTTTCGCTCTTTTATTCGCACTCAATTTGAACGGGAAATAAAAACTTTTCAATGTGATAATGGTAGGGAATTTGATAATAGCCATTTTTGGGAATTTTGCAATGCCAATGGGCTTTCTTTTCGTTTTTCTTGTCCCCACACATCCTCGCAAAATGGGAAAGCCGAACGGAAAATACGCACCATAAATAACGTTGTGCGCACTTTACTTGCTCACGCATCACTCCCTTCCACCTTTTGGCATCACGCCTTACAAATGGCCACCTATCTCCTTAACATCCTTCCCAGCAAACAACTCTCATATCAATCACCTTTTAGCTTGTTCCGTTTGACTAGGAAACTTCCCTTCTTCTCTTCCTTGTAAGGCTCGAGCAAGGTCATTTTGCAACTTGTCTATAGTTTCCATTAATTGTCTGTTAAAAGCAGTCTGCCTATTTTCAAAATTGTTAGGTTTCACTTCTTCAATCTGCAACTGTCCTTGTTTAGGAAATTGTTGAGGCTGCAAAGGCTTATTTCCTTCCCATGAGAAGTTTGGATGATTTCTCCAACCTGGATTGTACGTGTTGGAATAAGGATCATTCCTTTGTCTTGGGGGATATGTATTCATAGCATTTACCTATTCAGGAAAAAGAGAACTAGATGGACAAAAATTAGTAGCATGGGTATTTAAACCACAAATAGCACATACTTCTTGAATTTGAGATCTATTTTGTAGTAAGGTTTCAATTTGTGCTTGCAGCTGTTTTATTTTTGTTTCATTGCTAGAATTATCATGCATGAACATGATACAAACCTCTATTTTTACCTCTAGTGTTTTTGTGTTGAGAATTGACACTTAGCATTTCAAACAAATTTTCTAATTCAGCTAGTGGCATTCCTCTAATGGATCCACCAGCTACACTGTCAACCATAGTTTAAAGAGCAGAAGAAAATGCATGATAAAATTGAGTCACTAAAACATCTTGAGACAGATTATGATGAGGGCATATGATTAGTAAATTTTTAAATTTTTTTTTTGGAGAAGCAGGGACGGAACCCTGCACAATTTATTGAAATAAAAAAAAGAATACGAACAGGAGGGGGACAACCAACCTTACCTAAAAAAGGGGCAGGGGGGGGGGGCGGACAAGGGGCCTGACCTCTAAGGACGCCAGATTTTCGCAGCCCAACTGATACTTAAAGAATGATTGCGACAATGCTCCCAGTAAGCCTTCGAACTAAAATTCCCTGAAGTGGACAAGCTGAATATCGAACGATCAGGAACATTATTCTGAAGACAAATATTGTGAAGCGCAACGTGATGCTCAATAGGCACTTGAGGAAGAAAATCTGAAAGTTGATCTAAGGCCTCATGGACAGTTAAATTAATGTCTACAGGACGCGGACCCATCAGTCTTTCACCAAGCCAATTATCATTCCAAAAAGAGACCTCCCTTCTACCAACCACCCACCTACTAAGATGAGATAAATCATCTATATGAGTATGCACTGCCCTCCAAACGTGAGATGCTTGACGAGGGACAAAATAGCCACCAGCCTTTTTATATTTGTGAGCAATATACTGAGCCCACAGACTTTTCCCTTGAAGAACACTCCAAGCTAACTTAGCATGAAGAGCACCCATCACATGAGTAAAAGATCTGATACCCAGACCACCCTCCAACACTGGCCGGCAAATCTTCTTCCAAGCTACCCAGTGCGTTCTATGCTCTCCAACACAACACCAAAGAAAATTTTCCATCACCCTCTCAAGACGTCGAAGAACAGATAACAGAACCTTAATAACCGAAAGAGCATAAACCGGGATACTACAGAGGACCGATTTTAAAAGCACAATTTTCCCACCAAAAGAAAGAAGGCGAGATTTCCACCCTTCAATTTTCCTCCGAAATCGAGATTCAAGCCTCGCAAAATATTCTTGTTTAACACGACCCTTAAATAAAGGTAAGCCCAAGTACGTCATAGGAAAAGACCGATACATGCACCTGGACCAAACGACAATATTCTGAATCCTGTGTCACGGAATATAAGACAAGGTATAAAAGCCACTTTTCTGTAAATTGATGAGTTGACCCGAAGATTGTTCATAAGATTGGAGGATCATACAAAGATTAAAAATTGTATTTTTACCAGCATTACAGAAGTAAACCATGTCATCCGCGTAGAGCAAGTGAGACACAACCATATCACTCCGACCCTGCCGATAATTTACAAGTTGCCCCTTCGCAAATCCTTGTTTAATCGCCAAAGAAAGTACTTCCTGAGCCAAAATAAACAGAAGAGGAGATAGCGGATCCCCCTGACGAACCCCCCGAGTAGATTTGAAAAATCCATAATTTGTACCATTGATCCGAATCGAATAACAAATATTCCTGATAAGACGAGCAATTAACTGACACACCTTGGGATTGAAACCAAAAGCCCATAAAGCCTCCATAAGAAAAAGGCCATTCAAGTCGATCATAAGCCTTGGACATGTCCAATTTGAAAGCTACATTCCCTCCCCGAACCTTGCTGTCAATTTTACTAATCAACTCATGAGCTAAAGCCACATTTTCATGAATAGCCCTTCCTTTGACAAAACCTGATTGTTCCAAAGATATGATCTTAGGCATAATATCCACCATCCGATTAGCCAAAATCTTCGAAATAATCTTGCACGTAAAGTTACATAAACTAATAGGACGAAGATAATCTTGGAAACAACCCACTGCCTGGTGATCTACCACTGAAGGCACCCCAATAGGGAGTGTAACAAAGAATCAGAAGATGGTTGTTTGGCATGCGGCTCATGGCAAAGATGCCCCGTATATTGAGGAACAACTCTCCCAACACGCCAGCCAAAACCAAGCAAGCCAGCGGGATGCCCGTGAAGTAATCAACGAGTAATAAGCTCGTGCCTGTATTCTAAGGGGTCAACTTAATCGGTAATGAGAGAATGGTCAGGGCAGCCAGGGAAACCTCTGAACAACAAGCTACTGCCCTACATGTACAATCCGGGCTACCACAACAAGATGTATGCACTCAACCAACAACTGCTCGCCTTGGGCCATGCCCCGGTGCCATTGGTTAAGTTCGCTTTACCCATTCCCAATAACTCCGTGATTGTTGCCGGTGGCCAGGTCCCACAATAGTTACCTGCTCCGAATAGACGACTTGCATCTGTCGTTCAAATATCGTCATATCAAGAGGCTCACGAGCAAAGGAGAAATGATCAGGTGGAAAGCCAAAACAGCCGCCAGAATCCATCCCGTCATCACACTCGCGTTGAAGTCTATTATGATCCAACTTACTATCCCACCTCGGTCAGATATTCCTCTCATGCATCTTGCTCAGCCAGGGCCACGCGGCCAACGAAATCTAAAAGAGGGTAGAGTCAAGGTAGAGTCAATGGTCAGAGGATCTCCGCTCAAAGGGCTCTTCGTGCACTACCTCTTCCAGACTCACAATAGATGCCGAGAAGCGGTTGGCCAATAAAATGGAGGCCATGAAGAAGGAAATGGTCGAGTTAACCGTGGACAAGCCCGGTTTCGGAGCCACAAAGCCACTAGAAAGAAGCCCATTCACCCCAGAAATCGAAAATACGCCACCCCCGCAAGGAATAACCTTACCGTAGTTCGAAAAATACTTCGAGAAGACGCGGGTATACGATTGGCTCAGGTCATATACGACACATATCTGAATGGTCACAGACATCAAGGTGCTTAAGATGAGAGATTTCGAGGGTGCTCTCCAAGGCAAGGCGCAAGCATGGCTGGGGAGAGTTCCTCACGGATCGATTGGTAGTTGGGAAAAGCTCAGGAAAAGTTTCTTGGAAGAGTTCGATACTACAGGGCCCACGCCCAAGAATAGGTTCGACCTCGGCAAGATCAAACAAGGCGACCATGAGTCTTACAGTACCTATCTCAAGCAGTTCGAGGAGATGCTCGAGCAAGTGACATCGACCATCGACCCCGAGATCACTTTCTGTTATCTGAACAACATGAGGCCAGGGCTATTGAAAACCATATGGACAATGAATGCCAACGCCTCAAAAGCAGAGTTGTTGGCTTATTCACACTTGTTCTGCTCCATAAAAAATACTAAGGGTGACAATCCCAAAGGAGAAGACAAGACTTAGGATAGCTCGGCCACACATTGACGAGCCAAGCGTGCAGAATCGCTCACGCAGAGATCAGAATAGAACCTCCACTCCTGGGCAGAGATTCAGAGAGCCACAGTTTATACCCCTGACCATGACTCGGGAAGATATCATGTTCTAGGTCAGAGATGTCCTGCCTATCCCATATCCACTTGATCCTAAGTTCGCTCACACCAGGGACAACTCCAAGTACAATGACTACCATCACGACCACAGTCATGACACAAAAACCTGTAATGTGTTGAAGTAAGAAATTCAAAAATTGATCAACGCAGGAAAACTTTATCGATTCAGGAAGGACTAGAGAGTGGGCAACAATGTCGAGGACAATCGGCGCACACAACCCAATAGAAGAAAAGGCGTCCAGGCCCCTTAGATTCAGGGGTTATGAATGTTATCGTGGAAGAAATGTCGAGCACCCCTCAACTCGGCAGACACATCTATGTACTGACAAAGTCAGTCAATGCACCTGCTATCCAATGAGCAGGAGAGTAGAGCATTTATTTTGCTTGGGCTGAGCTAGCGAGCACCCCACTCGACTTTGAATAGCCGCTGGTGATTTCTACCCTCATCAACAACTAGCAAGTCTACAGTGTGTTGATCGACCCATCAGCATGCAGGGATATAATGAACTATTCTTGCTTCAGGGGTCTAGAACTAGCAGATTCCCGCTTACAGCCATACTCGGGAAAACTGGAAGGCTTCACCAACCAAGTGGGGGGTGAAAGGAACTATTGACCTAGAAGTCTTCATCGGGGATGGATCTCAAACTTGGGAAGAAACTATCACTTTCCTGGTGTTAGAACTCAAGTCCCCATACAATTGCATCTTGGGCGCTTCAGCCATGGCTAAATTTGAGATGGTCGCCTCTATCCCTCACCAGAAAGCTAAATTTTACTCAGACGGTGGGGTAGGAGTGCTCAACAGTAAGCCGCGGGAAATATCAGAATATGTTTGCAACAGTCAAAGAAAGAAGCAGAAGCTCATCATCCCAACTCCCGAGCAATAAATCAAAATCTCCATGAAAGATGAAGTTAGCCTGCCTCCACCAACAACGATCCCTGCGAGCAAGATCGAGCATCCCCCCGCGCAGGCCATCTAAATGTATAAATAGGCAAGACCCTCAGCCCTGCTGAGGATCATTATCATTTTTAATTAATAAAACAGGCAGGTTATTTCATTAAATTGTTAATATATTTTTGCTTATCATATACAAATTGCTTTCGGATTGCTTGGCAAGACCTATTCCCAAGCCGAGTAGGAAGGGCCATGCCCAATCAACCTTCCACTATGCCCAGGTGTTAGTGGACAAATCTTGTCCTCTAAGCGAGCAAGATAGGGCGTACAAACGTTGAACAGAGCCAAGCCCGGTTAGCTGGTCGCCGCTCAAAGTTGGGCCATGCCCACAAGGCAGTCGTCAGGATGCTCACCCCAGGGTGATAAAGGTCATGCCTGCTCAAAGACTTAGCCATAGCCAAGCACTTAGTCTGGGTAAGAATGCTTCCCCGAGAATTCAAACTTAAAGTAATATGTCAGCTAAAATAGCCTTATTATTTTCAAATCATTTCTGCACAAGTTTGCATGCTCGATTAGCTATGTTCGTATTATAATAGTTATGCCCACTGAGATAGCCCATACATGCATCCTAGGACTAATCAAATGTAGGAACAATGCATGGGACACCAATCGAGCAAAACAAAATTTCATTAAAAATTAGAAAAATTACATCTGGAAAGCAAAACAGATTGGCGCGCAGGCCGGACATAAAAATATATATTTTAAGCTTGGTCGGGGAGAGGCAGAAGACTCTTGGCAGTGGCCTTGTAATGTAACTCGTATGAAGTGTTCAACTCTATACGAGCAGCCTTTTTCGATGCAGCTTTGGCATCGACCTCCACAAACATTTGCTCGTTGGTTTTCTTAGTTTGATCCTCAGACTCCAAGGCCTCGATCAGCGAGTAGACATTGACGTCCTGTAACGTCGGAGGGACCCAATGCTCACACCCAGTAGCAGCATCAGCTTTGGCAGGAGTTTCCATTTCATCCTTGGTGTACGGGACCAAGTCATGAAACTAGAGAGCAGTATCATCATAAGGGTCGAGCACGACCCATTCTGCCATTGTCTCCATGCTCACAACACCATAGCCAGCGAGCATCCTCAGAATATGATTTGTCACGTGGGAGAAGTAGGGAATGATATCAATATCCACGGCAGATTCAAAGTCTGGGGAACTCTTGAACTCCTGCACCGCCGTTTCTTTGGCCGCTGCTAGCTTCTTTACAAGCTCGACCACGATGGGCGCGTCCTTGAAGGCCTGCATTTTGAGAGCATCCCACTCTTTTTGCAACTGTGGCCACTGTAATGACATCGCCTCCACCAAAGCCTACTCCTTTTTTAGTTGGCCCACGAGCTTAGTCTTTTCAGTGGACATCACCCCATTCTGAGCGACCAGCAAGATGTTGCGCTCGAGCAGCTCAACTTCCTTCTACTTGGCGGTAGCCTCTTGCTTTTTAAGCTAATTGGCCAAGTCAGAAACCTGCTCAAGTTTCCTATTTAATACGGCTTCTCGACCAACGCTGTCGGTCTATGTCTTCTTGTGAGCCTCTTTCTCCTTGCTGTAGCGATCAAACAAATTGGTTCAAGTAGAGGCAATCTGCTAACAAAACACAAAACAATTAGTATGAAGACAAACGAGAAAAGTAGCTTCTTCGGCTAAAAGAATGTTATCACTTCTTACCTCGCTCAAACAAAGGCTGACATGTTGGACCAAAACATGGCCGGCTGTTTTCCGGTCAAACGCAACGCCATCATGGATAGCCCACTCTGTAATGCCCTTGCCCACCAAGCCAACAGGACTCCAGTGGGCATTCAGATCGATACCCCTAAGCATCGGGGTACCACCTTTAATTTCCTTCACAAATGCCCGGGCAGCGCTGATAGTGGCAGACATCTCGAAACCAGGATGCCGCCATGATGCGGCCCCGTCTTGAGTTGGTGGAGTGGCAATGGCAGGCTCAGAGCCCAAGCCAAGATGACACATGGGCCGAGCATGGCGAGGAGGGGAATCCCTTCTTCTTTTGCCCAATGCCTTAGTGTCCTTGGCAGTAGGAACTTCGGCAGCCTTAGCAGCAATGACCTTAGCGGCCTTGTCAATGATGGCCTCAGCGGCCTCCTTGGATTCGCGGGTAGGGGGCCTAGGAGCCACAACTTTCTCAACCGGGCTTGGGACTTTACCCAGAGCAGTGGCCTACTTGGCTTGGGGACTGAAGGGGACTGTAGGTGCCCCGGGAAATGCTCCCGCGCCCCGCGCGCCCTTTTTTAGGGGTGCGAAGGATGCGGGAGGGACATCACTCTTTCCATTCCATCCTCCCTTGTTTAGGGGAAGACGAAATTAAAAGTGCAGAAAGAATGTTGTCAAAAAGCGCGTTGAATACGCCTCGATCACCGAGTGAGCTTTGGCCCATTATGAGAGCTTTGGATTTTTCCATATCGCACCCTCCATTGTTTAGGGGAAAATAAGATACAAAAAACGCATCACCCTTTTCATTCCCATCGTCTCTTGTTTAGGGGAAGACGAAAAAGTGCAAAAAAAAAAGGATGTTGCAAAGGCACGTGGGAACACTCCCAGCCTCACTATGGACTTTTGAAAAATTGCCTTAGGTCATTATGAGTGTGCATTGGTTTTCACCATATCTCACCCTCCCTTGTTTAGGAGAAAATAAGATACAGAAAATGCATCACCCTTTTCATTCACATCGTCCCTTGTTTAGGGGAAAACGAAAAAGTGCAAAAAAAGGATGTTGCGAGCCTCACCATGACCTTAGACTTATTTTGGATCGCTATGAGTGCTTTGGGCTCCCCATATCTCATCCTTCCTTGTTAAGGGGAAAACAAGATGCATGAAATGCATCAACCTTTCATTCTTATTCTCCCTTGTTTAGGGGAAAACGAAAAAGTGCAAGAAAGAATGTTGCGGGCCTCACTATGATCCAAAATGTTTTAAAAGAGTCACCATCTTTATTTTAAGGAGAAATAAAGAAAAACCAAAAATAACCAGAGTTTGTAAAAAGAGGGTTCGGGGGCTAAGTTACGAGTTGGGAAGGTGTTAGGCACTCAACTCGCCCTTTCGGTCTCAAAAAATAGTTTTTGGCTAAAATATGATTTTATTATATTTTTCTAGCAAATAAATAAAGCATTAAAAGCATATATATCCGTGTCTACATTATTTACAAACTTGCAGCCACCTCCTTCCAATAATTACAAATATACTTAAATATATTTGACCATAATAACGGCTCTTTTGGTGCTATTTTCTACATAGATCCGGGCAGCATAACTGCTTATATTTTTTACATTGGGCCGGATAAAAATAGCACTTTTATAATAAAAACTCTTAAAGGCTCACCTTTAAGAGCGTGGGTTTGCTCACTTTGTCATACAAGGTCTCAACGACATTTACCAACCATTCGGGCTCCTTATTGTTGGGAGCGGCCTCACTTCCAGAAACTACCACATTTCTAGATTGGCCTGACTTCTTTATTTTGCGGGCTATTGGGACATTGGAGCTCGATCCACCCGATTTGGAAGCTTCTTCAGTAGTCTCCCTTTGTTCGGGGCGTACCTCATCGGTCATGGGCTCCTCCCTCTCAACTAGTTGTACGGGGCCATGCCCACCAACGGCCTCTCCCCACCCAATACTTTCCTCTCCAAATAGGCCATGCTCGCCCATGGCTTGCTTGTCATCAAGAGCTAATTTTTCCTAATAAGCTCACCTTCGGATTATGACATCAAGAGCCAATTTTTCCTCCCCGACTCGGTCAAGATTATGACATCAATTGTCATCACACTTGGTTTTTTTGGTGGCGAAAACGTTATATAAATACATCCATACATATTAAACAATGAAAAAATGAGAAAAAATAAGAGAGATAGAAGAAAAAAATAACTACTCAATGTGAAATCATAACCTATTTTAAAAAAAAACAATGAAAACTTGTGAAAACATAACGTCAACTTTGATTTGATTCCCGTAGGGATGACAATCATTAAAAGGTACTCCCTCCGTCCCTAAATTATCGTCCTCCTTTCCTTATTCGTCCGTTCCAAAACAATTGTCCACTTTGAAACTTACCTTTTTAGAACATAACTTTTACCACTTTACCCTTACTTTTTCACCCTACTTTAATAATGGGCCACATACACATGGGCTTTAAAGGAAACTACACATTAAACCAATATAAATAATCAAGTCAATTGTTTTTTCTTAATCTGTGCGTCGGGTCAACCAGGACAATAATTTAGGGACAGAGAGAGTAATATTCTCACCGTTTCTAAATAATTTTCCACCTTATTGTTTTTGTCAATTCAAAAATAAATGTCTCTTTGAAAACTTCATTTTTAAAAAATATTTTACCACTTTATCATTAATTTTTCTAACTACTTTAATTATGACCACATGCCCAAGAAAATTAAAGAAAACCACACATACATCAATGTTTATAATACAATTAATTAATTTTTTTAAAAAGTGTGTCAAATAAGAAAAGGCGATTATTTGAAAACGAATGAAGTAATTATAAATCTAAAAAAAAGTCAAACACCCACGTGACCAAGTCGGTGAGAAAAAATTACCTCATGATATTATAATCCGAAGATGATGATGATGATGAATTATTATTATTATTATTATTATTATTATTATTATTATTATTATTATTATTATTATTATTATTATTATTTAGTAGCCATGTAAAAAAAACCTCTTACTTTAGCCTTGTCTATTCCGTTATCATTTTCTTGTGTATTTATTTACTTGCCTTTTTTGCTCCTTTTAAAAGTGACTTTCCGTGATCTTTATGATAAACATTTATAGACGCCTTCCAAATTCAAAAGGATAGTTTCATTTTCCTATTAGAAAGTCAACGTAAAAGAATATCAGATTACTATTATTTAAAGTATATTTACTATGACTTAGGAAAAAAAAATTGATTACTATTGTTTTAGCATGTGAATCAATTTGATTTTTTTAACATCAATATGTTTTAACTTTATCATGTTCATTCCAAAAATGTTCAATTTGATTGTATGCATTGGTTTTCACCATATCTCACCCTGCCTTGTTTAGGGGAAAATAAGATGCAGAAAATGCGTCACCCTTTTCATTCCCATCATCTATTGTTTAGGGGAAAACAGAAAAGTGCGAAAAAAAAAAAAGATGTTGCGAGCCTCACCCTGACCTTAGACTTATTTTGGATCGCTATGAGTGCATTCGGCTCCCCATATCTTTTTTTAGAAAGAAAGCGAAGCACCTGCGAGATTTTATTAAATAAAAGGAGAAATTACAAACTTAAGGGGGACAACCAGCCTTACCCTTTGAACGTGGGGACAAAGAAGCCTTACCTCAAAACAGAAGCAAGGCTCCCCATATCTCATCATCCCTTGTTTAGGGGAAAACAAGATGCAGTAAATGCATCACCCTTTCATTCTCATTCTCCCTTATTTAGAGGAAAACGAAAAAGTGCAAGAAAGGATGTTGCGGGCCTCACTATGATCCAAAATTTTTTAAAGAGTCGCCATCTTTATTTTAAGGAGAAATAAAGAAAAAGAAAAAATAACCAGAGTTTGTAAAAAGAGGGTTCGGGGGCTAAGTTACGAGTTGGGAAAGTGTTAGGCACTCAACTCGCCCTTTCGGTCTCAAAAAGTAGTTTTTGGCTAAAATATGATTTTATTATATTTTTCTAGCAAATAAATAAAGCATTAAAAACATATATATCCGTGTATACATTAGTTACAGAACTTTTTTTTTTTTTAAAGAAAGCAGGGCGGCACCTGCGAGAATTTATTAAAAATAAATGAAGATACAAACTTGAGGAGGACAACCAGCCTTACCCTTTGGACGGGGGGACGGAGGAGCCTTGCCTCGAAAAGGAAATACATCAAAAGGAGAGAAATTAAGAAATCCTAATGTAAGGAGTGTTACATGCATCAAGAAGAATTAACCCTCTAATGGAACTAGGAATTTCCCGCATATCCAAGAAATTGGAGTTTGAGCGAGAGTCACACGCCAGATTAGCGAAACTGTCAGCAGCTTTGTTGGCTTCACGGAAACAATGAGAAAATGAGAGCCTCATCTCTCTCTGACATCTAGAAATGAATCGATGAACATAAGCATGAACCCAGGGAAGACTATGGCCTTTGGAAAAACAGTTAAAAATCACCTTCGAGTCAGTCTCTATAATCGCATTATAATGGCCATTTTCATAGAGCCAGCGAACACCATAGTGCAGAGCTCGGATTTCAGCTTCCATATTAGAACACTCATCATAGAATTGCGAAAAGGCAAAGATGCAACGGCCATCAGAATCACGGACAATGCCGCCACCTCCACTTGGACGAGGATTGCCACGACTAGCTCCGTCGAATTTAGTTTAACACGACCATTAGGGCTGCTCCAAGCAACAGTTTGGATAGATACTTTCTTTTTATACCCATGCAAGAGGCGGGAGGAACTTAGAGGATCTGAAAGATGATAATTAACCATAGAAAGAAAGAGCTTAAGGTCAGCCATAATATGCTTAATGATCACTTCTTTGGGCGTCCTGTAGTTATCAAAAGCAGGCCTTGTTCAGAAAGTCGAGATATGCCACAAAGTGACCGAAGGAATGAGACTAAAATGTAGAGATTTTTGTGCAGCCACCACGAGTAGCATCTTTGAATAGAAAGCAGTGAAAAGGGACTTCGAACATAGAGTGGAGAGCTAACCAGATCTCAGAAGCTACTTTGCAGTGTAAGAACACATGGTTAAAAGTTTCTGCATGTCCGTCATCGCAGCAGTAACATTTGGAAGCGATGGAGATACCTTTTTGACGAATTGCTTCATCTATGGGGAGCTTGTGAATGAGAAGCCTCCACATAAAGACCTGAATATAATTCGGCGGAAGTATGCCATATAAAGGAGGCGAGAGATGAGTTGGGACGGGCTTCTCGAGCAAAAAAACGAAGATAAAGAGAACCTTCCGATGAAGTGGGCTGTCGGAAGGGACTATCTTCGGAATCACTAAGGAAATGGATCTGCTCATCAATCATATTCCAAAAAAGCGAGAACAGCGAGAACTAATCTCCCGATTGGAAGCTGAAATAAGAATCTCCCTAACCGAATTAACGGAACAATCAGGCGGCTTTTGCAACTGGAAATTGTGAATCCATTTATCATACCAAGGCGAGCAAGAACCTTTGCCAATAATCCAGAAGATATGCGGCTCGGCCATATTGCGAGCCTTATGCATTCTATTCCAAACATGAGATCCCCTTTTTAAAACTATCGAGGGGTGGGAGTTGGGAGCGATGCAGAGTGCGAATGAAAGGCGACCAAAGAGTTTTCGTGGTTCGAAAGCGCCACGAGTTTAACACAAAAGCCATAACAATATCGGCCATACTATGGATACCAATCCCGCCTTCCATTGTAGGTCTACAACAGTTCTTCCAAGAGACCCAATGAGCTTTGTTTTTCCCGTCAACCTGGCCCCAGAAAAAGTTTGAGCACATTCTATCAATCATAGCAATAACTGAGGCCGGAGGATCTAAGGCAGCAAGTTGATAACTTGAAATGGAGTACAGCACATTGTTAATAAGAGTAATGCGTCCTGCTTTGTTAAGGCGGCTCACCAACAATCTCACGAGGCGCAATTTGCTCAAGAGGCAATCAAAGTAATGGCGTTTTTTCCGTCCAAAATATAACGGAGAACCAAGGTACAAAATGGGAAGATGGCCTGAACGGATACCCAAAGTAGAAGAGATCGCATTGACCTTTGCTGCGTCTGTTGAGGGAGCCACATAAAATGAGCTTTTATTATAATTCACTAACTGCCCAGACACTTGCTCATAGTGGTCGATTACTGCCTTATGTTGCTCTAGAGAGTTTTTGCTGCCGTTACAAAAAATGAGGATGTCATCCGCGAACGCCAAGTGAGATATGATTGGGCAGCCACTTATAGATGAATATACAGAATATGAAACTTGTTGTTGCAGTATGTTGAGACATCTACTGAAGTAATCTGCAGCTATAACAAATAAGCTTGGAGAGAGGGGGTCGCCTTGACGAAGACCACAAGAAGAGGAGAAAAAGCCTGAAGGGCTTCCATTAATATTCACAGAAAACAGGTTATCAGAAAGAAGCCGCCAAATAATGTCTAGAAAAACTTCTCCAAAGCCGAACTTACGCATCACTGATATAAGAAACAACCATGAGACCCTATCAAATGCCTTGGCCATGTCGAGCTTGATAGCAACATTGGATCCAGAAATTCGTTTGCCCAGAAAACACATTAATTCTTGGGCTAGCAAAATATTATCATGAATTGTTAAGCGCCTTTGTGGACGCACTTTGGTTTGCGAGAAATTATAGGCGGCAAAACTTGAGCAAGCGGGAAGAAATAACCTTAGATATCACTTTGTTACAAAAGTTGCAAAGGCTTATAGGGCGGAGATCCTTTAACGAAGAAGGATTATCAACCTTTGGAATAAGCGACGATGAGAGTGCTAGCCCAAGCTTTTGGAAGAGTGAAACACGAGAAGAATTCGGAATAGCTTCACAAAGGTCTTTTCCGATGATATCAGCGGTGAGTGTAGAATTTGCCATTAAAACCCAAATGACCAAACCGCTCCCCATTTAAGCGAAATCTGACTTTGTTTAATCTCAAGTAACGGATGGAGGAGATGACAAAAAGTGATTCAGTCTTAGTGATAATATGGGGAATAACATTGTCATTGAGGGTAGGATGAATGAGAACATCGATGAAAGTTGATTAGAAAAATATTGATGCTCCACATAGGCGAAATTAGAATCAAGTAAATTACAACAAGTCATGAATAGAATGGATTAGCAACCTTCTTTGTAGTTCTGAACTTGCGACCACCTCCTTCCAATAATTACAAATATACTTAAAATATTTGACCATAATATGACTCTTTTGGTGCTATTTTCTACATAGATCCGGGCGACATAGCGCTTATATTTTTTACATTGGGCCGGATAAAAATAGCACTTTTATAATAAAAACTCTTAAAGGCTCACCTTTAAGGCGTGGGTATCTAAGCTCGTCCTTGGAGAGAGGAAGTCTTTTTCTTCTGCGGTCGAGGCCGAATAAGCGCTTCGAGAAAGTTGCTTATGGGCATCGTAACACAGGCGAACAGCTGCTGCGTTTTTTTCTTTGTTTGCTTCTTCTTTGGCGGAAATCGGGCATAACCTGCTTAGGCGGATTTGACCTATGGATTCGGATAGACAAGCGCTCTTTTTGGGAATTTTGGACCAGGGAAATAGGGTGGAATCTAGGCTGAAATTTGGGAGCTAAAGGCTCACTTTGTCGGTTGGTTTTTGTGTTTGGCGGAGATTTAGGAACTTGAGGCTTTATAGGAGGAGGAACTCTCTATCGCTCCTACGGCCGTAAAATAAACGCACAACGTTTAAGTGAGAAAATTTCTCGCCCACTGAAAAGTGGACACCTCTATTTATAGGAGATAGGAGGAACACCGTTGTCTTTAAAATTTCTTCTTTGTGCTTCATCAACTTGTACAGGCGGCTTGGCGGCTTGTACAAATTCTCAAATCGTAATCACTATTTGGGCTCGGGCAGAACCCATGCATTACAGGCGCCGGGCCGGCTTCCTTGGTGGCGGCGTGGCTTCCAAACTTAGCCTCCTTTTGACACTCGGCCCTTGTATTTCTTTGTTTTTCACGCATCATGCTTTGTCTTTTTGAATTTTTAAACCACAGTAACTTGACATTTGTTAAGTTTAAGCAGTCTTGATATCGAATGACAATGTTACATACGAGAGTGCGAACTTGGGGTGACTAAAGGGACTTTAGGTAGGTATCGAGGCTTCTTATCTTTCAAATCGTTGGTCTATTTGATCTGTTTCTTCCATTTTCTCAACAAGGCAAGGCTGCTTCATTCACGAAATAAAACAATGGAGCGATAAGAAATGCAGGTTACAAGGAGCGAAACATACTCAAGACAAATAAAGTTATAACAGATCGACAAACAACCATCTTTGTCCTCAAACACGGGCCGACTTGCCCATCCTGCTAGTACTCGTAGCGCACTCATTCTTAAATTTACGCGTGGCGATCACCCTAGTATGGATGGGTCACCTCGGGTTCGTGGGTCAAAGGGGTCTATCCCGAGGTAGGTACGGAGGGCAGCCGGCCGAGCAGGTTTTTGGATTGCATACTAGCTCCCTTCCAATTGAGCAAGAATTTATGGCCTATTCGTTTCTCATTTTCCTTGAACAACAAGTGCGGTTTTCGCCAATGCCAGCGACCTTCCTAGAGCTGAAGTCTGCTTTGAAGCCTAGGGGATCTTCATTTCATCATTCACGGTGGGCTTAATCGGCCACAACCCAAGATCCAACTCTTAGAGCTCTCTGTCCCAAAGCCTTAACTTTGGGGGATATCACTCAAAAGCCTCAAAAAATTGGAGTTTGACATAATCCCCCATGCGCCCACGGTGTGCTTCAGGGCGAAAATAAAGAGCTTTAGAATAGGAACATGTCGGCTCAAAGCCTGACAAAGGATAGGTCACGGTAAAGGCCATGATTGCCCGGACGGTGTTCAACATTAAATCGCAAGGCATGGCCATGGTCTCGAAAAAATCTGAAAAAATCTACAAAGAAAAAATCTACAAAGGGTTCCCTCACTAGAAAGGAGTAGTCCAACTTTAAAGAAATCACTTAAAATAGGAGTCCTTCTCCTTGATTGTAGGATAACACCACTCCGTGAGACACGTCCATCTTGTCCACCCCTGAAGTTTTGGAGTTAACACCAAGGGAGGTGAGCCACTCAATCACCTTAACTGATGTGTCCAAGGAGGCCCAGTATGCAGCATACAAGGTCTCAACGACATTTACCAACCATTCGGGCTCCTCATCGTCGGGAGCGGCCTCATTTCCAGAAACGACCACATTTCTAGATCAACGACTTCTTTATTACCTGCGGGCTATTGGGACATTGGGCTCGATCCACCCGATTTGGAAGCTTCTTGATAGTCTCCATTTGTTCGGGCGTACCTCATCGGTCATGGGCTCCTCACATCAAGCTAGGCATGCGGGCCATGCCTGGCAACCTCTCACACCCAATACTTTCTCTCCAAATAGGTCATGCTCGCCCATGGCTTGCTTGTCATCGAGCTAATTTTTCCTAATAAGCTCACCTTCGGATTATGACATCAAGAGCCAATTTTTCCTCACCGACTTCGGTCAAGATTATGACATCAATTGTCATCTTACTTGGTTTTTGGTGGCGCGTTATATACATACATCCATACATATTTGTTGGGCACCTCATCTGGTCATGGGCTCCTCCTCTCAACTACTTTAATAATGAGCCACATACACATGAGTTTTAAAGGAAACTACACATTAAACCAATATAAATAATCAAGTCAATTGTTTTTTTAACTGCATTCGGGTCAACCAGACAATAATTTAGGGACTGAGGGTAATATTCTCACCGTTTCTAAATAATTTTCCGCCTTATTGTTTTGTCAAAAATAAATGTCTCTTTGAAAACTTCATTTAAAAAAAATATTTTACCACTTTATCATTAATTTTTCTAACTACTTTAATTATGACCACATGCCCAAGAAAATTAAAGAAAACCACACATACACCAATGTTTATAATACAATTAATTAATTTTTTTAAAACAGTGTGTCGAATAAGAAAAGTCGATTATTTGAAAATGAATGAAGTAATTATAAATTAAAAAGTCAAACACCCGTGACGTGAAGTCGGTGAGTCGGTGAAAAAAATTACCTCATGATATTATAATCCGAAGATGATGATGATGATGATGAAGTATTATTATTATTATTATTATTATTATTATTATTATTATTATTATTATTATTATTATTATTATTATTATTATTATTATTATTATTATTATTATTATTATTATTATTATTATTATTATTATTATTATTATTATTATTATTATTATTATTATTATTATTATTATTATTATTATTTAGTAGCCATGTAAAAAAAACCTCTTACTTTACCCTTGTCTATCCCCTTATCATTTTCTTGTGTATTTATTTACTTGTCTTTTTTGCTCCTTTTAAAAGTGACTTTCCGTGATCTCTATGATAAACATTTAGACTCCTTCCAAATTCAAAAGGATAGTTTCATTTTCCTACTAGAAAGTCAACGTAAAAGAATATCAGATTACTATTATTTAAAGTATATTTACTATGACTTAGGAAAAAAAAATGATTACTATTGTTTTAGCATGTGAATCAATTTGATTTTTTTGACATCAATATGTTTTAACTTTATCATGTTCATTCCAAAATTGTTCCCCTTGGGTTTGTATTTATGCATAAGAAGAGAGCAATAGCATGAGACACAACTAAAAGATCATTTTGCAATAGATATGAATCGTGTAATGGGAAGAGCTCTTCTTTGTCTCAAATGTTTTCTCATTATTTGTCTTACTTGCTCCACAAATTCTAATGGTTTTAAAGAACACTTTGAAGTGATACCTACGAGGTTCATGTTATAAATGCACTCAATGAGAGGGTGTGGGTTCATTGCCAGTCAAAAGACAATGATATAGGATATCACAATCTCACTATTTCAGAGGATCTCCATTGGTCTTTTATTCAAAATTTCTTTGCAACCACTCTTTTCTTTTGCCACTTTTGGTGGCACACAAAGCAAGGTGTATTCGATGTTTTTAATTCTCACATAGCCTTAACGTGTAGTGAGATTGAACAAGGCCCTAAATTTGATTCACGAAGATGCAAATGGATGGTGAAGTCCAATGGTTTCTACTTTCACGATTACACATATCAACCTCAAGGTGAATGGGTTTTAAAACATACATGGACCATATGAGGTACATATTATCTTTGCTAAACTTCAACTTTATAATATATGCATTCTAATTGATTGTATCCTACTGTCATCTATTAGATTTCATTTTGATTATGTTAGTATCTTATAACAGAAGATATCTAAATGAATTGAGTTGTTTCTTCGCTAGGAAAAATTTCTTTAAACCTCTTAAAGTTTTAACCTATTAGCAATAGTGACACGAGCCTGACAAGCCTTAAAATTGTTTCACAAGTTCAGGGTCTATCTGTCGAGATTGAAAGATGTTTGGAAAGCTTGGGGGAGTCAAAGTGAAAATATTGGAAGCATGGTAAAATAAGAGTGCATTCTCAACAGTTGGCGTGCACAACCTAGGCGATCTCCCGAAAATATGGAGCTTTGCCGTGTTATTGTATTTTGTATTTTACTATTTGATATTTTTAAGGTTTTTGTTTCCTTATATAATTAGAGTTTGATCTTTATTGTTTCCTTATTTTAGATTCGTTTCCTACAATTTTAAGTTTTATCTAATTGCCACACCTTTGACTGACTCATTTGTCTATCTTAAAAATAAAATTGATTTTTGGTATATTTGAACACATGAAAATATTGTTCTCATACATTAATTAAGATGGAACCAGTTTCTTTACCTTAAAAAGAATTTGCCCACGAGACAAATTTAAGGAACTCACCTATTGTGAACAACCAAAGAACCTGTCTTCCGGGGTTGACATTTGTACAAGTAGCTTTTGATTTCAACACTAGATCCACACGCAATGAAGGTCCACCATTTTTTTCTTCAACCGCTCTTGGTGTTTTAATGGAGGTGGATGTGAAGTAGCTAGAGTAAGAGGAAAAGCGTGAGATTTGGAGTTTGGAATTTTTGCAAACATTTGCGGGTTAACAAGGAAAGGGAAAGTCATCCTACACTTGAAGTTACATTTTGCCCTCAAAATCTTAATTGCATTACACGTGGGTAGTAGTTAACGACCGGTCTCCCTCACGACATCAACCACGAGGGACTCTAGCGTGTCGAAAATGTCTACTCGACCCGCGCAATTTTGGGCTATAAGATTCTCTATTTCATCAATTGAAAAGCGCATTCATATCGCCTTTCGTTTAATGCATCAAAAACTGAATCTCTACTTTCTCCCATAACTGACATCGAAAGCTTACCATTCCTTATAGTCGTCAAAACGGCTCTGCAGGCGAGAAACCCGCGGGCCAAAAAGTCATTCGCTGAAGCAGTGGGGCGAAAGCCCGCGAACATAACGGGCATGAAACCCGCCCAAACCGCCTCGCTGGTCGGCTAAAGGGGCAAGCCCACCTGGCTTTTCCCCATCAAGAGTCTCTTCTTCCTTATTTCTGCAAATCTCGTATTTCTTCATCGCCAAAATCATTATCACTTATCCACGCTTTTGACTTTCCTCTTCGTAATCACTATTTGACAATTGCAACAATAACATAAACACGGATCTCAAAATTCTATATTCAAACTCAATTCATATCGATCGGTCACTTTAATGCATCAGCGGAATCTCTACAATTTCTCCCATAACCGACATCGACGACCATTCCTTACATTAATCATTGTGTTGGCCGTGGCCATGAAGGTCTTCTAACGGAGAACTTCAATTGCATCTTTCCATCTCAAATCAATCGTTTATGATCAACTTATCAACTTGAACTAAAATATCCTCTACTATTCCTAAGAGATGTTTGAGCGAGCGGTCGGCTAACTGTAGGACATAGTAGTGGGTTTAATTCTCCCAAACCTAAATGTTTGTAGACGGTGAAAGGCATTAAATTAATACTCTAAATCAAGCATAGATTTCATCTTTTCGAATTACCCAAAGGAAGGATATTGAAACTACGGATCTTTCAATTTAGGGGAGTTCGGTTGTATCTACTTACATTTTATAAACAATTATTTTCTCATTCTTTTCAAATTTGTGTTTCCTAGAGTGGAGATCTTTGAAAAACTTAGCATAAGATGGAATAGTTTTAGTAACGTTGAGCAAATGAAGATTAATATTCACTTTAGACAACATATTATAAATTTCCGTAAATTGTTTATCAATTTTGTTTTTCATCAACCTACTAAAGAATGCTATTGGTTGAACATATGGTGGAGGAGCAACATATGGTTCCTCAAGAGGTTCTCCCTCTTATTCTTTTTCTTTTCTTGAATTTCTTTATCTTTAATTTCTTTCTCTAAATCTTTTTCTTTTTCTAAATCTTGGATACCTTCACGGAATTATCTACATTATTAGGAGCGTCGGCAGAATGAATAGCGTCACCTACCTCTTCTCCAATGGCTTTACCACTCGTAGAGTAGTATTTGATTTAGCTTGTTCCGTTTGACTAGGAAACTTCCTTCTTCTCTTCCTTGTAAGGCTCGAGCAAGGTCATTTTGCAACTTGTCTATATTTTCCATTAATTGTGCATTAAAAGCGATCGCCTATTTTCAAAATTGTTAGTTTCACTTCTTCAATCTGCAAGCTGTCCTTGTTTAGGAAATTGTTGAGGCTGCAAAGGCTTATATCCTCCCCATGAGAAGTTTGGATGATTTCTCCAACATGGATTGTACGTGTTGGAATAAGGATCATTCCTTTGTCTTGGGGGATATGTATTCATAGCATTTACCTATTCAGGAAACAGAGAACTACATGGACAAAAATTAGTAGCATGAGTATTAAAACCACAAATAGCACATACTTCTTGAATTTGAGATCTATTTTGTAGTAAGGTTTTAATTTGTGCTTGCAACTGTTCTATTTTTGCTTCATTGCTAGAATTATCATGCATGAACATGATACAAACCTCTATTTTTACCTCTAGTGTTTTTACGTTGAGAATTGACACTTAGCATTTCAAACAAATTTTCTAATACAGCTAGTGTCATTCCTCTAATGGATCCACCAGCAACACTGTCAACCATAGTTTGAAGAGCAGAAGAAAATGCATGATAAAATTGAGTCACTAAAACATCTTGAGACAGATTATGATGAGGGCATATGATTAGTAAATCTTTAAATCCTTTTTTTTTTTGGAGAAGCAGAAACGGAACCCTGCACAATTTATTGAAATAAAAAAAGAATACGAACAAGAGGGAACAACCAACCTTACCTAAAAAGGGGGGACAAGGGGCACGACCTCTAAAAAGAAAATCAAGATAAACTAACCATGACTCGAAAAGTAAAAGGCCGTAGCGCATCATGTTGTAACGATCGCCGAACCTCGCTTGACGGATGAGAAACCAAGCGAAGTCGCAATCCATACGGCGTGGCGTGCCAGCGGCGGCCTAAGCGATCTGCAACCCTATTCCCTTCCCGAAATACATGTTGAATACCAAAGCCACCTAACAAGGACAAGCATTGCCGGAACTCATAAACCACGGCCCAGGGACAACTGATTTCTCCCTTGATAACCGAAACCACAAGCATGGAATCAACTTCCATCGTAACGAACACATGAAGACGGTCGCGACAAAGCTTCAAGCCATCTCGAAAGGCTAAAAATTCAACCTTATTATTTGATCCGGGCCCATAGTAATGATAAAAACCAAAAATGAAAACCCAATTAGAATCACGAACAACACCACCACATGGCGATACCACCCAGGAGGAACCATCCGTATTAAGCTTAAAATAATGAGGAGCAGGACGTTGCCAACAAAGCCACAAACCCTTATTAGGTCGAAGAGTAGCAAGCTGAATGTCCAAAAAAGATAAACAACGCCTACCCAAGACCGAACATTGAGATTTAGGAACAAAATTCGACATCATAGCAGTCACACCATCGATAACCTGTTTATAAATAGATCCACCATCCATCTGAATATTGTCAAAAAACGCCGCGACACCTAGCTTTCCACATGGCCCAACAAGCATATAACAAAATCCCAACCGAGACGGCCCCTATCTGATTTCTGGTAGAGGCATCATCCAACCAAATATGAAAAGGTGAGCAATGGACTATTAAACTGCAATTTTATTCAAAGGGGAAGTCAGTATTTACCAACGCACGCACACAATCTCGGAGTGAATGAACAGATGATTAACTGATTCCCTATCCGGGTTATTCATGCAACAAACGCATCAGGACAAAACTGGGACACACAACGCATGAAGCCTAAGATCCACCGGAATGGCACCATAAAAAAGCTTCCAACCAAAGCGCGATCTTCGTTGGAATCCAAGGGCGCTAGATTTTCGCAGCCCAAGCGATACTCGAGAGAATGATTGCGATAATGCTCGATAAGCCTTCTTGAACTAAAATTCCACGAAGTGGACAAGCTGAATATCGGACGATCGGGAACATTATTCTGAAGACAAATATTACGAAGCGCAGCGTGATGCTCAATAGGCACTTGAGGAAGAAAATCTGAAAGCTGATCTAAGGCCTCATGGACAGTTAAATTAATGTCCACAGGACGCGGACCCATCAGTCTTTCACCAAGCCAATTATCTTTCCAAAAAGAGACCTCCCTTCTACCAACCACCCACCTACGAAGATGAGATAAATCATCTATATGAGTATGCACTGCCCTCCAAACGTGAGATGCTTGACGAGGGACAAAATAGCCACCAGCCTTTTTTTTGTGATCAATATACTGAGCCCACAGACTTTTCCATTGAAGAACACTCCAAGCTAACTTAGCATGAAAAGCACCCATCACATGAGTAAAAGATCTGATACCCAGACCACCCTCCAACACTAGCCGACAAAACTTCTTCCAAGCTACCCAGTGCGTTCTATGCTCTCCAGTACTACCCCAAAGAAAATTTGTCATCGCACTCTCAAGACGTCGAAGGACAGATAACAGAACCTTAATAACCGAAAGAGCATAAACCGGGATACTATAGAGGACCGATTTTAAAAGCACAATTTTCCCACCAAAAGAAAGAAGGTCAGATTTCCACCCTTCAATTTTCCTCCGAAATCGAGATTCAAGCCTCGCAAAATATTCTCGTTTAATACGACCCTTAAATAAAGGTAAGCCCAAATGCGTCATAGGAAAAGACCGATACATGCACGGGCCAAGCGGCAATATTCGAATCTGTGTCACGGAATATAAGGCGAGTATAAATGACACTTTTACTTTTCGTAAATTGATGAGAAACCGAAGATTGTTCATAAGATTGGAGGATCTTACGAAGATTAACAATTGTATTTTTACCACTTTATCATTAATTTTTCTAACTACTTTATTTATGACCACATGCCCAAGAAAATTAAAGAAAACCCCACATACATCAATGTTTATAATAAAATTAATTAATTTTTTAAAAACAGTGTGTCGAATAAGAAAAGACGATTATTTGAAAACGAATGAAGTAATTATAAATCAAAAAAAGTCAAACACCCACGTGACCAAGTCAGTGAAAAATAATTACCTCATGATATTATAATCTGAAGATGATGATGATGATGATGAATTATTATTATTATTATTATTATTATTATTATTATTATTATTATTATTATTATTATTATTATTATTATTATTATTATTATTATTATTATTATTATTATTTAGTAGCCATGTAAAAAACCCTCTTACTTTACCCTTGTCTATCCGTTATCATTTTCTTGTGTATTTATTTACTTGTCTTTTTTGCTCCTTTTAAAAGTGACTTTCCGTGATCTCTATGATAAACATTTATAGACTCCTTCTAAATTCAAAAGGATAGTTTCATTTTCCTATTAGAAAGTCAACGTAAAAGAATATCAGATTACTATTATTTAGAGTATATTTACTATGACTTAGGAAAAAAAATATGTTTACTATTGTTTTAGCATGTGAATCAATTTGATTTTTTTGACATCAATATGTTTTAACTTTATCATGTTCATTCCAAAATTGTTCCCCTTGGGTTTGTATTTATGCATAAGAAGAGAGCAATAGCATGAGACACAACTAAAAGATCATTTTGCAATAGATATGAATCGTGTAATGGGAAGAGCTCTTCTTTGTCTCAAATGTTTTCTCATTATTTGTCTTACTTGCTCCACAAATTCTAATGGTTTTAAAGAAACTGGGAGCACTGCAGATGATACCTACGAGGTTCATGTTATAAATGCACTCAATGAGAGGGTGTGGGTTCATTGCCAGTCAAAAGACAATGATATAGGATATCACAATCTCACTATTTCAGAGGATCTCCATTGGTCTTTTAATCAAAATTTCTTTGGAACCACTCTTTTCTTTTGCCACTTTTGGTGGCACACAAAGCAAGGTGTATTCGATGTTTTTAATTATCATATAGCCTCAACGTGTAGTGAGATTGAACAAGGCCCTAAATTTGATTCACGAAGATGCAAATGGATGGTGAAGTCCAATGGTTTCTACTTTCACGATTACACATATGAACCTATAGGTGAATGGGTTTTAAAACATACATGGACCATATGAGGTACATATTATCTTTGCTAAACTTCAACTTTATAATATATGAATTCTAATTGATTGTATCCTACTGTCATCTGTTAGATTTCATTTTGATTATGTTAGTATCTTATAATAGAAGATATCTAAATGAATTGAGTTGTTTCTTCGCTAGGAAAAATTTCTTTAAACCTCTTAAAGTTTTAACCTATTAGCAATAGTGACACGAGCCTGACAAGCCTTAAAATTGTTTCACAAGTTCAGGGTCTATCTATCAAGATTGAAAGATGTTTGGAAAGCTTGGGGGAGTCAAAGTGAAAATATTGGAAACATGGCAAAATAAGAGTGCATTCTCAACAGTTGGCGTGCACAACCTAGGCGATCGCCCGAAAATATGGAGCTTTGCCGTGTTATTGTATTTTGTCTTTTACTATTTGATATTTTTAAGGTTTTTGTTTCCTTATATAATTAGAGTTTGATCTTTATTGTTTCCTTATTTTAGATTTCGTTTCCTACAATTGTTAAGTTTTATCTAATTGCCACACCTTTGACAGCTCATTTGTCTATCTTGAAAAATAAAATTGATTTTTGGTATATTTGAACACATGAAAATATTGTTCTCATACATTAATTAAGATGGAACCGGTTTCTTTACCTTAAAAAAGAATTTGCCCAGACAAATTTAAGGAACTCACCTATTGTGAACAACCAAAGAACTGTCTTCCAGGGTTGACATTTGTACAAGTAGCTTTTGATTTCAACACTAGATCCACACGCGCAACAGAGGTCCACCATTTTTCTTTCTTCAACTACTCTTGGTGTTTTAATGGAGGTGGATGTGAAGTAGCTAGAGTAAGAGGAAAACTGTGAGATTTGGAGTTTGGAATTTTTGCAAACATTTGCGGGTTAACAAGGAAAGGCGAAAGTCAGCCTACACTTGAAGTTACATTTTTGCCCTCAAAAATCTTAATTGCATTACACGTGGGTAGTAGTTAACGACTGGTCTCCTCACGACATCAACCCTGAGGACCTCTAGCGTCTTTGAAAATGTCTACTCTGAACCCAAGTGCGCAATTTTTGGGCTATAAGATTCTCTATTTCATCAATTGAAAAGCAGGCATTCATATCGATCGGTCTGTTTAATGCATCAAAAACTGGAATCTCTACAATTTCTCCCATAACTGACATCGACAGCTTACCATTCCTTACATTAATCATTGTGTTGGCCGTGGCCATGAAAGGTCTTCCTAACAGAATGGGAACTTCATTATTTCTGCATATTTTTCTTTCCATCTCCAGAACCATAAAGTCAATCGGTATGATCAACTTATCAACTTGAACTAAAATATCCTCTACTATTCCTAAGAGATGTTTGGTGAGCGATTGGCTAGCTGTAAGGACATAGTAGTGGGTTTTAATTCTCCCAAACCTAAATGTTTGTAGACAGTGAAAGGCATTAAATTAATACTCGCACCTAAATCAAGCATAGATTTCATCTTTTTCGAATTACCCAAAGGAACTTGGATATTGAAACTACGGATCTTTCAATTTAGGGGAGTTCGGGTTGTGTATCTTGCACTTACATTTTCGCAAACAATTATTTTCTCATTCTTTTCAAATTTGTGTTTCCTAGAGTGGAGATCTTTGAAAAACTTAGCATAAGATGGAATAGTTTTAGTAACGTTGAGCAAATGAAGATTAATATTCACTTTAGACAACATATTATAAATTTCCGTAAATTGTTTATCAATTTTGTTTTTCATCAACCTACTAAAGAATGCTATTGGTTGAACATATGGTGGAGGAGCAACATATGGTTCCTCAAGAGGTTCTCCCTCTTATTCTTTTCTTTTTCTTGAATTTCTTTATCTTTAATTTCTTTCTCTAAATCTTTTCTTTTTCTAAATCTTGGATACCTTCACCGAATTATCTACATTATTAGGACGTCGGCGGAATGAATAGCGTCACCTACCTCTTCTCCAATGGCTTTACCACTACGTAGAGTAGTATTTGATTTAGCTTGTTCCGTTTGACTAGGAAACTTCCCTTCTTCTCTTCCTTGTAAGGCTCGAGCAAGGTCATTTTGCAACTTGTCTATATTTTCCATTAATTGTGCATTAAAAGCGATGCGCCTATTTTCAAAATTGTTAGTTTTCACTTCTTCAATCTGTCCTTGTTTAGGAAATTGTTGAGGCTGCAAAGGCTTATATCCTCCCCATGAGAAGTTTGGATGATTTCTCCAACATGGATTATGCGTGTTGGAATAAGGATCATTCCTTTGTCTTGGGGATATGTATTCATAGCATTTACCTATTCGGAAGCAGAGAACTACATGGACAAAAATTAGTAGCATGAGTATTAAAACCACAAATAGCACATACTTCTTGAATTTGAGATCTATTTTGTAGTAAGGTTTTAATTTGTGCTTGCAACTGTTCTATTTTTGCTTCATTGCTAGAATTATCATGCATGAACATGATACAAACCTCTATTTTTACCTCTAGTGTTTTTCCGTTGAGAATTGACACTTAGCATTTCAAACAAATTTTCTAATACTACTAGTGTCATTCCTCTAATGGATCCACCACAACAACTTGTCAACCATAGTTTGAAGAGCGAGAAGAAAATGCATGATAAAATTGAGTCACTAAAACATCTTGAGGCAGATTATGATGAGGGCATATGATTAGTAAATCTTTAAATCCTTTTTTTTTTTGGAGAAGCGAGCGGAACCTGCACAATTTATTGAAATAAAAAAAAGAATACGAACAAGAGGGGAACAACCAACCTTACCTAAAAAGGGGGGGACAAGGGGCCTGACCTCTAAAAAGAAAATCAAGATAAACTAACCATGACTCCGAAAAGTAAAAAGGCCCAGCGCATCATGTTGTAACGATCGCCGAACCTCGCCGACGGATGAGAAACCAAGCGAAGTCGCAATCCATACGCGTGGCGTGGCGGCGGCGGCTAAGCGATCTGCAACCCTATTCCCTTCCCGAAATACATGTTGAATACCAAAGCCACCTAACAAGGACAAGCATTGCCGGAACTCATAAACCACGGCCCAGGGACAACTGATTTCTCCCTTGATAACCGAAACCACAAGCATGGAATCAACTTCCATCGTAACGAACACATGAAGACGGTCGCGACAAAGCTTCAAGCCATCTCGAAAGGCTAAAAATTCAACCTTATTATTTGATCCGGGCCCATAGTAATGATAAAAACCAAAAATGAAAACCCAATTAGAATCACGAACAACACCACCACCTGTAGCGATACCACCCACAGAGGAACCATCCGTATTAAGCTTAAAATAATGAGGAGCAGGACGTTGCCAACAAAGCCACAAACCCTTATTAGGTCGAAGAGTAGCAAGCTGAATGTCCAAAAAAGATAAACAACGCCTACCCAAGACCGAACATTGAGATTTAGGAACAAAATTCGACATCATAGCAGTCACACCATCGATAACCTGTTTATAAATAGATCCACCATCCATCTGAATATTGTCAAAAAACGCACGACACCTAGCTTTCCACATGGCCCAACAAGCATATAACAAAATCCCAACCGAGACAGCCCCTATCTGATTTCTGGTAGAGGCATCATCCAACCAAATATGAAAAGGTGAGCAATGGACTATTAAACTGCAATTTTATTCAAAGGGGAAGTCAGTATTTACCAACGCACGCACACAATCTCGGAGTGAATGAACAGATGATTAACTGATTCCCTATCCGGGTTATTCATGCAACAAACGCATCAGGACAAAACTGGGACACACAACGCATGAAGCCTAAGATCCACCGGAATGGCACCATAAAAAAGCTTCCAACCAAAGCAGCGATCTTCGTTGGAATCCAAGGGCGCTAGATTTTCGCAGCCAACGATACTCAGAGAATGATTGCGATAATGCTCCCAGTAAGCCTTCGAACTAAAATTCCCTGAAGTGGACAAGCTGAATATCGGACGATCAGGAACATTATTCTGAAGACAAATATTACGAAGCGCAGCGTGATGCTCAATAGGCACTTGAGGAAGAAAATCTGAAAGCTGATCTAAGGCCTCATGGACAGTTAAATTAATGTCCACAGGACGCGGACCCATCAGTCTTTCACCAAGCCAATTATCTTTCCAAAAAGAGACCTCCCTTCTACCAACCACCCACCTACGAAGATGAGATAAATCATCTATATGGTATGCACCGCCCTCAAGCGTGAGATGCTTGACGAGGGACAAAATAGCCACCAGCCTTTTTTTTGTGATCAATATACTGAGCCCACAGACTTTTCCATTGAAGAACACTCCAAGCTAACTTAGCATGAAAAGCACCCATCACATGAGTAAAAGATCTGATACCGAGACCACCCTCCAACACTAGCCGACAAAACTTCTTCCAAGCTACCGGTCGTTCTATGCTCTCGATACTACCCCAAAGAAAATTTGTCATCGCACTCTCAAGACGTCGAAGGACAGATAACAGAACCTTAATAACCGAAAGAGCATAAACCGGGATACTATAGAGGACCGATTTTAAAAGCACAATTTTCCCACCAAAAGAAAGAAGGTCAGATTTCCACCCTTCAATTTTCCTCCGAAATCGAGATTCAAGCCTCGCAAAATATTCTCGTTTAATACGACCCTTAAATAAAGGTAAGCCCAAGTACGTCATAGGAAAAGACCGATACATGCACATGGGCCAAACGGCAATATTCTGAATCTGTGTCACGGAATATAAGGCGAGGTATAAATGACACTTTTCTGTAAATTGATGAGAAACCCGAAGATTGTTCATAAGATTGGAGGATCTTACGAAGATTAACAATTGTATTTTTACCACTTTATCATTAATTTTTCTAACTACTTTATTTATGACCACATGCCCAAGAAAATTAAAGAAAACCCCACATACATCAATGTTTATAATAAAATTAATTAATTTTTTAAAAACAGTGTGTCGAATAAGAAAAGACGATTATTTGAAAACGAATGAAGTAATTATAAATCAAAAAAAGTCAAACACCCACGTGACCAAGTCAGTGAAAAATAATTACCTCATGATATTATAATCTGAAGATGATGATGATGATGATGAATTATTATTATTATTATTATTATTATTATTATTATTATTATTATTATTATTATTATTATTATTATTATTATTATTATTATTATTATTATTATTATTATTTAGTAGCCATGTAAAAAAACCCTCTTACTTTACCCTTGTCTATCCCGTTATCATTTTCTTGTGTATTTATTTACTTGTCTTTTTTGCTCCTTTTAAAAGTGACTTTCCGTGATCTCTATGATAAACATTTATAGACTCCTTCTAAATTCAAAAGGATAGTTTCATTTTCCTATTAGAAAGTCAACGTAAAAGAATATCAGATTACTATTATTTAGAGTATATTTACTATGACTTAGGAAAAAAAATATGTTTACTATTGTTTTAGCATGTGAATCAATTTGATTTTTTTGACATCAATATGTTTTAACTTTATCATGTTCATTCCAAAATTGTTCCCCTTGGGTTTGTATTTATGCATAAGAAGAGAGCAATAGCATGAGACACAACTAAAAGATCATTTTGCAATAGATATGAATCGTGTAATGGGAAGAGCTCTTCTTTGTCTCAAATGTTTTCTCATTATTTGTCTTACTTGCTCCACAAATTCTAATGGTTTTAAAGAAACTGGGAGCACTGCAGATGATACCTACGAGGTTCATGTTATAAATGCACTCAATGAGAGGGTGTGGGTTCATTGCCAGTCAAAAGACAATGATATAGGATATCACAATCTCACTATTTCAGAGGATCTCCATTGGTCTTTTAATCAAAATTTCTTTGGAACCACTCTTTTCTTTTGCCACTTTTGGTGGCACACAAAGCAAGGTGTATTCGATGTTTTTAATTATCATATAGCCTCAACGTGTAGTGAGATTGAACAAGGCCCTAAATTTGATTCACGAAGATGCAAATGGATGGTGAAGTCCAATGGTTTCTACTTTCACGATTACACATATGAACCTATAGGTGAATGGGTTTTAAAACATACATGGACCATATGAGGTACATATTATCTTTGCTAAACTTCAACTTTATAATATATGAATTCTAATTGATTGTATCCTACTGTCATATGTTAGATTTCATTTTGATTATGTTAGTATCTTATAATAGAAGATATCTAAATGAATTGAGTTGTTTCTTCGCTAGGAAAAATTTCTTTAAACCTCTTAAAGTTTTAACCTATTAGCAATAGTGACACGAGCCTGACAAGCCTTAAAATTGTTTCACAAGTTCAGGGTCTATCTATCAAGATTGAAAGATGTTTGGAAAGCTTGGGGGAGTCAAAGTGAAAATATTGGAAACATGGCAAAATAAGAGTGCATTCTCAACAGTTGGCGTGCACAACCTAGGCGATCGCCCGAAAATATGGAGCTTTGCCGTGTTATTGTATTTTGTCTTTTACTATTTGATATTTTAAGGTTTTGTTTCCTTATATAATTAGAGTTTGATCTTTATTGTTTCCTTATTTTAGATTTCGTTTCCTACAATGTTAAGTTTTATCTAATTGCCACACCTTTGTGACTCATTTGTCTATCTTGAAAAATAAAATTGATTTTTGGTATATTTGAACACATGAAAATATTGTTCTCATACATTAATTAAGATGGAACCAGTTTCTTTACCTTAAAAAAAGAATTTGCCCACAGACAAATTTAAGGAACTCACCTATTGTGAACAACCAAAGAACTGTCTTCCAGGGTTGACATTTGTACAAGTAGCTTTTGATTTCAACACTAGATCCACACGCGCAACAGAGGTCCACCATTTTTCTTTCTTCAACTACTCTTGGTGTTTTAATGGAGGTGGATGTGAAGTAGCTAGAGTAAGAGGAAAACTGTGAGATTTGGAGTTTGGAATTTTTGCAAACATTTGCGGGTTAACAAGGAAAGGCGAGTCACCTACACTTGAAGTTACATTTTTGCCCTCAAAAATCTTAATTGCATTACGTGGGTAGTAGTTAACGGCCGGTCTCCTCACGACATCAACTGAGGGACCTCTAGCGTCTTTGAAAATGTCTACTCGAACCCAAGTGCGCAATTTTGGGCTATAAGATTCTCTATTTCATCAATTGAAAAGCATGCATTCATATCGATCGGATGCATTTAATGCATCAAAAGCTGGAATCTCTACAATTTCTCCCATAACCGACATCGACTTACCATTCCTTACATTAATCATTGTGTTGGCCGTGGCCATGAAAGGTCTTCCTAACAGAATGGGAACTTCATTATTTCTGCATATTTTTCTTTCCATCTCCAGAACCATAAAGTCAATCGGTATGATCAACTTATCAACTTGAACTAAAATATCCTCTACTATTCCTAAGAGATGTTTGGTGAGCGGTCGGCTACTGTAAGGACATAGTAGTGGGTTTTAATTCTCCCAAACCTAAATGTTTGTAGACAAGTGAAAGGCATTAAATTAATACTCGCACCTAAATCAAGCATAGATTTCATCTTTTGAATTACCCAAAGGAACTTGGATATTGAAACTACGGATCTTTCAATTTAGGGGGAGTTCGAGTTGTATCTGCACTTACATTTTCATAAACAATTATTTTCTCATTCTTTTCAAATTTGTGTTTCCTAGAGTGGAGATCTTTGAAAAACTTAGCATAAGATGGAATAGTTTTAGTAACGTTGAGCAAATGAAGATTAATATTCACTTTAGACAACATATTATAAATTTCCGTAAATTGTTTATCAATTTTGTTTTTCATCAACCTACTAAAGAATGCTATTGGTTGAACATATGGTGGAGGAGCAACATATGGTTCCTCAAGAGGTTCTCCCTCTTATTCTTTTTCTTTTCTTGAATTTCTTTATCTTTAATTTCTTTCTCTAAATCTTTTTCTTTTTCTAAATCTTGGATACCTTCACGAAGAATTATCTACATTATTAGGGTTCGTCGGCGAGAATGAATAGCGTCACCTACCTCTTCTCAATGGCTTTACCACTACGTAGAGTAGTATTTGATTTAGCTTGTTCCGTTTGACTAGGAAACTTCCCTTCTTCTCTTCCTTGTAAGGCTCGAGCAAGGTCATTTTGCAACTTGTCTATATTTTCCATTAATTGTCTGCACGTTAAAAGCGATGCCTATTTTCAAAATTGTTAGTTTTCACTTCTTCAATCTGCAATGTCCTTGTTTAGGAAATTGTTGAGGCTGCAAAGGCTTATATCCTCCCCATGAGAAGTTTGGATGATTTCTCCAACATGGATTATGCGTGTTGGAATAAGGATCATTCCTTTGTCTTGGGGATATGTATTCATAGCATTTACCTATTCAGGGAAAGCAGAGAACTACATGGACAAAAATTAGTAGCATGAGTATTAAAACCACAAATAGCACATACTTCTTGAATTTGAGATCTATTTTGTAGTAAGGTTTTAATTTGTGCTTTAAGCTGTTCTATTTTTGCTTCATTGCTAGAATTATCATGCATGAACATGATACAAACCTATTTTTACCTCTAGTGTTTTTACTGTTGAGAATTGACACTTAGCATTTCAAACAAATTTTCTAATTACAGCTAGTGTCATTCCTCTAATGGATCCACCACAACACTTGTCAACCATAGTTTGAAGAGCAGAAGAAAATGCATGATAAAATTGAGTCACTAAAACATCTTGAGGCAGATTATGATGAGGGCATATGATTAGTAAATCTTTAAATCCTTTTTTTTTTTGGAGAAGCGAGAAAAGCGGAACCACACTGGTTGTTGAAATAAAAAAAGAATACGAACAAGAGAGGGACAACCAACTTACTAAAAAGGGGGGGGACAAGGGCCACGACATCAAAAAGAAAATCAAGATAAAGCTAACCATGACTCAGAAAGTAAAAAGGCCAGTAGCGTCATGTTGTAACGATCGCCGAACCTCGCCGACAGATGAGAAACCAAAGAAATTCGCAATCCATGCGGCGTGGCGTGAGCAGCGGCTAAGCGATGCGCAACCCTATTCGCTTCGAAATACATGTTGAATACCAAAGCCACCTAACAAGGACAAGCATTGCGGAACTCATAAACCACGGCCCGGGACAAGCGATTTCTCCCTTGATATAAAACCACAAGCATGGAATCAACTTCCATCGTAGCGAACACATGAAGCGATTGGCGACAAAGCTTCAAGCCATCTCGGCTAAAAATTCAACCTTATTATTTTGATCAGGG